>JAWNPI010000109.1:7895000-8377500 GCA_035047625.1 Drosophila mettleri | reverse complement strand
GCCCTTTGGCTCATCTGCCGGCTAGCAGCGTATTGTCCGCTCCTTCTCGAAGACCTTTTAGATCAAAATATTTTAACCTGCTTTCATTTGCTTTGCCGACCATAGACATGATTAGTGTTTACACAGCGAATGTGCCACAAAAGCGCATTGTTGCTGCTGTTTGTTATTGTTTGATCTGTGCTCAGATCAATGTAATTTTGATGTGCCTAAACACATTCGAGCAGCACCAAGAGAGGAATAACATTCGATTAAGCTGAAAGTTGAATTGGAAATTTGTTCAGAATATATTGAAAGTGATTTGGCATTGTAGTCGAATTAGGGACGATTAAAAATTGGGTTTATGCCTAAGTATATTAATTATAAAATATTTATTTTATACAATATATAACAAAGGAGCGTTGAGGCCAAGCTAATCTAACGAATTTATGTTACTAAACTTGCTCTCAGAGTGGAAAAAGCTCTTATCCGCACCAAAACTCGATTAAGAGCTTAGCTAAAAATTTTGTTGTTTTATGAATTTCATTCCCTTTTTTTTTACTTTTATGTATTTATAAATTCCTCAGCTTTAACTCAAGTTTCAGCTGCCTGTTAAGTATGCATATCCTTAGAGCTTTTGTTATGCAATGTTAAAACTCTGCCGCCGGCTTTATTTTATTGTAAATATTTATAGACTTAAAGGCAAGTGTGGCAGCATGAGCCTTAATCTGATTGATATGGGATCGATATTTAGAGAAAATAAACGCATATATATATACCTAGATGCATGCGTATATAACTAATCTGGTAAACTGCTTAATCTAATTACAGCGCCGAAGGGACAAATTATACGGCTGGACTTTCGCAACTCGTTCAATATTGAGGCCAAGGAGGAGTGCAAATTTGATTTTCTCGAGGTAAGCGAGTGCAAAGACAACAACAACAAAAAAAAAACATTTTGCATTTGCATAACAAATACAAATACATTCTTGCTGACATAAGAAGCTTGCTTTCGTCTCTGAATGAGAAAAAAAAATAGAATAAAAATAAAAAGAACTTTACAAATTGTTGACTTTGCAGCTGCGACTGTGTGTTTGGCAGACAAATCCTATGGCCTTGCATATTTACATGCGCCGCTCGCCGTGGCGCCACTGCCTCGACTGCGAAAGTTAACATTGTAGCAGCGGCTCACGTGTCGTATGTGCAATTTTCTGTTTTACAAAACTGCTAAACTTCAGGCGAAAACTGTGCCAGCTGCTCTTATTTGGAACATCGTTTTAATTAGTTCCTCCTCCGCCAGCGAGCAGGGAAAGAGATAGAGATAGAGAGAGAGAGAGAGAGAGAGAGAGAAAAACCAACAGCAACTAATTGAAATATAATTTGCCTTGCGCCTCACACATCGTTTCGCATTTATGAGCAAATTGAACAGCTCAAGAGCTAATTTTCGCCCAATCATGCGGCTTACATGAGCCAAACTAATTAAAGCGTGTGAATTTTGTCACACTTGCAGCTACTTAAGGCGCATGATGAGGCATTTTCTTTGTGCTTTCATCAATCGCAATTGATTTCGAACAGCAGGCTCAGTTGCTGTGGCCTTAAAAGTTTACAATTTGGATTTACTTTCAGCAGTGGAGCTGGTCCTTTATGTAATTAAGTCCGAGCTGCTATTCATAGCCCCGTAGTTAAGCTTGGTAATTGTAATATAATTTGACCTGATTTATCATTCAGCTCAGATTATGGGCAATCGGCCATGTTTTTTATGGGTCGTTAGATTGAAAGAGAAGTCTGTTCGCTTTGACAGCTAAATGGACGTTATTGGCAAACGGTTGTCAGTTGTCACCTGCGCACAATTTCAACTAAATGTTGCAAGAATTTAATATCACGTTTCGGCTTCAGTTCGAGCTGCCAACTTACATTAACTTAAATTGCCAGCGCTGAAAAAAAAAAAAACAACAAAATTTCAAGTTTTCTGTGTGCCGTTTTAGCCAGTCAATCATGCTGTGGACTTTTTTTTTGCTTCTTTTTTATTTTTGCAGATACGCGATGGACAGTATGGCTTCTCGACGCTAATTGGAAAATACTGCGGCACCGACTTTCCGCCGGAGATAACGTCGAAGGAGAGGTATCTGTGGCTGCACTTCCATTCGGATGACACAATCGAGTATACGGGCTTCAGTGCTGTCTTTGAGTATTTGGATAGAAATCGTGAGGCGCCCAGCACAGATCTCAACTGCACCATCGAGAAGGATGGCTACGAGGGCTTCATTAACTCAACAGATGTTCCAGCCGAAATAAGGGAGCAGGTGATACGCGACAAGATTGCTCTCGACTGCATTTGGCGTATACAGGTGAAGGATAACTGGAAGGTGAGTGCGTTTCCTCCTCAATCAAATATATCAATTTGTCATTTGTGTGTGCTTTACAATACGCCTCACTCACTCACACTCACACACTCTCTCTCTCTCTCTCTCTTTGTCTCGTTCTCTTAGATATTTTTGAAATTTTTGGACTTTCATCTGAGCAAGCCGAATGACTGCGAGACGAACTTCTTGGATATATTCCCCGAGCAAACAGTGATGCCATTAAGGTAAGAGTTAATAGACATCCCAGCGAATTGGCTGTTGGCTTAGTTAGATGGCCTGGGATACGCAATCCCAGTGCCACAAACCAATTTCCGCTTCACGAATACGCCACAATGTGAAGTCAGCCAAAAAGCGCTCTCCAACGCTGTGAAGATCAAAGCATGTAAAGCAAAATTTCAATTTATTACCGGCCCAAGTAAATTGTATGACAGCGGAAGCACCGCCGCCACCGCCGCCGCCTTTAACTCACCCAACTGGAATTGTTTTGTGCCACCAACCGATTGGCGACGACAACGTCTACCCATCCATTGCCATATACCATTTACCATTTTCCATGTGCCATGTGCCATTCAGGCGCAACTCTCAGCTCTCCTCCGGCGCGCCAACAAATTTCCACTTGTTGCTCGCTCGCCCTCATCCTCTCCCTCGTCCTGCCCTGCCCTGCCAACTTCCATTTCAACACTTGCAATGCCATTCGATTTTAGAGTCAACTCTAGGGTTCAGGCTTTTGTGCGCTAACTGATGGGCGTCGAGGCCAACGCCAACGCCAACGCCAACGCCAATGGCAACGGCAACGGCAATGACAGCACCACTCAATGTGATTGACTGGCCGTCTAGATGAAGCTGCCTGTCTCGACGGCCATGGTCATTGATTTGATGCAAGTTTTACCCTCACGCAAGGCATTCAAATTTACAAAAGGCTAAGCCAAAGCCAGCTCGCCTGTGCACAGATTAATATCAGCGCCTCTCGCATTAGAATACTTAATAATTCTTGGCCAATGATATGGAAAATTCATTCAGCTGAGGCTAATCAAAGTGAACTCTGTTGTGCCAGTTAGGGTATTCAATTTTCGACTTGGTCAGCTGCAATTTGGTTTTGGTTTCGTCTTTGATATTGTTGTTGGCATTGTCGGTCGTTGCCACAATTTCTATTTAAATTCATTTTTCGTAACAACTTAGCAGACGCATTGGCTGGGGCCACACTTCAAGCTGTCGCCCGTGCCCATTCACTCTCATTCCCATTCCCATTCCCATTCCTAATGCCACTCATAACGAATGCATTTAAACAATGCCACGTTGATGAGTGGTCTAGACGCACTTTATGCGCTCAATTTGTACTAAAAATTCTTTTTCATCCGATTTGGTTGAATTGTTAATCAATTCGGAGCCTCATCGCTTGCCCCCAAAGAGGTTGCTGCTCATCGCAGAGAGGAGCAAAATTCATACTTCACTTCCAGCATATACTCAGCAACATATGGTCAAATACATGCAAGCAAGCATGCACGCATGCATGCATGCTGGGCGCAAATTCATAATTCATAAGTTGTCAAATGTCTGTAAATATTAACGACATTTAATATTTTCCTCTTTGTTGTTTGCAGAGTGAAAAACTTTTGCGGATCAGCGGGCGAGAGCATTACGGCGGAGTCAAACATTCTGCACATGCGATTTTATGCGGAGCAAAGTGCGATTAACTCAACTTTCGCCATTCTGTATACAGCATTCCGGGATCGTGGATCGGGCAGTAAGTGCACCCATTTGCTCTTTCTCTCTCTCTCTCTCTCTCTTTATTTCTTTTTTTCTTTTTTTGTAAATTTTATTTAACTTAACTATGGCTGCGGCAAATCCTTCAGCGCGTACGCAGCACGATGTGTGTCGGAGTGAAAGCCTGGTCAATCCTAAGCTATTCTGTGCTAAGCTTACGCTATCCACAAGCACCGCAAGCGTTGACGGCTTTTCCAATGGCTTTTTTGTTGGCTTTTTGGCAGTTGGAGATTTTCCTTCTGTCCGCCTGTCTGTCTGACTGGCTGCCTAGCTGCCTGGCTGCCTGGCTGCCTAGCTTTGTCTATGCCATGTGTCTGGCTAACTACTTATGTAGCTCGTTGCTGCCTATGGACTGTTTGTTTGTCGCCCAGTTTTGCGTGATTGCCGCCTGTTGCCAAAGGCTAAGCACTTCTTTGTCATTCAACGAGTGTCCTTTGTGCCAGCCATTGTTAACTTTGGCAAAGCCCTCTTCGCTTTCAGTTAACAGCTAACGACTGTCCGCTCTGCCTCTAGTCAAGGCTACCAAATTTTAGGTGACAACTAAACCAAGCCAAGTGAAGCCATAAGAAGCAGGAGCGAGAGATTGAGCAGCGTTCGAGAGGAATATACATATATAGATATAAATATAGATACATATATACATACATCTGATATATTTATATTTATATTTATATTTATATTTATATTTATATTTATATTTATATTTATATTTATATTTATATTTATATTTATATTTATATTTATATTTATATTTATATTTATATTTATATTTATATTTATATTTATATTTATATTTATATTTATATTTATATTTATATTTATATTTATATTTATATTTATATTTATATTTATATTTATATTTATATTTATATTTATATTTATATTTATATTTATATTTATATTTATATTTATATTTATATTTATATTTATATTTATATTTATATTTATATTTATATTTATATTTATATTTATATTTATATTTATATTTATATTTATATTTATATTTATATTTATATTTATATTTATATTTATATTTATATTTATATTTATATTTATATTTATATTTATATTTATATTTATATTTATATTTATATTTATATTTATATTTATATTTATATTTATATTTATATTTATATTTATATTTATATTTATATTTATATTTATATTTATATTTATATTTATATTTATATTTATATTTATATTTATATTTATATTTATATTTATATTTATATTTATATTTATATTTATATTTATATTTATATTTATATTTATATTTATATTTATATTTATATTTATATTTTATATCTTAATTCTTAATTGCGAACTTTTGTCTTCCACAGCGTGCACCGAGGACGAGTATGATTGCGAGGACGCGACATGCATATCAAGTGACTTGAAGTGCAACGATCGGGACAATTGCAAATTTCGTTTCGACGAGGAGAAGTGCAATGTAAGTGTGAAAATCAGAGAGCCCAGATAAACTTTTCTTCTCATTTTTTATCTTTCCCATTGGAAATACATTGAGAGGCTAAGCGTCGCCTTCCTATCATCGTTAAGTTGAACAAACTTTGCGCATGCATCTAATTATAGGCAAACGAGTGCCACACACACACACACACACACACACATACACACAAACACTTGACTCTCATTTGAACTATGCCACACGCACACGCATAGAGGCAAAGTTGGCCAAATAAGTTTTGTTTGCAAAGTCTGAGGTTTGTATTCGAGGCGTTTTGCTTTCTCTGCAATGTCAACGCGTTGGCTCTGGCCTGTGGACTGGCTGTGGAGTGAATTGTTGTTATTGTTTTAGCTTCACTTGTTTTACTTTTGTTTTTGTTTTTGCTTTTTGTGTTTTGTATTTTGTTGGCTCAGCAATTGTGTTAGATGATTAGATTTGATAAGGTCAACCAGCGTCAGCAATTGCCCAGCGAATTACTTGGCTCTAAAGCAATGTCTCCTTTGTGACTCATTAAAGTTGAAAACGAGCAAATAGTTTGCATTCCTTTGGGGGCTGCCCATGCGTGTGCGTCTGCTGTAAATCTTGCTTCGATCGTAAAACTTAACTAATTGAACAAACATTAAAATGTGTCCGTACTTTAATTTACGATTTACAGCACTTACAAGACTCTTTGAGCAATAATTAATAGCGATGCAGGCAACAGTCGTAGCAGCTACGAATGGACATTCAGCTATTCAGTTATTCATTCATTTGTTTGCCAATAATCCAATTCGATAATTACGTCCATTGTGCTGCTAACGATAATCATATTACAATTTGGAATTACAATTGTTAAAGCATATAAAATCAAGCGATTTGTTGCCACTAATTTGTGTTGTGTTGTGTTGCGAGAGTTGTCGCTAAATTCCCAAATAAATCAAAAAATTTTCTTGCTTTCTCTCCTTTCTTTTTATACCCTGAATCCATTGAAAATGGAAATTTCAGGGTATAATGTTTTTGTGCAAATGTATGTAACAGGCAGAAGGAGGCGTGCCACACCCCATAAAGTATATATATTCTTGATCAGCTCGATGAGCTGAGTTGAACTAGCCCTGTCCGTCTGTCCGTCCGTCCGTCCGTCCGTCCGTCCGTCCGTCCGTCCGTCCGTCCGTCCGTCCGTGTAAACACCTGGATTTCTGCAACCACAAAAGCTAGAGACTTCAAATAAAAAGCAAAATGCTCGATAATACCATACGCTGTACGAGTTTATTTTTTTTTTTCGATAACTCATCCCATTTCTTTTTTATCGATAACTATCGAAAATATTGCTTTGTTTTTGAGGTCTGGCGTGCACACCGTTAAAGATAGAATCGTGCACTAAGTTGTGTTTGGTTGCTATATTGAATCCGCACATTTTTTCATTTTTGGATTTTTGATGCCACGCCCCTTTCGCCCACAATTCAACAAAAACGATAACTCACGTAAATCAAATACTAGAGACTTGAAATTTGGCAAATAGGTACATTTGAATGTCATAATCATTCCCCGAAAATTTCATTAAGAACATAGGTCGAGAAAAAAAGTTATTAAACAATAAAGTTTCCATAGCACAGCCTCTTCTGCAGCCGCAAAACTACGCAGTGAGCATATTACGTGCATGCATATGTTTGTGTGCGTGTGTGTGTGCATGTGTTGTTTACTATTAATGAATAAATGAAGCTCTTAATGATTGGTATTACAGCTCAATGGATTCAGGGTATCTCTTAGTCGAGCAGTCTCGACTAGAGTTTAGTTACTTGTTTCCTTTGCCCACTTATTTCATAATTGGGCCGACGGTTCAAACGTGAAACTCAATCAGGCGCATACACAATCATAATATATATATATATATATATATATATTTATATATATTTATATATATTTATATTTAATTGGCTCTGATATAAATTAGAGCTCCAATTTTGACTAATTGTGTTCAGCGAATTTGATTTTGTTAAAGCAAACAAACCAACTTAGCCAACCATCGTAGTATATGTGTGTGTGTCTGTATGTGAAGGTGTGTCCGTGATAGTGTGCGGCTTATAAAAGCTTTATAATTATGTAGTTTTTGGTGGTTTGTTTCGCAATAGCCAAAAGCCAACATGCTGTAACGTCATTCAAAAAGCAATCTGAGCACTCTTTCATTTTGTTATCATATGTCTCTGACAATTAAAAATGCAGTATAAAGGGTATATGCGTTTTATGCAGCAGTTCTGTGAACGGACGATAAGCTAATATAAAAAGATAAAGCATGCAGCGAATCTCATCCAGTGGCAAATAATTTTATTTATAATTAAATAATTATATTTAATATATGAATTTGGAATTTAATGCTTGTAAACCAAACCCTCAACCCATTGAAAATGCTCTAATTGGGTAATTGTAAAAAGGTAAAGAAGAAGCGGAAGAGAGCCCATAAAATGTTTATATTCTTGAGTAAGGTAAAGTAAAGTATTCTGAGTAAATCTAGCCCTGCCTCTCCGTCCGTTCGACCGTCCATCCATAAATGTGAACGTGTTATTTCCCAATATTACATCAGAGAAAATAGAAGCATAGTTATAGCAGCTCTTCGAAAGCTTCAGTGTATATACTAGTCAAACCGTATAGGTATCTTATTGAGCGGATTCTGGGAGTATACATATATAGTTTTAACTTCGTAACAATATATATATTATACATAGTTCAGGCTAACAAAATTGTTAATGTAGTTTTGAAGTACTTTAGCAATTTTTCTATAGCTATATAAATAACTAGATATTAGATTTATTATATTAGTTTAGATTATTATATTCGATGTTTCGTAACTTAATTTTTTTATATTTTAAGTATGAAGTTTGTTTGTGACACAATCTTAATTGCAGATATTTTAACATATTAATTAAGAAATTATTATTATTACCATTTTATATAAGTATAAATTTACTCTTGCAGAATGAAACGCCTGGCCAATCGGAGCATGTGGTCATAATAATAATTGTGTTTGGCCTAATACTGGGCGGCATGTTCATCACGTTTATTGTGAACTGTGTGCGAAAGATTATACGAGACCAGAAGATAATACGCGTAAGTAACGTAATAATGCTTGATTGTTATTAGGCAGCCCTCTCGGCGCGCGTTTCTAGTGTCCAAGAAAAAAAAAAAAAAAAAAAAGAAAAAAACTCCTATTACCATGCCTTGCCTCTCGCCTCTCACCTCTCGCCTTTGCCTTTGCCTTTGCCTCTTTAGCCTATTTGCCTTGCTCACACTCTCAACTCACGCCCACTTGCTCACTGTGCTTATCCTGCTCGCTCATGACACTGCCCCAACCCGAAAATATGAAACCTCCCCGTCCCCACATCTACCCCACTTGCAGTCGGGTGGCCAGCTAAAGACAGCCTTTCGGTCTGCTCTGAATAGAGTTTTAAACTTCAAATAACATAGATTGTGTTAAGCAGCAATGCTTATATCGGCGAGCTCTGTTATAATGCAATACTCACACACACACACACACACACACACACACACACACACATCTATGCACATGTGCGTGCACAAAAGCAAACAATTCGCAAAATTTTAATGTATGTAAATTGTAAATTTTTAGTTATTCCAGCTGACCAGATACGCAAAATGTAACCAAAACAAAGTCTGCGTTTTACCAAAAACTCTCTATGCTTATTATCGCATTTTGTGTGCGAGTGTGTGCGTGTGTGCGTGTGTGCGTGTGTAATTTGTGTACCCTTTGCATATCGAATCTGGCTTAAAGGCAGCTCTGGCTGTATAAAATATTAATTTATAAATTTCATTATAAATGCGCAATATACAAATTAGATTTACTAAAAATTAAAAAATAAAAATAAATAAATAAATAAAATATTAATTTAAAAAAATTGGGCATAGTAAAACAATTTAAAATAATTTAAAAGTAAAATAAAAATTAAAAAAATGTTTATTTAAAGCTGATAACAAAAAAATATTTTCACAAATTTCGATAAATGAAAATTTTTTATAAAAATTTTAAAAAATAAAAGTAAATAAATAAATAAAATATTAATTTAAAAAAATTGGGCATAGTAAAACAATTTAAAATAATTTAAAAATAAAATTAAAATTAAAAAAATGTTTATTAAAAGCTGATAACAAAAAAAATATTTTTAAAAATTTCGATAAATGAAAATTTTTTATAAAAATTGACTAACAAAAATGTATAACTTGAAGTTAATGATTTCCTCTTATTTTTCAACACTTAAAATTATTGAGTATTTCGAGCGATATGATCATAAATTTTTTTTTTTTACTACCCAAAATCTGATGAGGTAATTGATCAAAATCGTTCAAGCCATTGTTATCAAGATAGCTCGCTTCACGAATCTTCATAAATTATTATGCATCAAAAATACTTTGATTTTGATAGCTCTTTGGTTGTCTTTAGTTTGAATAGACTCAAGTACAGGGTATCTGCATTGGACTAAAGTTGTCATATAAAAAACATATAAAATATAGAAAAACTATAAAATATTATGTCGAAATGTTTGAATCAAGCCAAGAATTTGGGTATTTGAATGCGGAATGCGTTTGATATTTACTTTGGCCAAATTTCCATATTGCAGCGTGAACAATGTGAAATCAAATCCAAATTTGAATATCTTATTCATTGAAACAAAGGAAAATATTAAGTTTTGAGCAGCTAAGCGCCTCGAGCTTTGAGCTAAGACTAGTCTCGGTCTGTGTGGACGTCAATGATTTATTTATGTATTCACAATGCTTATCACATCAAGTTGTGATGCGTTTGCGAGCTGATAAATGGCCGAGCGGCAAACAGTGTTTACGGATTAACAAGCAGTTCACACTATTAATATTACGTATACGACACGTGACGGCCTGCTTGACATTGAGTTCGAATCAGAGCTGTGTTGTGCCATTTGTAATTACAATTTATGGCACTTAGCAAAGAGGGCAGAGAAGAGTAACAGAAACGGCAGCCGGCAGCAGCAAGAGCAACATTGGCAGCAGGCTCAAATGTCTTGTCTATAGTTGAGCCCGCCTTGGGGCTCTCTCGGCTGCTTCCCATGAGGTAGCTAGCCGTGCGTTGTCCGTTGTCGGTTGTTCGTTGTCCGTTGTCCGCTGCCCGGTGCAGATGCGTGTTTGCTATCTTGGGCAGCATTTCATTAGCTGTCGATTTCAATACAGCTCACCCGATATCATCTAGGGTGCCTGACTGCCTGAATATCCTGGCCTGGCACTTGGCACTCAACAAGCTGCTGCTGTTGCTCCTGCATGGCTGGGAAATCATTTTATTGTCATCGCATTGCCAACGTCAGCCGCCCCAGTGGCTCCCCGGGGACACTGCTTGCTGAGCCAGCTCAAAAGCAGTCACACAGAGAGAGAGAGAGAGAGAGAGAGAGAGAGAAAGTGAGAGCGAGCGAGCGCGTTTCAGTTTCAGATTTAACTTTGACTTTTACAATATTGAGGACTGAAGCACAAATTGAATATCATTCGGGACATGAGCAAAAATATGCTGCAGCTGCTTGAAGCGAACAAGTTAATTAACTGATTGTGTGTGCGTGGGCGTGACTTTAGCTATTTATAGCGCCGCCTATCAGCTGTTGGTATACCGCTTGATTAAGCACATGAACCGCAAGTCACGCTCCTCGTTTACTCCAGCAGTGATTTGTATATTTGTTTGTTGTGCCCGCCCCCACACCCGCGCACTCAACTGTGCTGAGCTGAGCTGAGCATAAAAACGTCGTGGCTGAACTTCAAAGCCAACTGCCGAACACCTTATTGGCCAATTCCGGCTAACAAATATAATTTGAGTTGTTGCTCCAACTTAAGTATGTGTGCGAGTCAGGTCTTACCCACATGTGCCATCGTCTCTGGCTGTATTAAATTCCTTCCACACACTCACACACACGCACATCGAGAGTCATTCGCATCGATGTTCTGCGAGACAAGGCGACAAGATTCCTATCACGCAACCTATTATTGTTTTTCTAATATGCCAGGCCCTCTACACACACACACACACACAGCCGCTGCCTGCGCCACCCGCCATGTGGTAGGCCACAGAGTCTCAATCTGTGAATCAAGTGAAGCTCGGCACTGCAGCTTGTATCTCAGCCTCATTAACAATTCCCTAACGCGAATTGTACTGAAAATTGCTTGAATTGGAATACCCTGTAATGCAATGAATACCGAATCGATTATGGGTGAATATGACATTCAAGTTTACCCCATCTCCATATCTATATATGGGCAGAGTATATTGCAGTGAAACAAGTCGAGCAGCCATTGTCCTTGTCCACATCATTGTGCATGCGTGACTACTGTTTCGGAATGCCCATTAATTGAGCTCGAGAATTAATGAAATTTGAGCTAAGAGGCTTCTTAATTCAAGCCAACAATTCAATGAATGCTGCTACAATGTGCTTAAGGACTCGGGCAAGGACAGCACGAGGACGAGATCTACACGCGCACAGGGAGCATCCATTAGGGCAATAAATCCACTTAAAATTGTTTGTGGCATTTCACAGTAGTTGCTCGTTAGCCATATTCGACTGTGGCCTGAGCATATCACTCTCTCTCTCTCGCCCTCGCTCTGTCTCTGTCTCTGTCTCTCGCTCATCTATTCAATAGGCAATATGCAGTTTGCAGTATGCAAATGATGAAAATGAATTGCCGAAGTCCTCAACGAAATTCTATGAACGATAACATTGCAAACGCTTGAATTATGCGAGTTATACGAATTGAGCTTTGATCCAATCTACTACAACTCTATGAATTCTGTATCCTTTGTGCCAGTGCCTAGCAATTATATATTTCATGCGGGCCAATTTTTATTTTAAATAAATCTAGAAATTCGGCCAATATAGACACGCGCCTAGGCGGGCCTTTTGTTGTCGTATATGTTCTTCTTCTTTTTTTTTTTTGTTACAATTTAAAGCAAATTGAATTACACACTGTGCACAGTGGTACACCCACAATCATGTACGCAATTAAATGTCAATCAACAATTTGTGGAAAAGTTTCCGCATCAATTGCCAGCGCGATGCACTGGATTATATATGATTAAGTAATCGCATTAATTTGGAGCGAGCACAAGAAGAACAAGAAAAAATGAAATGGCAGAAACATGAAAAATTGGGCCTCACGTATACTTAATTTTTGGTTAAGATACGAGCTTTAAGAGGTGGATATGTGTGTGCCCTTGTGTGTGTGTGTGGGTGTGTATGTGTTATTGATGCCAGCAACTTTTAAAGCCTGACATATCCAGCCGAATTGTAAAACAAGCGCTGACTATGCACGTCGAACAGTTCAATTAACACACACACCAACACACATACATCAACACACACACACCAACACACACACACACACACACCCACCCAAACACACACTCACAGAGACACAAACGTGAGTCCACACAAGGCAGCGATGAGTGCTCTGGAGGCTAGCTGAAAGGTGGCACGAGGTAGGAGGTAGGTGCATGCCAGCTTGGCAATCTGATTATCGCCTCGAGTGCTTGGCAGAGGTTCAAGTGTGTAAATGTGCAGAGTGGTGCTGATGGTGCTGCTGCTGTGGAGTAGGAGCACCATTGATGCCCTCTGCGTGCGACTCACCTTTTTGGATGCCGCCCAGCGCCACGACCCCTTTCTGTGCACAATCGTTTTGTGAAACGTGAAAAATTATGCCATCGAAAAATAGAAATGAAAATGGTAAAGGCTCTCGAGCCTTTGGCTCGGCTGAAAGTAGACCAAGAAAAAAGTAACGCTCGCACTTTTTTATACATACTTTTTTTCTTTTTTTTTTTATGGCCGGTCGCATTTATGAAACTGCATCAAATAAATTTGCACAAAGCGCACATCAAATCAAATCAATTCAACGTCAGCGGATTTGATGAAATCATTCAGCAGTTCGAGCGATGTTCAGTGGATAAGCTGCCGGCTAACTGGTAGCCAGTTCCACTGCGTGTGTACGTGCGTGTGTGTGTGGGTGTGTGTGGGGGTGTGTGTTTGGACAACCCACAAAGAAATTGCTTTGCGGCAACGCCATCGATGGCCACTTTAATATGCCGTTATGCCACTAAATGACGGACAGAACGCTGCAGCAGCAACAAGCCGGAGAAAATAAACCAAAAATTCAGCCCGGACCGCAGGGCAGGCGAGTAAAAATGGACAGTGAGAAGGAGAGGGAGAGGGAAAGGAAGAGTGCGAGTGAGAGCAGGAGATAGAGATAGAGATAAAAGGGTTAAATATTTGGACAGACTCGTCGTATACAAAATGGTGCATATACATATTTTATTACATGTATTTCCATATTCCACAGTTTCACAGTTTCCAAGTTGAGGTCGTTTGTTGCATGTGCTGCGCTCCATGCCGCTGGCTGGCTGGCTGGCTGGCTGGCTTGTGGCATGCCACTCGCTACTTTTATCCGCTGCTTCTGTTGCTACGTTTCTCCTTATTTTTTTTTTTTTTTGTATTTCCTTAGACTTTGTGTGGAATTCCTTGCCCGAAATTCGTTTACCACTTAGTTTTTAGCATGTACTTGCTGATAAAAGTATATGCACGCTCGCTGCACACTCGTGCGCGCAACGCACACACACCCACACACACATACACACATTTTTTGGCAACAACTGCTAACTGTCAAACGCAAGCCACATGAAAGCCGGTCATATTCGTCTGTGACCTTAGCAGCGCAGTTGGCATGCCCACAAAGAATTGTTAATATATTATTTTCTTCCCCAACCCTTCTATCATTGCTATGAAGTTTATTTCTCTTTTGAAGTTTCTGCAGACCAAAATGGGCTTAAGTGCTATATGTATGTGGCCACTGGGCTGAGAGTAGTGGGCTTAATAATAAGTATATATTATAGATAGCCGATCCTCATATGAAATATTAATTTCTTTAAATGCTTGTGACAATATTTCGTATACTTTATGTTATCGATAACTAAAATAGCTGGCTCAAATATAGTTCTCGCAAATACTATTTATCCTGATTGATTTATTTATTTAATTATTATTTTAACTTTAAGTATGCCGACATAGATAGCTAAATAAATATATATATATATATATATATATATATATATATATATATATATATATATCATATATGTATACAGATAAAGATATATAAAGTTGCCATTTGGACCTTTCGCTTAACGGCTTAAGACATATGCATATGATCACCGTAAACATTTTTTATATCAAAGCTAAAACTTGTTTAATTAAAAGTAATCGATACTTTATCGATACTACTCATCGATAGCACTCGATCGGTAACTTTCAGTGAGCTCAGAACTGTCTTCCAACATTGAGGTTGCCAGCTTCGCATGCTATCAAATGGCAGCTGTTTTTATATGTGAATGCCAAACGACTTTGAACTGTGAACTTGCCAAGCAAAGGAGCAAGAGGTAAGGGACAAGGGCAAGGGTCTAGGAGCCGGAAGGTTAGCTTGATCTGTGACAATGTTAAGCTTAAATTTAGCATCAAATGCAACACTCTTTGGGAGCGGCAGCGGCAGCGGCAGCGTCGTGTGCATATTGCGCTTGCCATAACTGCATCCAATTTGGTAACAGCCGCAATGCATATTTGCCACACACATGTATAAACGTGTGTATATGCATGTGTGTATGTATGTGTATTGCAGCAGCCAACATTGCCTTGAGTGATATTTTAGTGTTGGCTGCTGCTGCTGCTGCGGTGCTAGGATACCAAAGAAGCAACAGCCAAGTGGGGGCTGGTAGGGAGGGGGCGGTTGCAGCAAGGCGTGGCAAGGGGACATTTTGCGGCGTTGCCACTTGTTCAGCTTCGTGTCTTGGCGGCCGTCTCAAAGATAAACAGCTTACGAGCATCGTGACGCACATGTGTGCTAAGAGACGCCAACACACACATGCAAACGCACACACACACGTATATATATATATATATATATATATACATGTGTATGTGTTCGTAAGTGAGTACACAAGTTTGTCTGATAGTTTTATTATTTTAGCAATTTTGCTGTCAGGACGCCATCTGACAAATGCATTTTAGCCTTAATTTGATGCTTGATTCAAGTCCCCGTGCACAACATGCCACGCCACGCCCCCTCCACCTCTCCACACTTGCCACTGGCACTCCCACTGTGTGCTGAGCTGTTATTGTTTCGTGTATCAACGAGCATTTCATATTTCATATAAATTAAGTAATCCGCGAGAGTGCGAAGCCCTGGCCCTGGCCCTGGCACTGGCACTGGCACTGGCCAGCTGGCATATGTGAGGATGACTGAAGATTGCCACATGAGAGAGGCGGAGGTGACAAGGTTAAAGGGCTGTCCGGGCTGGTGGGAAGGGAAGGGCATGCGACGCATGGAAGCGTAATGGAAAAACTGCCATTTCCGAGCAGACGCCGCTCATCCGTGTTGAGAGCTAAATTCTGGGCATGTGGCGGTAGCGGCAGCGGCAGCGGCAGCGGCGTCAGGATCTGTGTTTCGTGTATTTCGTATCGGTTAGTTGATGCTACCGCTGCTTCCTCTTATTCGCATTTCTCTATAAGTTTATCTAACGCACACGCTGCTCCAATCGGCCTCCAGCTGGCCGAGACGGGACCTGCATTTGGGAGTGCAATATTTTATTTGAAACGGAGTTCGCACAGAGATTCCATTGGGCCAAAGTGATGAGGCGTGAGCGCTGATGCGGGCGTGCCAGACGGCGTGGGCGAGGGCCATGAGCATTGGGCTTAAGCAGCCAGTAATAACCAACTTATGTAGCTAACCGTATTTCTCCGCTAACATCAATTTTCCCGGCCGCCTGGCTCGTTGCAATGGGATAAAATGAAATGAAATGAAATAAATCAAGCTGAAATGCAATTCGCAAAGAAACAGCCACGGCCATAAAATAATACAAAGAGTGAGTGAGTGAGTAAGTGGGGGGGGGGGGAGGCAGCTGATGGCTTGTGAATAATGGGTGGCGGAGGGATGCAGTGGCTGCTGCTGCTGCTGCCGCTGCTGCTGTCGCTGCTGCTCCCTGTGGAGGATGCCACTCGGCGACGTTTCGTAAGATGAGCAAAGTAAAAAGCGAAAAGTGAAAAGCTTTGGCTTAATGCGAATTGAAATGCTACACTTTAACTCAACACTTGAAAGTTGTGCGTTGTGTCCCAGGGGGCGTGGCACTGCCATTGACAACCCATGATCCGGCCATCAATCAGTCCATCAGAAAGTCAATCAACTCAGCCCTAAACGATTGCCCCACAAAGCGCTTTCAAACATTTTCATATTCTATTTAACAAGCATACAACTCAAGGGCTCGAAATTTCCACTGTTTCTTTTTTTGGTTTTTTTTTTTTTTTTTTATTTTGGTTTTTATTAAAAGGCAATAAGCCGCAGCTGTATGTGTTTGAGCCGTGAATTGTCTGGAAAAGGTGTGAAAATTATTCATAATTACGGCTCAGTCGATGCTAAGCTGCAGTTGAAGTTTTTGAAGCTTTAAGGGCAGCCAGAAATGTCGTATGAATATATGTAGATAGATATTGTATCTATAAATATATATATATATATATATATATATATATATATATATTTCCTCTGCTAATTCATATATGAATGTCTTGAGTGCTGCTCAGCAGCTGAAAGCAAGCTAAATGCCAATGCAATGTCTCAAGTTCTCTTTGTTTTATTACAATTTCTTTTACAACTGCTCTTATATGGTCATCCGAACTACATATATATATATATTATATATACATATATATTTCTATATATATTTATATATATATTATATTTATATATATATATATATGTATATATATATATATATATATATATATATAAATGCATCTGCATTCGAGCAATGGAGTACGCTCGATTTGAACGCTTTGCTTTCATAGATATTTTATTATCCAGTTCAGTTCAGCTGGTGTTCTACGCCATGCAAATACAAAGAGCCTGGGCAATGTGTAAACATGGAGCAGTTGCTTAAGAAGATGCTCAGCTTCTCGCTCAGCTGCTCACATTGGCAGACATTTTTGCTGTCGCTTCTCGGCTCGGCTTAGCCTGCGTGCGTTTGGCTTTGTCCATCAATCTGGGCTGCGGACCGAGTGCCAACAATCTCGAATGTGTGTGCTCAACAATAAATACCTCGTAATAAATTCTCAAAGCAGACGCTAGACGCGGCAGAGACACGAGTTCGAGCTGAAAGCAGTTTATTTTTACAAGCAGCAGCAATGAAAATCAAATTAAATCGCATCGAATCGCTCAAATATTGAATGCAAACGTAGCTTTGCTTGCACTGCGCACAATTGGCCAACAATTGAGTTTTTAGACTGTGCGAATGCTCGTGGCACATGCTGCATGCTGCATGCTGCATGCCACTTGCCAGTTGCCTTTTGCCACTTGCCACTTGCCACGTGAATTGGCTGCAACTTAAAAACAATTTTTTGCCTTTTTGGCAATTTTGCCCAACGATAAGCTAAAGTAAGTTAATTTCGAAATGCCTGAAGACTTTTACCACAGCACAAAGAACGCACCGAACCTTTGAGCCAATTTCTCTACCTGCCCTCTGCACCTGTGCCAAATTCCAATTAAACAAATGCCAAACTTTGGCATGCAAAGCAAAGCCAGCGAAGCGTTAAGCCAAAAGTTTTACATGTCCACAATAAAAACCGAAAAAAAAAAAACGAAAAGATAAAAAATAAAATACATTTCGATGCTGAGTGTAATTCGTTCACTATCCGTAATAACCTGTGTAATAAATATGTGGAATCTATATAAATAATTGAAATTCAAATCGAAAATTTATATTGGCGAATGCGGGAAATTTAGCTGCGTCGCTTAAACAGCAAAACTTTTGTGCATTCCAGCCATGCTGCAGCTGCGGTTCATAGACCAAGTTAATTATATTAAATGTATATATATATATATATATATATATATATATATACATACATACACATATGGTATATATATATATATAAACGCACTTTGTTTACATTTAAAGAAAATGAGTCAAAAGTCGGGGCTGCGGAGCGGTGTGCAATGTATTTCATAATTTGTATGCAAAAGTTTTGCGGCCAATTACAAAATTTAATAAAAAGTAAATTAAAACTGGCTAAAAGTGTGTGTGTGTGTGAGTGTGTGCATGTGTGTGTGTGTATGTGCGTGTTTATGAATTAGTCAAACATTTACATTGCAGCTCAATTGACGCAGCGGCTGGCAATACCAATAATTGGAATTCAACTAGGCAAACTTAACACGCACCCAAAGCCAAATCGAATTAATTGCATTTCCATTACATTTCCCCAGAATTTTCACAGCAAACGAATACACCTACAATTGAGAGACAGAGAGAGAGAGAGCGAGAGAGATCTAAGAGATGAAAGCGAAAAAGGAAAAAAACCTCAACTAGAGGCCAAACGTATCCGAGTATAGCAACAATCTGTGTTTGGCTTATAATAGCTTCACATAGTGGTTGCTCTAACGGCACACACTAGTTAGTCGACCAGCAAATACCCTATATTTAGTCATGCTGCCCTTGAGAGATGTTCTTCTCCTGCCATTGAAGCTATGCGTATTCATATTATTTTGACCGGCGAACTCAAAACAGAACCTCTCTGCCCATTGCGCTGCGCACAGGGTATACACACAGGGTATACACACAACAACTTAAGGCAAAATAAACGAAAACTTTCTGCATTCGCGAAGGGAGAACAGCTGACATTGATACTTCTTCAAAAGCTGCTCTGACATTTCGCGAAGCTGTTGTCAGCGACTTTTACGCTAATGAGCATCAAGTACAACTGAAACAAAAGTAACAATAACAAAAACGAAATAAAAATAAAAAAAAAGGACAAAGATACCAAATCATGCCGTTCAAGTATTCATGCATTTAAATGCAATTCACACTATGTGCTTGAATTTCGAGTGCGCTTCAAGTCGAGTTAAATATGAACAAAGCAAACAAAGTGCTCAACGAGCTGTTGTCCAAGGACAACGACGTCCATCATCGCCTGAGCCCAGAGCTCAATGTATCACGTCTGTCGCTTTTGTATACTGTGTGTGTGTGTGTGTGTGTGTGTGTGTGTGTGTATAGGATTGTGCAAGCATTGCAGACTCCAGCTGCAGCGCACTGCCAAAGTTTCCCATTAATTAAACGAATCTCACGAATATAAAACAAATTACAAATTGTTTGTGCACAAAAATACTACTATTATTTGATTATTGAGCAGCATTTGTGTCTTAGAGCTGACATTTATATTGTAAGAAAAAAATGCGTTTATATGAAAAACATTTAATTTATGGTTAATCAATATATTTATTTAATTGTTGGCTTGAAGTCGTCGTCTTCTTTCATTGAAAATTGTATGAGCCGGCGGGCGTTTGGCTTGGTTCTTAGCTCGTTGCTAAGACGATTACCCGTGCAGACTATCAGGATTTTCTTTTAAGTGTCAGCTAAATGCCTGCTGGCAGCGAGGCAATAGTGAAAAGCAGTGAATATGCCAGGTGCAGTCAAAGCCAAAGCTAAAGGCCAAGTCAAAGCCAAAGCCAAAGTCGAAGCCAAAGCCGAAGCAAATCAATAGATGGGCACAAAATATGCTCAGCAATACGATGCACATGTATATGGATTGCACATTGGCATTATCCAAGTGTATTTCCGTATGTGTGTGTGGGTGTGTGTAAAGATGTCGAGTGATAGCTTCCGTTGATATGGTAGCTGCTTAGCAGTTGAAGGATATTATTTTGAGCTGGCGAAGAGTAACTGTTATTGGATTTCTGTTTGCTTTTTTGTGTGTTATACACCCTGTGCGTGCTAGAAGTGCACTTGGGAGTATGCTGCACTTTTAGGGTGTGTGTACGACAGTGCGAAGAAGTTCTTTTTATATATCGAGGCTTCTTACCGATAAGCAATTGTGATATGTAGACTTTTTATCAAATATTCATTCGCATATCAATAATATCGATAGCTATCGATGACAATGTAAATCATATTTATTTGTAAACGGAAATATCGACAACTATCGATAACAACTCAAATTAGACTTATTTTATTATTCGATTTTATTTATCGATACAATTAGACATAATTTTGTACCATATTTATTTATTTAACAATAATATCGATTAGTATCGATAAAAAGTAAATATAGTCGCTGCTTAGCATGGTATACATTTATCGATAACACTTCTTTGGTAAACTATTAATTTACTTTACAATGATATATATCTATGAAAATCGATATATTTCTATGAGCTGATCGATAAAAGCTCAACTCAGAACTCCGTGTAGCTGTTGCACTTCTTGTTACATTTCTGCCCCCAACAGCTCCCTCGCTCCTCTTACACACTTACTCCACTTCTAGTTTCACAGAGAGATGCCAAAAAGAATATTCTTTGCTGCGGTGCGTCGCTATCTTTATAATTTTCTTGCTCGTTTATGATTATGTTACGGTCGCTCGCTTTCTGTTTGTCGCATTTCACAGGACGCATACATACATACGTATGTGGCAAATATCCTCCATGTATACGCATATAGACTATTATATTTTTGGTTTTTATACATTTTTTTTTTTTTTTTTTTTTTTTGTGGTAACTTTTTAGATGGAATTCATAGCATTTGGCATAGGAGTTTTGTCTGGTCTTTGCGGTTTGTGCGAATTGTCGTGGGTTTCGCTCTTGACTCGCTGCACCCGCTGCTATTTGGCTTTTAGTATTTTGTGGCAAGCATCCTTATGATGGCTGTCATTAATGTGCTTGCCGTTGTCGCTGTAGAGCTGTAGAGTCGTCATGCATGATGCACTTTTAGTCCCGTCACACTTTTCCTGTAACCTATCGCCTGCTACTCTCTGTCACTGTGTCTGTGTCTGTGTCTGTATCTCTATCTCTTTCACTGCCATCGCTACACACACACACACACACATACATACACATAGAGTGGCACAAAATTCGATGTATTTCGCTCTCTACTTTATTTCGATTATGTTGTATGTCTCTCACTCTCCTTCTCTCTCTCTCTCTCTCTCTCTGTCAAACACACACTCACTCCATCTCTCTCTGTCTTTATATTTCTCCTTCGACACTGACTCTTTTCACACTCTCTATCTCTCTCACAACATCTTCTCTACACACTGTCTGTCTCTCTCTCTCTCTTTCTTTCTCTCTCTCTCTCTTTCTCTCTCTCTCTCTCTCTCTGTCTCTTTCTGTTCTTCTGTTTTTCTATATGTTCTATCCACAGGATGTTCCAGCGCTGCGTGATAGCATCTATCACATCGATTCGTTTGTTCTGGGTGCTCCCAAGAGCGCCATTTTCGTGGGATTACAGAACGATTTTCTGTGCGATTTCGCATACAGTCTTGAGAACGAGCAGCGCAAGCAGCTGGACCAACTGCAGCAGCAATATGCTAATCAGGATTACAATCACCTGGAGCCAAGCAACAGCAATAGCAACAGCAGCGACAGCAGTCAAGAATGCCACTATGAGGCGCAGCGGCAGCAGCAGCAGCAGCAGCAGCAGCAACAGGTGGCCCCACTGCGGGTCGATTACGATTGCGATTACGATTGTGATTACGATTACGATTGCCCAGGCAACAATGGGCTGCAGTCGAGGCTGACGTACGACAATGGCTGTCACTATAAGCCAGAGCCAGCGGAGCAGTTACTCGAAGTGGGGAATGTGGCGGAACTGCAGGCGGCTGATGGGGAGGAGCAGAGTGAGGAACAGTTGGAGGAGGAGCAGGAGGAAGACGAGGAGCAGGAACAGGAGCAGGAAGACGATGAATACGACGATGGCATTGGCTTTAGCTGTGACAGCGACAGCGCCACCGTGCCCGAGGATGATGAATTCGTGCTAGTCGCCGGCCATTGCATGGCCTTAACTGGCGCTCGCCTGGAGCTGCCCAGCTCCAGCAACTCGTACACCAGCTCGCTGCAGTGCAGCACGCCCACGGGCACGGCCTGCTCATCAACGTCCACGGAAATGGATGCGATACTGCCACAGCTGACACCGCCGCCGCCGCCACCGCCGCTGCAGCTGCAGCAGCTGGGAATAACCAAGGCGAAGCCAAAGGCCAAGCGCGGCTTAAAGTTCTTTCATAAAATCATCTAAGGCGAGCAACGGGGACTGCTGCTAGCCGGATAGTCTTAACTATTGCACAACAAATCACAGCGCACACACACGCAAACACACGCACACACACACACACACACACACACACACACACATTTCATTATTCGATTCGATGTTCGTTTCCCTACCCTTTATTGGTTTCTATCACAGAGAACAATTCGCTGGGCTGCTGCCGCCAGGCATTGTGTTTGTGATTGCGAAACAGGTCGCTGCCAGTCGTTCTCGTTCTCGTTCTCATTCTCAATCGAATTCTCATTGCCCTCTTCACCTCAACTCACCAGCCCGAGCACTTGCCAGCCCCGTAACTCTCAATTGGCTTTCCGTAGCATTTATAAGCGAAGTGAAACACAATTATTTTTAAGCCCATTCGACTTTCACTTCAAATGTATTTTTTGCCCTTTTTCAAGAAATTGTGGACCTCGTTGAAAATTTGATTTATCTTTTTCATGATCAATCTGTCAGTCAATCAATCAAACGATGCGGCCAAATTTATCTATTTCCATTGGTTTTTGTGTTTGCTTTAAAAGTGTTTTTTTCTTTCGGTTTTATGAATGAGCTACGATCTGTCTTTATTTAAGTGACATTCATATAAATATTAATATATATATATATAAATATTAGTATATATATATATATGATATAATATCCAGTGAAATATATACAAAATATCATACGACGGCGCAATTAACAATCAAGCATACCATTGTGTCATAATTATTCCTATTTACGTATTGCTGTAGAGGATAATTCCAAACTGAATAGTTAACATTTATCAAAATAAATAATGAAAATAGAACAAAAATTAAAAAAAAAAAAACAAAAACAAAAAAAAAATGAATTACAGAAAAATAAAACAAAACTTGATTTATTTATCATTTTAAGTATGCGCTTAGATTTGTAGGGTATTCCAGTGCTATCCAGCGAGTAGGCAAAGGCGAGCTTAAATAGTAAAATAAACACTGAGGTAGTGTAGGAAATAAGCAGTTATTTAATATCAAATTCAAATAATGATGCCCTCTTAAGCGGCCTAAGCACATCAGATACCCAATTACGACGTTAAGCAAATGTAAATTGAGTAAATGTAAATATAATCGACAACAAAAACATTGATAATAAAGCCTAAAATAATTACTTATGTATTAGTTCCATATGAAAGGGTTCGCAAGCTCATAAGGGTTCGTTGAACTAATATTAAAAAAAAACACACACACAGACAAATAGGCAGAAGAGGAAGAAACGAAACAGCGCTTATTATATTTAATCCTCGTGCAAAATCAATAGAAAATAGCCGCTTATAAATTGTTGCCTTTATTGTTGTTATAATTGAAGATGTAGTCGGACGCGGCTCAAAATGATAGGGAGAAATGCAAATGGAAATGTAAATGGAAATGGAAATATTGTATAATAAACAGCGGGTGGCAAAAGGGGGAGATAGAGAAAAACAGGCAAATGGATCAAATGTTTGACTCGCGTATTTGATTATAAATGCAGTTTGAGCTGCGGTTGAGGCAGCGGCCACAATGCGGCGATTTAAGGAGCGCAAGCAGCTCAAAGATTTCGAACTGTGCTCAGCACTTATACGCCAGCTGGAGTGGGGTCAGCTGGCTGGCCGCCCTGGCTGACCCCAACAACTACGGCTGCTGCCGCACTTCATTCATTCAATTCTGCTTTGTGCTGTGCTCGCTGCTCCTCGTTGCCATCCTATGCGCTGCGCTCTTCCGTTCAGTTGCCTTCATTATTATGTAGTATTTGCGTATTTATGCTGCTTTTTATGCACGCTCAAGTGTGGCTGCTGTGGGGCTGTGGGGCTGTGGGGCTCCCGGTGCACAATCGGCGTATTAATGACTTCGACTGTGGGTTAACTTGAGGCAGCTGCTCGGGGGGCGGGCGGGCGTACAACGTCTGGCTGGCATCGGGAGCTGGTGTATCAGGTGGCGACGGCTTAATTGCAGCCTCGCTGTTCGGCTGACAGTTGCTGCCAGCATGAAACCACTGAAAATTAATATTACGCATACGACCCAGTGTACGCTACATGCAACGCAACGCAACGCAACGCACTAGAGCTGCTGCTGCTGCTGCTACTGCTGTAAGGGGACAGTTGCCACCAATGGCAGCTCCACTCCCCAGCAGGCTTTGTTCTGTGGCCTCCGCTCGTCCACTCGTGCGCTGCCGTGTCCAAACATTCAGTGCCCGCAAAATTAATTGAAAATATTTATTATTAAGTTTATTATGCTTGAATATTGGTCGTATATATATATATATTGAGAATATATATAAGTATGCATATATCGCACTATGCTTCTCTCTCTCTCTCATGCACATTTTTGGTTTCTCTGGCCATTTCTCTGCCATTTCTTAATCATTGCAGGAGCACATACGCGAGTCCAAGGAGAGCAAGCTGGACGAGATGGGCCGCAATTCCAAGGCGCGTTCACGCGAGAACATATCAAGGTGAGTTAATTGACTGTTCGCGGATTATGGCCAACTATCTGCCGGGCACAGCGTAGCTGTTTATGGCACGCCTCACTTACTTTTCACACGGTTAATTAAAACTTTGGCCATTTTCAACTTTGACGAATATAAAATTGAAATATTCATGAGCTGCAGCTCACATATAAAATCAAATCGAGTTCTGGTAACTTGCACAACTCAAGCTGCGCGTAGCGTCATCTTAAGTGAATCTGTCGTCAGCTGATTTCTTGATCTGATTGAAGTTTTTTGATTTTTGATTTCTGATTTGGCCTTTGATTGATTTGAAGTTTTTGATTCGCTGATTCGTTGCAGACAAAAGCATTCGCAGACGTCACTGCAAATACTCGATGACGTCTCGAATCGTTACTATCGCGAGGCTGTGCCCATATCGACGCAGTCGAGCAAGGCTGACTTTAAGGAGAAGGAGCACAGCATATTACGCCGCAATCCGGACATGACCCAAACCAGCCTGTGCGGGGGCATCGATGGCGACGACGGTGAATCGTCGTCAACGACAACAGCGACGCACGAGATGATGACAAAGGCGGCGATTGCGACCGCACCGGTTAATGCCTGTGATATGGGCTGTCAAACGAGGTACATTTTATGGGGGTCTTCGCTACATATACAACTATACGCACCTATGTATGTGCGTATGGGCGTGCCCGGTCATCATCATCAGCATATGCGCAGGTCGCTAGAGGCGCGCCCAAGCTATCATACAAATTGCAAAGTCAACGATGAGCAAACAGCAAAAACAATGAAAATGTTTCCATGATGCGGCTTATGATGGAAAGATGCGACTGAGCGCATAGTGGGGGCGCCTTTGGGGGCGCCTGGGCGACTGTTGGGGAAAGAGAACGTGCAGCCCGAGACCCGGAAACACAGCGCCTGATGCTTGTACAACACAAATCGATGCAAATATTTATATTTGCATGCATCTTCATTGGGCTAGAGCCATTTGTACACAGCTGAGTCAGAGCGGCCATGTGAGAGAATCACGGGGACGGGGACGGTGACGGGGAGGGGGTAGAACAGGAGAGGGGGCGGGGGGGCGCTGCTCCAACAATCACAAACATGACACAAGCACGCACGGCAGAGATGTGCCCGGCGCTGCGCGGCGCAGATAGTGACAGTATCACAGTGACAGCTAAACAATGGTAGTGTACTGTGCGGTGTCTAGACAACAGTATAACAGTCAGAGTGTAGTATCTAGTGTATAACAGTGACACAATGACAACGACTGTCTGACGTCGCACGACAGTAGGAGATATGCAGAATGAAGAAAATAACTGTCACAGTATGACAGCGGCGGCGGGATAACACAATAGGTAGTATAACAGTTAGATAAGAGTAGTGTCTGTATAACTGCCGTGACTATAAGACGGTGATCGCATATCCATGACTGCATAACAGCGACTGCATAAGAGGGAATGTATAACAGAACTATGACTGTATAACAGTGGCGATATAACAGTGATTTTGTAGCCGCGACTATAAGATGATGAATGTGCAACCATCGCTGTATATCAGTGTTTGTATAACAGTGTTTGTATAACAGTAGCTGTATAACAATGACTATTTAACATTGACCTTTTAATAGTAACCACATAAAAGATTATAAGGATCAACGACTGTATAGAAACGACAGCTAAATTATGACAGTACCTGTATAACAGAGATTGTGAAACAGCGTATAAAACTCATTGTATAAGACTACATAAACAGATGGTATAACAGTTACTATATAAGAGTAACATTATGCAAATGTACGCGTAGCATTTTTAGTATAACAGTGACTGTATAACAGAGAATGTATGACAGTGTGTATGCAAAACCGACTGTATAACAGTGACTGTATTAGAGTAACAGTAGTAGTAGTAAACCGAGTGTATAACTTTGTATAACAGTGTATAATACAAGGCAACAGTGTGAAATTGACCATGTAGTATAACACTGAGTGGAGATAGTGAGAGTGACAAAGTCACGTCGACAGGGAACATGAAAGTGCCAGTTTGTAGAGCGCCCCAAGGGCGAGACCATATGGCTGATGATGGGGCCGGAGCTCGCAGCTCACAGCTCACAGCTCGCAGCTCTGATTAAGCGAGTGGGTGTGGGTTTATTTAAGGAGCATGAAGGACAAATATTGAAATGTTTCACTTCTCTTTGCTTTCGCTCGCCCCACAGGGAGTCGCTGTTTGCGAACAGCCCCAGCGCCGTTGCCACGCTAATGAGACAAAAGTCCGGCTCATCATCGCTGGGCGGTGGCAGCGTGGCTGGCGCTGTTGTGCCGCCGCCGCCGGCGCGTTTCTTTTCCACATTCGGGTACGAGCAGCCTGCGGCGCCGGGTTTGATGGCCGTGTCGCCGTCGCTGCCGATGGCCACGCCGCCGCCGCCGCAGCCGTCAGCAGCCCATCTGGGCACACTGACGCGTCGCAGTCAGATGCACCTGCCACGTGCGCCATCACAACACGAGTCCATCGAGCTGGAGGAGCGGCACAGCGGCATCGGCCTCGGTGCCGGTGGTGGCGGCAGCGGGCAGCGGTCGCATTATGGCGTAATAGTGGCGTCCGCTGTCAAGCCGCAAGAGATCTGCCATCATCATCACCAGCACCAGCAGCAGCAACAGCAGCAGCAGCAACAGCAGCAGCAGCAGCAGCAGCAGCGCGCACACCATCCGCATCCTGCGCACCAGCATCAGCAGCAGCAGCAGCAGCTGCAGCATCAGATGCAGATGCAGATGCAACAACAGCAGCAGCAGCAGCAGCAGGCTCCAAGCGTTGCTGCGCGCCTGCCGAAGGGCCACGCCCAGCTGCAGGGTCAGACGATGCTGCCCAGCAAAGTGAGCGGCAGCAGCGGCGTCGGCATCGGCGTTGGCGTCGGCGTCGGCGTCGGCAAGCAACAGAAAAATGAGGAGTCGAAAGTGTTCATTGACATACGGAATTCAGCGCCAGACGTGATTATCATGACGTCCCATTGACATTTAAGGATTGCACGCCAATCAGCAACAACAGCAACTGCAATGTGCAGCAGCAGCAGCAGCAGCAGCAACAGCAACAGCAACAACAACAAGGAGCAGAAGCATGGAACAATGGCTGGCATATTAACCACAGCAACAGCGGCGCCGTTGACACGACACGGACACGGACATGCACACGGACACAGACACGGATACGGACTCGGACTCGGACACGGACACGAACATGAGCACGGACATGGAGACGGCGTGGCGCAATCAGGCAAACGAATAGCAAACGCAAACGCAAACGCGAACGCCACTTTTCCGGCCGGAACACAATGTCGCATTCAGATGTATTTTTGGCTTTAAAGCCAGGTAATTTGAATTTGCCTTGCCTGGCCCTCTTTATCGACTGGTGGGGTGGGTGGGGCTGGCGCATGGGTCTTTGCTGTTTCTTGTATTTATCTCAGCTTGAGCGCAGCCTCTTTGCTGTTTTGCAGGGCAAGTCGAGAGCAGAAACTTGGCCAACAGCCCTCTGCAACTCGTTATGCATATGTGGCCAAATGGGGCCGCTGCTGTTCGGGCCAATGTTCGACGCGACGTGCAGACACTAAGCAGACGCTGGACAACAGCGACAACAACAACATTTGACCAGCTCTCGGACATTGCCAGCTGCCCAGGGCTGGGCACGCCGAGTCCTGTTGCTTGCTTCACTTGCGGCTTTCATACTCTATCCGGGAACTTCTTCATTTACATGCATGACGAACGTGACAGGGAGCCGGCGGGCTGTGTTTGCCAGCGAGTGAGTCAGACACAGTCCATCCATCACGTGCACGTGCAGCCAGCAGCCAGCAGCCAGTAGCCAGTAGCCAGTAACTCCCTCCCCCAAAACTGTCGCCTCCCTCGGCCACCCAGCGAATGGCACTGAAGCAATTTGCGTGAAAATAGTTTTTAAGTGATTTCCAGCACATTCGTCGCACGCTCGCTTCGGGCGCTCGTTTTCGAGCTGCTTTAATCATTTTATCAAATTGTTTTTACCTCTCAGCCACCTCTCGCTCTCCCTCTCCCTCTCCCTCTCCCTCTCTCTCTCTCTCTTTCACGCACCCCTGTTAAATGGACATACTCAAATATTTCAACGTCAATTTGATTATCTGACTGCGTTCTGAATTCATTTTTTGACGCACAATCATCTTTGACACTGCTCCAACCGCTCCATTGACGCTCCCTCCACCCCGCCTCCCCCACTCTCTCCCCCTCCGTGCGCGTTTTTACGCGCTTCACTTCCATCTGGCGCGGAAAACTGTCAACTCACAATTAGCACGGTCACCATATTGCGTTGGCGTTCAATGCTTTCTCCTCCCCATCTTCTGCTTCTTCTTTTTCTTCTTCTTCTTTCGCTCTGCTCCAATTGAACCCGAAAAGTACACAAAACAAAAAGAAGGAGGAACGTCCACTTGGTCGTGTTCCCAAATTCAATTTCGCCAAACAGAGCTTCTTCCTTGCCCATATCGAATTTCGACTATCGAATTTCGAATTTCATTTATTATTTCGTTTTCCAAGAAATCAATTCTGTAATTCTTAAGTATTTCAAACAATAAATGTAAATAAATGTTTTTTTTTTTTATTAAGTAGACTTACAGACATCAAATGTGTGTGGATTCCACATCCACATGACTTACTAACTTACAGGTTCACCGTATAAATAATCAAAGGACATAATAATATATCTAAGGACTTTTAGATTAAGCTAGAGTTTGTGTGTATAAAAAAAAGGAAGGAAGAGAATTTGGAGTGCTTAAAATTGCATAGGTTTTGATAATCTTTGTACTTTCCTGATTGAGGCTCTTGCCAAGCAGCATGAATGATTGATCAATCAAAGATTGAGCCGCTCGATAACTGTCTCCGCATGTAGAATCTATGTCTAAACTACATTAACTCTTTTAGCAATAAAATGAAAACAATGATGGATGGGCTTGCTGAGTTTCTTTATTTGTGATTGATCAATCTTTGACTTAACCATTTGAGTAATTTCCTGTTACAGAATATGAATAATTGATTTGCTTGCTTAAATAGAATCAATGATTGATTATTTGATATGATACAGCAATGATTGATCAATCAATGATTTTATACTCTTGATATTTCGAATGATTGATTGATTGTTCTCAATATTCATAATCAATGATTGATTAATCTATAATGGATTCACTTGATTTGTATCATTATCTGCCGAATGTATGATTGATCAATCAAAGACTGATCCATTTAGTACACTCCTTATATCTAAAATCACTTATTTATCTACCTAATTACGTTCTCTATGCATCAAATCATTGATTGATTGTTGATTGATTCACCCTGTGGCTATTTATTATCATTTCAATTAGATTTTGTGTTCGGGCTTTGCGAGAGCTTAGAGCATTCGGAACGGACTAACGCACGACGAGTGGGCGAGTGTGAAGAGTGAGATGAGGGCGGGGGCGGGGGCGGTGGCGTAGGGGGCGTGTTCATTGGTATGGTACTAAGCTAAAAATGCCAAGCAATTTGATTGATTGAATTGAATGAGGAAGAGCGACACGCGCACTGATGATGAGCAGAAGAGCAAAATACCAGACAAGGGACAGCCGAATGGAAAGCGGTCAGAGCCAAGTGGGGACAACTGGGGGGCGAATGGGGGCCAGTGGGGAAAAACCACTCATTACTCTTCACATGATGCGCTTGTCATGCAGCCTTGCAATTTGAAGCAGCAGTCATTAGCAGGATTAAAGGCTGATTACAAACGGTTAGACGCTTGGCCAAAGTCAATGCCAACAGTGCGGGCAGAGGTTAAAGCTAACCAGAACCAAGGCGACAACTTGTAGATGCACATAAAGAAGGATGACCCAGCTCAAAGCGAGAGACAGCTGGACACATTACAAGAGTCCAGCGTCAAATTAAAATTTGTATTCTCCGGAAACCGCAAAACTCATTAAAAATATGAAAATTCTGTCGCAAGTTGGTGGCAAGAATAGCACGCAGCCCGTTGGCTGCAACATAGAAAATTTGCAACTTCATTATAATTGTTTATCTTCGTTTCGATACAACTCACTTCCGATTCACTGCGCTGAGACAAGTGGGCCAAAAGCGTGCGATAACGAATTCAAATTGATAACGCTTCTTCACTGACCCCATTGCCCAGGCTGTTTGACTGGCTTTTGCATGAGTCTATAGGAATTTATAATATATAAATGTATATTTAATATAATGTATATTTAATATATATACATTTATATTTATTATATTTCTCTGTGGCTTTTTACATACTAGCAAATTGACGGATTACTTATTTATATGCTAAACTCTTTGACTATGAGCTTATGGAGCATGGGATTCTAGGCACGAGCAGTCCAGCTCAATGAGATGAAGTATATATATATATATATATATATCTTTGAGCAAGATCAGTTACCATGCACGTCCTCTCGCAAGTCTGGAGATTTAAAATGACTAATTTAGGCCCGACTGCTTATATCAAGTCATCGATAGGTTTTTCAACTTCGTTACAATGAATTAAAATAAATAAAAAGCAGCCAGCTCTTGAGCATATCTTGTTTATGAGTTGTTCACATTGCATTACTTTATTTCTCTATATTCCATACGAATTGTCTACTTATCCACAAAATTAATAAAGTTGAACTGAAGTTGCCTATATTTCCCAGCTGTAATGGGGTTTCATTCTTAATATCCAAACCAATGCAAGCATTGCAAATCAGCTTTCGGTGTTGAAAATTTCAAAAAAATCGGCTAAGGAACACAGAAGCTATTGAGAAATTAGCATCAGGCGTCAGCATTTGCTCTATGCAAGTCAATTCGCTCACTCACTCACACACTCACTCACTCACTCACTCGCTCACTCCCTTGCCAGTTCCATGAGTTCTATAAATAGAGCTGCAATGACACGCTTTCTGTGCTGCTTCAGCTTTGTGCCCTTGGAGTGGCGATGCCCGTTGAGACGGCGGCTAGAATGTCAGCTGGATTAGTGCGGCGCGCGAGTTCGAGTTCGAGTTCGGGCAGAGAAATGTATTTGATATAATTAATTTCTATTTTTATTTTTGTAATTAAAATTTGTATTTCATTTGTCTCTGTTATATATGTGTGCGTGCGACTTTTGTTGTTCATGTTGTTTTGCTACGTGGTATCAGGGTATCTGCTAGTCGGGCACGCCCGCCTACAGTGCACTTCATTATTTCGCCTCTTAGCTACGTTTCATTTTAAAGTCTCGTCAAAAAGCATAAAATTTAGCTGAAATAAAAGCCTAGCTTTGGCTTCCGGGCTGAGATACTTGCATACGCGCATAAAGTAAGATATCCAATGTTTTCTATTTGTCTGCCTTTAGCCTAAGCCGATTCGATTCTTAGCCAAATTGTGTATATACATAAGTCTAAGGCGATGGATAACAGTAAATGGAGATTTAACGATTTTACTGCAATAAAATAAATATTACAAGTATTTTACTCGTAATTGTCTAGCTAGTTAAGCCTCTTGGATATGTATATGAATATATATATAAAAATCTATATATATATATATATATATATATATATATATAATCTATATATATGCCATAGTTTTTTTTGTAAATTAAATTTTTTTGTAAAACAAAGCAAAGCATACTTCAAGTATATATAAATATATATAAAAATAAAAAAAAAAACACACAAGAACAAAGGAAACAAATACTATTACAATTTTTATTAGATGTTACAATAAAAACAGTCTAAATAAATAAATAAATACATGCATATATGCACATACATATACATGTATATAACAAATATATATATGTATGTATGTGTTACATAATGTAATAATGTATTTTTTTTTTTTTTTTTTTTTTTTTTTGAATAGCATTAAAACGCATTAAAAACTAACGACTGCATTGTGTGTAAACTAAAGTAAATTGGCGCGATAAAAGCGGAAATGAAAATAAATATGAAATTGAATGGAAAACAGGAGTTTACAATGGGAGCGTAAATATATAATATAGTTTAAGTAAACCAAATTTTATGTGTGCGAAAATAAGAAAAAAAAAATAAAAGCAAAACAGAACAAAAGAAGAAATGTGTAAAAATAATTATAGAAAATAGTCGCATGCGGCAAAATAATAAACAAAATTTCATTGTGCAAACGAAGCCAGAGTTGATTTTTCTTTTACGTATTAACTGAGCAAGCAAACAAATTATTTTTATTTAATATTGCAGCAGAGACACAGAAAGTTACTCCAATTGGAACTTAGCTGGAATGCATTTGACTACCTTACATCCTTAAGTCTGATACGATCAGTGCGAACTTTTTCTTGCATTTTTCTTTACTCATGTTCTCAGAGCGAGCTTTTATTTCATAAAGCGGTTAAAGCTTTCTGCACTGCATCTTAAGCAAAGCTTGACCAAGCGTATAAAAATGTCTTTAGGTTTGTGTCTTCACTATGTGCTAAACGGTTAAAAATGCGTTTCGTTAAAAGAGAATTCGTATCATGAATGGGAAATTTGTATTGTCGCTTCGTTAAAAGAGAGGCGGACAGTTATGAGAGCCTGTGTCTTGACTAAGTCCTTTTGAACGAAACTAGACTTGACGAACTTATTTCCTTGCCTAACTGTTATAATGCCTTTCATACAACATCCACAATTGGGAAAATCTTTGACTAATATAATTAGCTTTTACTTTGAGCTTTCGCAGCTTCGCATAATTAAAAGCTGCGCGAATTTAGAAATCTATGCACCAAGCCAGCAGCTGTTCCAGCACAACTTAAAGCACTCGTGCTTAAAGCACATATGCTGCTTGAGTCATGCATATATCCTGTTCTATAATATCTGAGCTATCACATTGCAACTCTCCTAGTTGAATTTGAGCTGCTGCTTGATTGAGAACAATTGAAAGGAGCCTGCAAAAATAAGGCTTGGCAACTCAACTGCAGCAACATTGTTGCTAGACATTGTTGACCAGAACATAAAATGACAAATGAAACTCGCTTTGTTTGCTATATTTCCGTTTTTATCTATTTTTGTTCGCCTTTTTTTCTATTTATTTAAATTTCTTTAAATATATTATTATATATATATATATATATATATATATTGTTATATTTCCGTTTTTATCTATTTTTATTCGCCTTTTTTCTATTTATTTAGATTTCTTTAAATATATTATTATATATATATATATATATATATATATATATATATATATATATATATATATATATATATATATATATATATATATATATATATATATTGTTTGTTTTATTTCCGTTTTTATCTATTTTTGTTCGCCTTTTTTCTATTTATTTAAATTTCTTTAAATATATTATTACATATATATATTCTTTTTTCAATTTATAAAATTGTAATATATTCGTTTTTAATTTTAAGCTTTGCTTCTAATCTGAGAGATTCTACTTAAAGTCCAGAGAGAACATTTTACTAATCGCTTTTTCATTCACAATTATATATTTTTTACACACATATATTTAATTGAAAACAATTGTTGAATGCATAAATCGCATCGATTGAGTGAATACAACACTTGAGCTGAGTCTGCATGTTAAATGGAATCATTTGGCCATATTCTATCAACCAAAAGTTACATAAATTCATGTTTGTCAATTTCAATGGGATCAGGGCACACGAAAATGGATAGTAAATAATTATAGCAAAATTGCTATTAATAAATAAATATATGTCAAATATGGACAACAAAAAATTATTAATAAATATTTATATCTATATAATATTTATAAATGAAAAAAACTTAATTCTTAAATAAAATAAATAAAAATACTAAAATAGTAAAAAATTAAAAAAAAATATCAATAAATGAAATAAATATTATAATTACTATTGATAATATAAATCAAATGAATTTTGCTTACCAAAATAAACATAATAAATCAAATAAATAAATCTAATAAAATAAATATTAAATATTTATTTAAGTATGCATAAATAATACAATAAATATAAAAGAAAATAAAAAAAACTAAATAAATATTGAATTAAATACTTACAAGTGTGTTAAGTATTAATAAGTAGAATAAATATGATTAAATGATACATATATATATATATATATATATATATATATATATATATATATATATATATATATATATATATATATTTAAATATAAATATTAAAATAAATATTTAGAATTCATAGGCGTCTCACAATTTAATGAAAAAATGTTCACTTAATAAATGTATTCATTCACGTAGAGTTGTTTTAAGATAAGCCAAAAAAAAATGTAATTATTTTTTACTGAATATTTTTTATGGCCTGGCCTTTATGCTGGCTGCAGCAAGTCGAAATTCATAATTTTGATGAGCTTCAGGTGGCTGGCTCAACGAATTTGTATGCGAATATTTTCATGGAGGATGTAAAAGCGAATTAAAACTGGCTTACACTTTTAATAATCAGAGTTTTAAGGCTGCTTATTAAACAGATCAATCTTGTGCGCAGCATAAGCATTTTCTGTCGACAGATAGAGCGAGCGAGAGAGAGTGAGAGAGAGAGAGAGAGAGACGGAGGGGGAGAGGGAGTCATTCATATACCCTCTACAGGCTCTTCTGTCATCCCCAACCATGAGGCAAAAGCTTAAGTTGAATGCTGAGCGAGAGAGAGAGAGAGCGATAGAGACAGAGAGGGAGAGCTCAAGTGAACGAAAGAAAATGGCGCTCTTTAAGCATGATGCAATAATTTCCTTACGACTCGAAAATTTCCCATGCACACACATACACACACACACACGCACACGCGCGCAGGGGCGAGCTTGCGCTGGAAAGAGATAGCAGCACATGTCGCACAGTGGGCGGGATTTTATGCAACGTCGACGCGTCGCCCGGCGGGTGGGCGGACGGTCGCTCGGTTTGGCATTTAATTAAGTGCTAAAACTTGGGCACACCCGCCCCCGGCGGGTCGTGGCGGAACGATGCGGCGAACAGCGTGCGATTTTTTAAAATTAAAACAAGCCGATGATTGATGTACTCGACGCTAATAAGTGTCCGCCAGTTGAGCCGTCGAGCGAGATGGCGAACGGTCAACGGCGCTGCCTCGCCATTGGCTGGCCAAGCACTTTATGGCAAGCATGCAGACTAATGAATATTGTTCGCCTTTTAGAGCTCCCCAGAGCACACAAGAAGACACTTAAAGGGCTTCTCGGAAACTCGTAGAGTCGTGCAAAGCTCACAAAAAGACCAACCATTCCACATATCCATAAAGGACTTTTCTTTGTCTCTTCGCAGCCTTAACTTCCTTACTCTTTGCCTTTGCCAGCTCCAATACCAAAACATTTCCAATCAGAATCTTAAACTTTTTCATTCCAAATGAGATTTATGTGAGCGACTTCTATAGAAAGTTTCTCTTTGAATTTATAATGAATTACAGCACTTCTTTGTCTTCACTTGACAACCTGATTATGCTCTCAGTGTACAGTAAGGTTTGCCTACTGAGCTTTAATAATATTTCTGATTTGTGTATCAATATTTACTTTTATATATAAACGAATCTAAACAGTTGCAAAATTGCAATTGCACGACTAACGTCTACCCTGTAACTTTCGAATTTTTTTTTTCAGAAAATTTGATCAAGTGAAATGATTTTTGCTTAATAAACATTCGAGGCAAGAATTGATTTTTCAGTTTTCAATCATTTTCAGAGGAATGTTGTTGACGAAGTTGACATTAGAAATAATTTGCTTATTCGAATTTTTGGCATGTTGAGGAGACACTGGCTACAGTAATATGTAGTTTTGATTGTCAGATTAAGAAAAATAAACATGAATTTGCTTGCACATCATTGGAAAACGACGTGAAATTAATATTTAAAATATTTATTGTATTTATTGAAGAACTGTCTCAGCTGCCACTCCAACTTTCACACTCCAAGTTTCAGCTAATTTTAAACAATAAAATTATTTAGTTGAAGGAAATGCTTATTTAGCTTATGATTTGTTTGCAAATGCCTCTTTTTAGTCTTAATTTTAGAGGTGCTATAATAATAGGCAGTTTTTATCTATTTCTCTATCATTTTTGAATAAAATTCATTGAAGAACTTTATTTTTCTTTAAAAATATTTTTCATGCTGAAAAATTTATTTATAGCACGTAAGATTACTCCAGTTGGATAGGCTCTACCAAAGGAGATAATTTGAGCTATTATATATATACTTATTATATTATACAAATATGTATATATTAAACAACACATAAGCACGCGCTCTGCTTGCAGCGCAGTTGTCGTAGCGGCTGCGCTTGGGCTGCTATGGGAACTTAATTGTTTTAATTTGTTAAATAAGTTTTGTTTTTCATGGACATTTTGAATAACATTCCCAGTGCGTTTTAATGATGTTCATGTGTTCATATATGTGTATTTGCCAAGGCTCAAGTCTTAACTAGGATTGGTATCCAAGAGCAAGAAAAAAGTATTTTCCTGTATATTAAAATCTTTATTGAAAAAGATCTGAATCAAGTTTGGCGCAAGTGAAAAACATTCATGAAGTTTACTTTTTATGGCCGCGAAATATATAAATCAGATGAGAAACTCGAGACTTTGATCACTGTTAACAGAACACGTATATATATTCATGCAGGCCATAAATTGATTTCATTGGAACGAGCTAAGAGGGAATATTATTTTTGCTGAAAGTCATCTAATTGAATTGAGAACTCTTTAATTGCTCCGCTTCTTTTGTGGGTCGGACTCTGTGGCATTATTCTTCGCTCGGATCGGGCCGGGCCGAACTGTGTTAAGCTGCTCATCGCTGGCCGCAACACGTTCGGCGAGCGTGTGCCCCACCCGGAGAGGCCACTACCTGGTGGGTCGGCTGCTGGCAAACCGCACAAAGAGTCGCATTCAATTAAGCGATTACCCTTTCGGGGGAAAGTGGAAAAGTAAGTGTATCTCTTAATGGGCGGCGCATGTTGTGGCATGAGCGAGCGAACGCTGACGCATCATTTGTGGCCGCTGACCACTGGACAGTCGAGTCGAGTCGAGTCGAGTCGAGGCCACGTCGTGGCCGGAAAGTGAAATAAAAGAAATGCGTTGTCATAAATCAAGAAATCGGCAAATAAATTTCTATGCGCCAACATTTCAATATACAAAATAGAGTCGGAGCAGGAGCAGGAGTCAAAGTCAGAGTCAAAGTCACAGACGGAGACAATGCAACTCACACTGCAGCCATAAATATATTATCTATAGTTTCCACTTAGCTGCACAGCGGTCCCACTTACCGGACGGCGCTCGGCCAAAGGTGGCTCGGGTGGCTTCGCTCACTGGGCGTAAATCATAACGGCCTCATATAATGGCTAATGTGCACTCATAAATGGATAAACGCATGCCATATGCTTGGCTCAGTGGTTCGCTGGGCTGGTGAGTCGGTTGGGTCGGTTGGGCCGGTGGTTCGCTACGTCCGAGCCAAGCCATTTTGTGTGCGTGTCATTTATGGGTCATTTACCCAACGAAACTGGAGCATTATCAAAAGGCAGCAAATAGTTTTCTCATCCCAGGACTCTATGCATTTAGTTAGTCAGAGAGCTTATCGCATCTGGAATATACTTTAACACAGAGTATAGTGTCAACACAATCGCAATCTATTCAATTTTGCTTAAGTAGATTATTAAACTCCAAGAAATTGTCACCAGATACTCGATGCCCATTGATTTGCTCAACTTTTTATCATACTGCGCTCTTGAGCTACTCTCCAAATATATATATCCTGTCGAAAGGGATTGCGGTTGGATTTTTGGAATGCCTTAGCAAAATCAAAGGTTTTTGCTGCCATGTCATCATGGACAATGGAAGGAAGGACATTTTTTGACTGGCTGAGCTATCATTAGACTTTTGCATGATATAAATTTTAAAATGACCTAAATAATAAATGATTAAGAGCTTGGCAGATGGGGTATAAATATACCTATTACAGTCTCATAGTTGGATACTCAGTGCCTGTTAATCTTCTCTATAGATCACCAATAATATGATTATATTTATGATTATATTTGTTATAATATGCATTTATTATATTCAATTTTAAAATATTCCAAATATTAATATATTAAAAAGTTATTAATACTATTAATATATTAAAATATTAATAATAGTATATTACAAATTTTAAAGCTCTAACTATAATAGCGTCGGAACGGGTGCCCGAATTGACCAATGGACGGATGGACAGCAAGACGGATATCGCACAAGACAAATATACACACAAATCACAATTTATTGAGTATCGAAATTCAGAAAAAGTTAAAAAAGTTTTTCAGTATTCATTTGCCAATTTTCCGCTCATAATACTTATCAGTGCACGTTTTTTTTGGCATTTCGTTTCATTTCATACTTCTCAGATACAGATTCGGATTGTATTGGTGCACTTGCTCCAGTTTTATGGGCCAGACCACACACACGGGCACACACATACGCACACTCTTACCTTTTTCAGTTAGCTATCGAGCGAGTTGACTTCCTGCCGCACAGCCGAATGTTAATTTTTCGATCAGCGACCCCTTTGAGCTGAAGTCGGCGTCATAGCGTTTCCGATTGCGTCTGGCCAAATCCTGTTTACTGCCTGTCAACTTATAAACAGTTTTCCATAATAATAATGAAAAACTTTTGCGGCGGAAACAAGCCGAGACTCAAAACTCCAAGCTAATGCTACAGAGAGAAAAAAAAAAATGTAGAAAGAATAAAAAGAATTACAAAATTAAGGATTATAATCATGTAATAGACGAAATTGGAAGAGCAACAAAGATTGAATGCGCTGGGCAACATTTCCGGTTCGAACATCAGGAGACACACATACACACACACACACACACGCTGGATGATGATGATGATGAAACAAAATGACCCAAGGCCAAGATGAGCTCGGTGCGGGGCATGACGCGGTCGCTTCCAAGCGACTTCCTCTCCGCTCTGATATCGGGCACAAAGAGCTTTATGATTTTCCGGTCAATACAATTGAAAACGGTTGCGTTGCATCCTTACAAATCAACAAGCATGACACATTGCCATTGTTGCTGTTGCTGTTGCTGTTGATATTGATGCTGAGCCAGCACTAAGCAGTTCAAAGAGAAAAGAATAAAAAAATTGAGCATTCGAGCTGCCAACAACTCTCAGTGCAATGACATTGAGTAAGTGTCTGAATTGGTTTTAGTCTTCCTTTTTTTATGCTCCTCTCACTCTCACACAGACTCTGACTCTCTCTCTCTCCCTCACATCGAAATGTGAACAAGTCGGCTTCGTCTTAGTCCATTCATAGATCGGCTAATGAGCAATAAATTTCCGTTTCGTGCCACGACTTCACTTGAGTTTGTTTAGAAAAATGCTCAAGGATTTCCAAAGTGGATTTTTTGTACTCTCAATTATATTCAAAAGGACATGCTCAGCAATGGAATTTATATATATAATATATAATAATAATATATATAGCAATTGAGCTTTTAAATGAATTAATATATATATGAATGATATTTAAATATATTTATATTTATTTATCTCAATATGAATCCAATGGCACATGGCGACTTTAACAGATTGTGCTTGTGATTTATATTTCAATATCTTTAAAGAAGAGGAAAATATGAGGCTTGCAGTCGGCGGCATAAAATTCTTTTATTTTTACAAAAATAACAAAATGTAAAAAATAAATTAATATTCCTCGACTTAATAGACAAAGTCTTTCGCTCGATTTGCATTGTAAGTCAAAACGATCTACATGCATATTTATGTTTACTAATTTGATTTATATTTAACAATTTTATAGATCAGAAGAGACTGATAAAGAAAAATAAAAATAAATAAATAAAAAATAGAGAGGGATGGAGAAAAATAGCGATAGATATAGAGATTGAATCAAACTTAGTTGATGGAGAGAAAAACTGAAAAGAAAGTGAGAGTGTGAGAGGGGATTAATGGCAAACTATTTATAATATATATTTTTTCTCGCACTCTTAAGTAAATATATTACTAAAAATCGTTCTCTCTCCCCCTCTCTCTCTCTCCCTCTCTCTCTCTCTCTCTTTATTTTCCTTTCTGTTAACTAGAGTCAGCGAAAACCACTGCTATATTAAATATATAGTTTAATAGCAGCTGACACTAGTATACTTAAGAGGAGTGTACTATTAATCAGTCTCTCTCCCTCGCCCTCTCCCTCTCCCTCTCCCTATGTCCCCCCTCTCTCTTTTTCCTTATATTTATACACACAAATCTGCTTATACACAACATATCCAATCATTTATGGCTTGGGGGGAGCTGCTCAGCTCTGCTGTCCATTTGCCTTTTTATGTCCCCTGGACGCGAGTGATCCTGTTGTCCGCTTGTTTCCACTTGCTCGCTCCGATTTGCACGCATGAGCTGCTCATGGAGGCCGAAAACGCTTTTCGTTTGTTTGCCCAGTTAAATCTGTTTGGCAACGGCTCTCCGCCCCGCTGGCCGTGCGAATGCGGTGCGTACACCCTCTAGGAACACCCTTGTGCCTAACCAGATTTCAATTTGTGCGCCCGGCCAAAGCCGTAGGAAAGTGTTTATGAGATTCTTGCAGTGAGACGCGCTGCTAAATGGCCGGGACGAGGATGAGGACGAGCATGAGGAGTGCTAGAAGAGGGCGAAGGTACGAGATGACTGCCTGGAGATTTGCTTGACTTTTATTGTGTTGTTATTGTATTTTGCTATGCTGGTTAGCCTCGGGAGTGTGAGTGCGTGAGCGTGTGCGTGTGCGTGTGTTTATTAACACCCTCACACAGCGAAAGAACAAAAGAAAGAGCAAGAGAGCGGGAGACAAAGAGAGAGAGAGAGAGTGAGAGAGTGACGAGCGGTCACATTTGATGTAATGTGACATGATGGCTTCATCAAAAGCGCATTAAAAACAAAGCGTGTAAATTGCGTTAAGTAAACGAAAAGCGGGAGAAAGATATCGAGAGCGAGAGAGCGGGAGATAACGAGTGAGCGAGAGAGCAGCCAACTTAATTTGTTTGCAATAAAACCGAGCCCAGGCAGGGCCCAACTACGATTCCAATTTCAATTTCAATTCCAATTCGTTTTCCTCTGGCCGAGCCAGCAAAGGCTCGTAAATTAGCCCGTTTTCCATAATTCAAAGTCAGCGTTGCAAATGATTTACACAGGCCGTAAGATATACGACAGCGTACTAACGAGAGCAGACAAGCAGAAGGCAAATAATGAAATAGCCCAAAAGTGAACGACTCGCAGAATATCCTGGCTGGGAGCAGTGAAAGGATTCGGCAATGCTCCGCCTTGGTATGGCAACAGCAAGCTGAGCTGGGCACGGAATTATTACAGGCCAATGCACTTAACAAGTGTCCTGGACAAACAAAAACTCTAAAAGCCAAATCAAGGCACCAACAGCAGCAGCAGCGGCAGCAGTGGCAAAAGGATTCAGGCCATTAAGTTCCGGAAGCGTGTGTTGATAACCAGACAACAAGTACGAATACAGTTGCAAATGCAGAAGATACGGCTGCGGCCAGGACTTTGCCGTGGACTGGCTCTGGCGCTGTCCTGACTGCGAACACGCTGCAGTCATTTGCTGCGGGACGCGGCTCAAAGGCCAAAAAATATGCAAAAAATAAAGAAAAGGAAGAAGAAGAGAGAAGAAATAAAACCAAGCTATGTTTTTTGGCTCGTTGAGGAGCTTTTGCTGCTGACCTGAGTCAGCTTCAGGCGACTCTGCAAATGCCCTACTCAAATCTGAGATTAGCTTATTGAAGTAAACAATTTTTTCAGAGTATAAAAAAACTAAATGCCTGAATATGCAAGTAAATATATAAATAATAATTCATTTAATATAAAATGTTTAATTTATATTCAGTTATATATTTAATATTATTTAGTATTAAATAATAATATAAAAATTAAAAAAAAAATGTTTGTTTCTTAAAATAATATATGTTAATAAAATAAAAATAAATAATTAAAATTTAAGATTTATTTTTATTATTCATATATTTAATTTACAAATACAACAAAATTTCGTGGCAAAAAATATCAAGCAAAAATTACTTAAATTAATTTAAATATACATTGAGAATAGAAATTTAATTATTCAATTATTCTTAAAATCTTAGTTATAAAAAAATTAAATAAAATATAAATAGCTATATAAACATATTTTTATAATATATTTAATAAATATTTAAATAATAATTTTATTATTTGTTTATTAAAAACATTTAACATTTTTATTGGAGAATATTATAGTAATAAATTAATTTTTTGTTCGATTTTTCTTTATATTTAAATATATAAAATATTTAATATATTTAATGATATTAAAGAAATATTTATTTTCTTTCTTCTTTAACTGCTAAATAAATTGCTTAATATTAAACTTATTATTTCAATGCCTTAATTATTTGATTTATAGTTTGGCTTCGTCTCGAATGGGTATCGCATGGAAATGGTGAATGAGATGACTTAAGCAACCCTTCCGCATTGAATAAATCATCGCATTAATCGTAGAGGGCAAGTGCAGACCACAGCATGGAAATGCTGGCGAAACTAAAAAAGCGGAAACGGAAACGCACACACAGTTAGCCACATCAAATCGAATGCCGTTCCGAATGTCATTTTCAAGTGGTTTAAAAATGATTTTGTGGCTCATTTTTCAAAATCTCGAGTTCAAAATTGAAATAGAAAGAAAAAAAGTGGAAATTTGATTTTAAAAATCTTGACGCTACAATTGAACGGCGACACATTTCCGCTTCCGTTTGGCTGTCAAAAGAAAAGGATTGACTCTTAGGGTGGAGCTCAGGCCATTTGGCCGATGTTGTTAGCTTTTGGCTTTACGTTTCATTTAGCAAACGATTTCATTAACTAAAAAGCGCAGCGCAGCACAGCACAGCACAAGGGTGACCCCTTGCCAGCCTCGGCACATATTGTGCCTGTCCTCGTCGTCGTCCTCGTCCTCGTCCTCGTCCTCGTCCTCGTCCTCGTCCTCGTCCTTGTACAACAAGCTGTCCAAAACGAGTGGGCGGTTGACTAGCGGGGTGGGTGGGTTGCTCTGACCCGAACTTGAGTTGTGTGACCCTTGTCGATGCTGCCGTATGTACGTCGTACGCTTCATTTTTTTTTTTGCTCTTTTTTTATCGCCATTGAAGTTTGTTTTTCCGCTTAAAGTATTTTTATTGAATTGTCGTCTTATCGTTTTTTATGACCCGCCAACCACTCGCCCGTGTCCTGTGCGTCACAATCGGCATCACGCACCGAGTCAGGGCCACATCTGAGGGGCCCCTCATCATCGCTCTGTTATTGTCTGCCGGCCATCAGCCGCGTCGTACTTCGAGCTGGCTCCATTAATGCTAATCTAAACAAATTTTTGTCATCAGAGGCCAAAGGGGCCAGCGGACATGCCCTGGTCCACATTCAACTTCCACATAAAATATTGTCAATCAATTCAATTACAAGTTGACATCATTGTTAGTTATTGTTGACGTCAATTGTGCCAGCGCCCCGCTTCGACTCGCACCAGTGATTTATGTGGCACTTGGTGCCTCGTTACTTCCTTCAGTGTCCAGTGCCCAGTGGCCAGCGGCCAGTGCCCAGTGGCCAGCGGCCAGTGCCCAGTGGCCAGTGCCCAGTGGCCAGTGTCTAGTGCTCTATATTTTTTCTCCATTCTGTCCGCTCGCTCGCTTGCCAACATCCTGTATGCATAGATTGCCATTGTCTGACCAAGTCTTTGTGCCAGGCCAAGTGACCAAAGGTTTGACTCGATTCTGATTCTTAAGCATTGCTACATAACTCTCAAGTTTGCCTTTTGGGTTCTAGTAAATAAAAGTATATATATATATTTAGTATTAGGAGCTGCTTATGCTATTTGCTATTTATGCTAGATATTTATTAGACTTATTTTAGATTTCTTTTTACTGTATTTCTAGGAAAACTTATCTCTGCTACCACCTATATTGAGTTCCTAGTAATATATTTTTGCTAATTTAATATATATATATATATATATATATATTTCTCGATAAATATTTTCTCATAGTCATCATGTTTTCTTAACTCTTGCAGCATCTTCTACAACCACTTCATGCTGACGCTTTGGTGAGCTCTCTTCAATTTGCCGCAAATTAGCGCATCTGCCTTTTGGCGAGTGTCAGTCGAGTTGTCCAGGCGGTAAATGTCTACTCGAATTTCATAGCCGGGCCCGGTCACCCCTATCGACCTGGACATGAGCACGAATCACACGAATCTCCCCCGCCGCAATTAGGTGGCACACGGCAGCGCGAGCCTCAACCCTTTTTTTTTTTTTTGGATGGCCAACTTAATGACTTCCGTTTGGTGTGTGGTTCGGGTTCAAAGCGCGGTTAGAGTTAATTGCCGACTGCTTCGCCCAAAATGTTGTGACGCGAACGACCACAGCCAAGTCGATGAGGACGCCGAGGACGAGGTCGAGGAATTCTATTGATTGATTTCTCTATTGTCTGCACCCTCAAAGTTTGTTTGACTTCTCTCCTCAGTGTTTGCATACAAATCGCTATTTGATTTGTGGTTTGTTGTCGCTTTCGCTTTCGCTACGTTGCTTCGTTTCGTTTATTTACCAATAATAATGCCATCAAAATCAAAGGTTAAACCATCGCGCAGCTCCGTTCATCTGCAATCAGATCTTGGCCGAGGCGAAAAAAGGGTTTCCGATCCTCCCGCAATTTCCCTGCTCAGGTGTAAGTTGCACGTGTAACTTACCCTCAGAGTTGACGCTAATGGCTGCTGCCACTTTATTGTTTGTTGATTTCAATTTTGATTTGCTGCGACCCCCAGGCGACACGACAAAACTCATATCAATATCGTGGGAAGCACTAAGCACACAGACGCTCTCAGCGCGTCATATTCAAATTAGCCAAAAGAGCAACACACTCACACACACAGACACACACACGGGGCCACACAGTGACAGAGCAAGTCAGCAGCGCTGAGCAGGAATATTAAACGCCAACGCGAGGTCATGTGAAAGTGCAAATTTATATTGGTTTAATGGCAGCTATGCCCTGCTCTACAGGAGGGGCAGACATGGGCCATATCAAGCTGTGAGAATGTCTGTAATAAAGTGAAGTCTATGCGGACGAAGGGCCACAAATGATAAATGACCTAACGCATATACTTAGCTGCACAGCCTTGATATATCTATTCCAATCATATTCATATAGCCAAAGCACATATTTGGGAATTTATGTAAATTTGATTGAGCTTCAATTTATATTAATAGGAGTTGCTCAATCTCACACAATGATTAGCATTCCGTTTGTCCTAGGGTATATGCTGTGTGAGTCGAGCTCCCTAAATGGTCTAACTTTATATATATATATATATATTTAGGTGTGTGTTATTGAATGCCTCCTACTTCGAAAGTAGCTCTCTTCTTAGGGTATATGTTGTGAGTATAGTTCTATATTTAGTTCATATTTGTTAAGTTACAGGGTATTTTTTTTATAGTTTAATCAGTTTTTATCAATTTCAACTTTTACTCTGTGTTCACAATTGGCTAACTGGATTTCTATAAGAATTAACAGGGTATTTTTGTCGTGCATATACTCAATATATGCTATATTCATAAATTTCGATTTCGGCTTAAGTCTTTTCCTAGGATATAATGGATCGGAAGACATTTTGTTTTTATTTGAGAAATTTACAGGGTATATCAATCGATTATATGCGCTACATATGATAGGAAATATTTTCCAATTTTAGAATTGCCTACATAGAGTAAATTCTATGAAACACAATTTTAACGATTATCTTTTTGGGACACTTACAGGGTATTTCAAGAGAGTTCATCATCTTTGTATGCTATTTAATGCCAACCTCTAGTTATATTATCTGTCAGCTGTGTTTTCAAGCTATGAGCTGTTCCTCATTTATCCAGCTTAGTTAACTTACAGGGTATTCCAGTCGGATACATGCACATCCTTGCTTATTTGTTAGCTTTGATTGAGCAGCGACAACATTCACACACTCTCCCGCTGCTGCCGCTGCTGCTGCCGCTGCCGCTGCCACTGCTGCGTGTTGCCTTTATGCAAATCATTGTAATGCAATATTTAAATTGATGTTCGGTGGCTTTTTAATGGCAAATATTGCCAGACACGCAACGTGGGCCGTGGAGTGTCAGTGAGTCGGGGTCCGCAAAGGGTTCCTCCTTTCGCTTTTTGCATGTTAATTGTGGACCGATTCGTGTGAACTTTCAAGTTGCGCCTAATGGATCCATTCATGATCTATACGCATATGAACTCACGTAGCCAAAGTTCCTATTCCTAATCAATAAATTACGTTCCGCGGCAGAGTCGAAGGAGACTCGTTTAATTAAGCATTTACCTCGACTAGAATAAGTTGATTTATGAGTTCGCTTACAATTTGCACTTGCTCCGAGCGCTGTTGATGCGCAGCGGCTAATCCCGGGCACAAAGCCCGCGCAGCCGTTACTGTCTTAGAGGCCACTCCTTGGGGTCGCCATTGGGTATGGGGCGAGGTGTTCACAAATAGTCAACATATTGGCCGCATCTTCATAAATAAAGAAGTGTGGCTGGCTTGTGGCCGGGCCGGCGGAGTGCACGCGCCTGCCGAGCCAGCTGTAGGCACGTGTGTGCGATGCAACTGAAAAACAACATTGCGAACAACATGAATGGGTGGACGAGGAGGAGGGGGTGGCCTGGTGGCTTGGTGGCTGGGGTGGTTGGTCCGCACACAGAAACAATTGACTCGACAAGATTACATGCAGGAAATTCAATTTTAAAAGCAGCTGCCACGTGTCCTTTTAGTGCTTGAAATTGTTACAGTTATTGAGCCTGGTGCGCAGTGTGGGCCGTTGCGGTAATGGTAATCGTAGTGCTGCTGGTGTCGGTGGTTGCTTGGCCGGCGGTGCTGGCGGTGGTTGTTCGACTGCCCACGAAAACTATGAATATGTAATTTTGGCAACATCGATGAAAATTGAGCAATAAACGCGCCGCTCCGCACCGCGCTGCATTGCGTTACAAATAAAAACAAAAGGCCTGCTGGCAGTGGCAACGGAAACGGAACAAACACCACCAGCCCATCAACCCACTGGGCCACCATCACGCCAACCCACCAATCCAGCAACGATGACGACGGCGACGACGTGTTAATTTGCAGGGTGGCTTTCTAGACGACGGCAGCGACGACGGCAGCGACGACGGCGACGGCGACGACGGACCTGCGGTGGCTAAAAGGGCGTGTGATTGACTTAATTGACTATGAAAATGAGAAATTACATGCAGATAATGACGATGGTCGCGAAATGAACAACAAACAGCCGCTGCCAACAACAGCAACAATGGCAGCAGCAATCGCTTTGGGCGTTATTAAATTTTTCAATACCCATTCTCACACTAGCCGCCGCCACGCCCCGTGCGCTCCGCTCGCCCGCACGTCCCGCCGCTAACAACTGTAAAATGAGCCATCAACTTTGATTTAATTTGATTTGATTTGCACTCCGGCGCGCCTCTTCCCCCCTCCTGGACCGGAGCCACCCACAAGCAATCTCACAGCGCACCTCGCCGTCCCGGAGCGACGGTTTCCGGCGCTTTATTGCTGCACATTGGCTAATTAGAATTGCGACTTTGCGACTTTGTAGTCCTGCCACATGCCGCATGCCGCATGCCACATTGTGTGAGAGTTTTGTCATTAAAATTGCATTTTATTTGCGGGCAACGGTCAAGCCAGAACAAACTAATTGAAATCCCAAATCCTTGCCGTAGGGCCTCGCCAACAACAACAACAACAACAACAGCAGCAAAAGCATCCGCATAAACATCGCAATCTCTGCTGACAAAACTAGCCCAATCAACTATATTTGTACAGACTTTAAAACATGTTTAACTTGACACAAGAGTGTGTATAAGATGAAAAATATTCCCAAAGCATATATACCCAAAATATACTAAAATATGTTATATAAACCTAAAGTATATATACCCAAAAATATACTAAAATACATATACATTTATTTTTCATTTTGGTATATCTTAAATGACGATGATCTAGAAATCTCTCTTAGCCCCAGTCTATGAAAAATTATAGATTACTCTTTGAGAGGATGCGCTCAACCAGCATATACCCTGATGTCTGTGATGGGGCGAAGCTATCAGAAAACTACAATATTTAGTATTTTTCAACATAATCAATGTGGAATAAGCTCAAATTAATAAAGCATCATCAGACTTAAATTTGATCTATTTATATAAAGTTTTTGTTAGAGCAGAAGCTTTCTATTAAATCTCTTATATGTTACCAGATCGGCATGGTGCTACTAAGTGTTAGGCTTTTAATGCTCCTGCCACTTACAGTCTGAAATCGAGTTTCTTAAATAAAAAAAATATATATATATTTTAAATTTAATAACATTGAAATTAATAAAAATTGTTGATAATTATTTATTTATTTATTTTTTATTTTATTACTAACCTTATTTCATTAACTGCAATTGCATCTTTCTCTAACTTTAAAATGTTTCCATCTACCGAAAAAAGTTGAGAGTCGAAAATAAAGCGTCTCTGCCATTTGGTATGAACGCTTAGAACTGTTTAGACCAATGGCAGGCGAGTGCATGGAGTACTTATCTAAACGCCACACCCCCAACACACGGTAAAAGGTTCGAATTGAGAAATCACACAAAAGTCGAGAATTCGTTGACGCCCACTGGCGGCAGTTGAATATCAGTGCGATTCTAGCAGCGATAGGGCTAAGCGATCGATGAGGTGTGCGTGGGAATGTGGAGCCCCGGACACCGAGAAGCGCCAGCTCAAGTGCCGTCGATTCGCCAACAAGCAAGTTGTTAAATCAAAATCGCAATTAACTTTGACCTAAAATCAAAATAAAATAAAAAAAATCACAAGAGAGAAAAGGAAAATAGTAGAAAGCAAGCTTTAGTATTATATATATATATATATATATATATATATATATATATATATATATATATATATATATATATATATATATATATATGTATATGTATACATATACACAGCTCATGCACTTATCGATTTTTTTTTATTAATTGTAATCTCATTTATTTGCGTAGCGGTCTTTTCTTGGCCTGTTTAGTTTCTACATTTCTGTTCACTGGCTTACGTTTTTTGTTGTCATACATTTATATATGTATTTCATATGGCGTTAATCAACTTTTTTCTTTACAAACTGCCCACAATCGAATCAATGTCGTTTCGTTGTCGTTGCCGTTGTCATTGTATGGCAGTGTCTGCCAGCTTTATCAATGCCAAAATTGAACAACCAAATACAACAAGAACAACAACATTCATTATATCGACAGAAATCGTTGCTGATTAATCGTTGTAAGTGGCGTTCGACGACGACGACGACTCCTTGTTCTTGGGACTTGTTGACAAGTGCTTCGCTTCGCTTTGGCCACCTTGTTTTCAGTTGAAGTGAGCTTGTCGCTGTTGTTGGCATTGATGCTCCCAGTGTGCTAAGCTTACCTTGTTCCCATTACCCAATTACAAGACTCTGCCAAGTATTTGCCAACTTCAATTGAGGACATGCAGAATTCGTGAAGAGGCACGAGAAATAAGAAGAAGACTCAGAGTATAAGAAAAACAAAAAACTCAAAATATTTATATTGATATTGAATTTATACTTCTATTTATTTATTTATTTATATTCATTTTTAATATTATTTATTTATTTTATTTTCTTTTTATTTACACATATTTCTATTTTTATATAAGCTTAAAGCTTGAATTAAAAGACAAGTCAAAGAGTGAATCTATAGAATCTATATTATGGTAAATACAAAAAGCAGGCAAAAAGAAGAGCGACATCATAGAATGAATGGAATGTATCTTACCTATGAGCGGGACGCTTAAGAAACTTCAAAGCGACAGAGCTCTAATCACACAGGCTGAGAAATAGACTCAGAGATTTAAGTGGCAAAAAGATTCACCTGGACATGATACAATCTCTTAAGTCTATATATATATATATATATAATTGATTTCATTTAATTATTGAATAATTGCTATATACTAAATCTGAGCAGAAATAAATAAATATTTGCAATATATTAATTATAAAGGCTAGCTAGGCAAAGTGATTAGCCAATGGGCAGTTAGATAGTAGAAATCTTATATATGTATATATATATATATATATATATATATATATATATATATATATATATATATATATATATATAATTGATTTCATTTAATTATTGAATAATTGCTATATACTAAATCTGAGCAGAAATAAATAAATATTTGCAATATATTAATTATTAAATACCAATGATTTAGTTAATTTTATTGGAGCTAGGCAAAGTGATTAGGCAATGGGCAGTTAGATAGTAGAAATCTTATATATATATATATATATATATATATATATATATATATATATATATATATATATATATATATATATATATATATATATATATATATATATATATATATATATATATATATATATATATATATATATATATATATATATATAGAACTGATTTCATTTAATTATTGAATAATTGCTATATACTAAATCTGAGCAGAAATAAATAAATATTTGCAATATATTAATTATTAAATACCAATGATTTAGTTAATTTTATTGGAGCTAGGCAAAGTGATTAGGCAATGGGCAGTTAGATTGTAGAAATCTTAGTTACTGCACCCAATATCTGGGCTGTCTTTCTACATCTCCGCATCCATCACGCGGTGGGGCCAGCGGCTCGATAAGCTCACACGTTTGTACTTGACATGTTCACGGCAGCCCACGACATGAATGTGTGTGCGTAGTATGTGACGTGATCGCTGGCCAGCTTGTCCAGTCGTGCAAGACATGTCGCTGATATGGCCGATCACACACACACACACACACACACACATGAGGGAATCAGCTTGAGGCCGAGTGACGATCAGTTTGCACCTTTTCGGAGCTGGGCGCGCGGGCTTATCTGGAAAGCAAAGCAAAATAACAAAAGGTTTATTAATATGTTAACTCACACACCCGCTGCCAGGCAGTTTCAGTCTTGAGCAGCTATTACGTCTAATCTAGATCTTTGCAATGTGCCACTGATATGCGCCCTCTGTATAATCAACATCCTGTGCGATAGCCCCAAAAAAACAAAAACAACAAAATTAAAATACGAAAATATGAAACCTGAGAACAAAGCTTTATGCAAATAAACTCAATGGGAGCGGGAGAGCGGAGCAAATGTGAAAATCGCGATTTCGAGCAATCGAAATTTATAGGCCAATTACGACAATAGGTATTTTTATGGAGCCACTTGGAACTGAGAATAGAAATAATTCTAGATACTCGAGTCAAGATAAATAATGTTTATATACATATTTATATATATATATATATATGTATATATGTATACATTAAAGGCCAACACATTTAATTTATGCTTATCTTTTTATGGCGACGTGACACTGTCTAAATTAAATACTTATCGTATTTGAACATTATTTTAATATCAATTATTTATTTCATTAGATATTAATTAAATATATTTCAAGTGATTTTTGATTTTAATTAATCATTTAAATATTCATAACCTATAATTATAAACTGCCAGATGTTTGCTTTCAATTTGTAGATAAATCTAAAAAAAAATAAAAAAAAAAAAACAAAAAATAGAAACACAAAATTAAGGCGAAGAGATCATAAAAATATATAATAATATTTACGGCACACAGTAATCGCTCAGTTTATGGCCTGTGTTAAAATATTATTATTATTGTTGTTGTTGGCTGGCAAGCACTCGATATTTATTAATACTCGGCATAGCTATTATTATGGCACTTGTGGAGCTCTGCCAGGCATCAGGTTTGCTGCATTTGCTTATATATATATACAAAAATCTATATATCCAATAATATCTCTGAGAGTCAGGGCATGGGAGAGTCGAACATACCCGACCTAGCGAACCTAGCTCCGATTCGAGTGCTTTAACGGCGCTCGCTGATGAGTAATTTGAATTGCCGTTTATTCGACTGGCACTTGTTTATTTTATGAGATACTCAAAAACCTCTACTTGAGTTCGAGTTCTTTATTTGCGCAAATTATGCGTCCTTGTTTCGCGACAGTCGGACAGATGTCCCACGGCTCCTAATGCGACTTCCATTCGCGTTCCACTTGCATTTTGTACTTTGAATGAATGCCACAACAACTGAAATGGCAGGCAGTGCCGTGTTTTACTAGATGACTGCATATTACGACCACCCACTAAATCAGCTATTGATGGCCATGCCATAAAGTCAATATATGTTGTAAGCGGACAATTATGGGGCCATGCCATGGCATGCCATGCCATGCCACGGCATTCGTATTGAATGCATCGCCTATGGCGGGGCGGGGCTTATCGCCGGGTAGCATTACCAAAGTCCAAGCAGCCACTGAACTATGAGTGCCAGTAGTGCTGCTATTCGTATAATCATTAATGGATTACGAGCCCAATTGCCGGCCACACAACTGCACGGTAGCTAAAAGCCATAATCAAGTCGTATTTATGAGCTGCTTAATGTTTTCTTTTTTTGTTGTTTGCTTTTTTTTTTACCAGCTGCCGTCGCCAACTGATAACTCTCGACGGCTTGTTGACACCGTAATACCCTTACATTGCTAACTATTCACTATCAAAGCAGCTTCTCGAAATACACTAATGTAATCATACTCGTATTTATATCAAATATTCTCTTTCCATGGAGCTTGGCTGAATGACTAATTGCGAGTGCTACTTTGATCTGTCAATAATGTTAGGCTATGGAAATTATTAATGAGAATTTTTATTTAATTATGAATAGTTTGCTAGAAGAAGCTAATGGAAATATTAGAAAATTATAATAAAATGCAGGCGCAATTGCAGGATTGAAGCTTGGGTGGCTAGGAAATGTGATATTCAGGGTATATATATGTAAAAAGCAGTTAAGGAAGTCAGTTTCTGCAAATCGGTGGGGGCAAGTGAGAAGTGTTTCAGATTCAGAAAAGGCAGACTTTTTTCTGCTTGGGGAGAGAACTGATTGCATCGAACTGCTAAGGCACCTATATGCTATCCAGAATCATAGCAAATCATAGTTTATATATGTAATTTCATGTACAGTTGACTCTTTATCCCATAGTCCGCTAGCTGAGGAATAGATGAATTTTAAATCATTTTAGAAACAAGCATGGTATATTTGTATTTTTATATAAAATCAAATATTGTAATATATAAAGTGGGATCCTTATTGACGTGATATGTAGTCGGAAGTACGTTGAGGGAAAATATTTAAAAAAGTCGTTTCACTTTAATTGTAAATTAGATAGAAACATTAAACTTGAATTTTTTTAATTTTTTTTTTTTTTTATTTTCTGTTTATATTACAAATACATTTTAAGTTTTATGACGTTTTTGTGTTAACATTTATGAACTCATTACGCGCTATAAATTCAAAGAGTTTGCTTTCTTTTATTTATTTATTTATGCACTAAAAAAAAAATAAATTTGATTATATTTGAATGTTAGAGTTATATTTTACAGATACGACCTCGCCTGGAACTATGTGTATGCATTGTTTATGAACAAATGTAATTACGCCTACGAATCGGACGCCAGTTGGTTATATATATTTATATAGATATATATATATATATAATTATTATAACTATTAGCTGTCCCGTTAGTTGAATTTTATATTTATATATTTTATATATATTATTTATTTACAAAACGATGTTTTTTTTTTCTTTTTTGACTTTCGCGCATATTTTATATTTGAATAAAATTATTATTACATTTAACTACTGCTAAGTGAAAAAAAATGCTTACGTTAACTAAGTTTTCTTTGCTTTTCTCTAACGACTTTTGTGCTCAAAAAAAAAATAGGTAAAAAAAAAAATAGTTACGACTAAATGGCCCACAGCTCTGGAGCTGAGGGAAAAAAAAGGTTTTGTTTCTTTGTTTATTACACGAATGATATTTGTTGTCGTTGGCAAGTGCCACAACAAGATCGTAGCTCGGCGAAGAATTCTCTCAGGTTCCGTCGGCTCGCACTGGCCAAGCTTAGGCCAAGACTAGTCTGGGTCTGCATGGCTGACGCTGACTCGACTTGGCGCGGCTCGACTCGTCTCGGCTTGGCTCGGCTCGCCTCGGCTATATATTATTGCACCAATTTCTGTTTGTTTGTTCGAACTCGCGATCGATGTAGCTCAGCTAGCTTATTGTCCAGTATTCGAGTTAGCAGTCATTTGGCCGCTGCCATCCAGGTCGGCCAACTCGAACCTAGGCAGCTAGCAATATTAGGGCCACCAGGCGGCGCGCTGCGCATGCGGGTGGGCGTGCGCATGGGCGTGGGCATGGAGGCCGGCGGCGGCGGCAGCGGCCGCATGCTGATAGGCGGCGGCGCCATTCAATGCCACCAGATGATGAGCGGCGGCATTCTGCATCGCAGTCGCTGTGTTCACACAGTCCTGCGCCAGCTTGGAGCCATCGCCCAGGCATGGCTTGCCGTTGCGCACCAGCACAGGCACAGCGACGCGTCGCGGCGACGGCAGCGCCGACGGATGATGCGGATGGATGGCATTGCCATGTATCATGCCGGTATGCTCGTAGCCCTTCTCGTTCTGGGCCCGCTTGGTCTTGTAGCGATGGTTCTGGAACCAGATCTTCACCTGCGTCGGCGTCAGCCGTATCAGGCTGGCCAAATGCTCACGCTCCGGCGCGCTCAGATACCGCTGCTGGCGAAAGCGTCGCTCCAGCTCGTACGTCTGCGCCTTGGTGAAGAGGACGCGGCGCTTGCGCTTCTTGTTGGGCATGCCGTCGGCATTGACGCCGCCTCCGCCGCTGCCGTCCACGTCGTCCACATCGTCGATGTCCTCCTCGATGCCGTCCTCATTGAGGCTGTCGTCGTGGTTGCTGCCGCTGCCGGTGCCAGCATCGTGTTTCAGGCTATTGTCATTGTTATTGTTATTATTATTGTTATTATTATTGTTGTTGTTGTTGTTGTTGTGTAACGCATGCGCCGCTGAAGTGGCGCCGGCTGCACCGCTGCCATGCAACGTATGCAGCGCATCGCCCACAGAGAGCGCATCACTGTCCGCCGAGCGACTGTAGCTCTTATAGTCGCCAGACAGAGCGGGCGACGTTTGGCAATTGGAGCCAATGTATGTGTAGGAGACCTCGGAGGTGACGGGCGAGGTGCTATCCGGACTAGCTGGCTGCTGAGTGCCTGAAAATGGAGAGAGCGAGCGAGCAAGGAGGGATTAGCGATTGTCTAAGAAGTTTATAATATATATACTAAAATTAATATAAATAAACGTATGCTCCCTGATCAGAATAATATAGGAAATTATTACTTTGGCATACATTGTGAACAGGGAAATGAGAGCTTTCGCCTAGAGCCTGGATATGTTTATCTAACGTCTGACTTCTGTTTTGGCTCAGTGCAGAGTCAATTTGTCAACAATTTAGAAAAATTAATGCAAGCACACACAAAAACACAAACACACACCCAGTCGACATGAGCAGGCAGAAATTGGCAGCCTCAGTCAGTGGGTAAAGAGTAGAACCGCCAACGAGTCGTACAATTGGATTAGGCTGGATGAGGGGTGGCCAGATGGAAGCGAGCGCTGAGCGCTCAGGGTACAACTAATAACGTCAATTAGAAGGAGCGGGCCATTGACAAGACTCGATCGATCGGCTGCTACCTGGGCGACAAAGGCAACCCTGCGGAGTTACACCTTTTAGGGCAATTGCTCGTCTGCCTTCTGACCTTCGCAGTGTTGCCTTTTGGCTATGGCTGTTTGTGTGCGAGCGATCGTTTCATTCTCTGTATTTTTTTTGCTGTCGTCATTGTTTGCCAGAGAGGGACAGAGAGGCGGAGAGGAGGGAGAGTGAGTACACAACCAAAATGCTAATGAAAATACATTAAGGCTTGCAACTCTGGGAGACAATGGGATGCGACACAAAAGCCAAACCTCAAACAGCGCTGCCTCCTAATGGCCGCCCTGCCCCTGACTGACTCCTGTGCTCCGAGACTTGCATCCGGCTCCCTATCTTCCGCTTTTGCCCATTTCGCACAACGCCCACTTTGCTGTTATTTTTTCTCTTCTCTTATTTTTGATATAGGTATTTATGCTTTACATTGATTTATTGGCCATGGGCGTCTGGGCTTTGATTTTGGTTTTGTGTGTGATCCACACAATGTAGAGCCTCAAGTCGGGGGCTGCAGTGAATACCGCATTCCGTCACAATTGACTAAACAGAACTTAGACCCGGTCGAGGGCCGTCTAAACCAGCCCCAGTCCAGCGCGCTTCCTCACCATGACAACTCAACAAATTAATAACTTAATATAATCAAAACGACTCGACTTACAGCTGTGAAATTTCCCAAAAAAAAAAAAAAAACGGCAAACAGGCAACAATTATAATTTGTAGCTGAGCACCATATCAACGAAAAGACAAAGTACAAAAAAAAAAAAAAAAAAAAAATAGAAATTGGTATAATAAAACAAGGAAAGGCCGTGCAAAAGCGAAAAAAGGACGAAACGGAAGTGCGTGCCATAAATTTTCAGGCTTATATGAAAGGAATGACTGAACAATGTTGTGTCCGCGACAACAACAATAACGAAGGGGAAGCACAGCGACGTATAAAAATGAAAAATAAAAAAATAGAAACGAAAAACGAAAAATAAAAATAACAAAATTAATCCTCAAGTGTGAAGCGCATACAAACTATTAGTCAAGATTATGTTTGGGCCACAGTTCAGTCTAGGGTATGTTGTGCTCGGGCGCAAATGGGGTGGTTGCGACCGCACGGCCACTTCGCATTTGAAGCACCTGAATCGACACATCATGTCCCATCTCACAGTGCACCACACTGCAAAGGCGTCTGCCAAATGGGGCGTGGCATGGCCACAGCCCAAGGGTTAGCCCTCGACTAGCCCTCGAAGTGACGCTGACGCAGACCGTGGATATGCAAACACAGCTGCCTTTTGTGAGGCAATTATTGAACAATATTATTAGGCGGTCGCTCTCAAATACCCCCTGCCACTGCCCTTGCCCCTGCCTCTGCTAACCATGTACATATTTATATATAGTGTAACTCCGGTAGCTCATAGCTCTGACTGCAGCTGGGAATTTGAGAAAAGCCTCAATTGAGGAAAGCCAGAGTCTCTATGACTTGATTCTATAACAACTTCTGGGATTAGGACAATTTCTTGACAAAAATTATCTGAGAACTTTTAGAGTTGACAGAAAACATAAGTTAAGAGAAGTTATTTAATAAATTTGCTTTGGTAGGAAATTAAATAAAATCATGAATGATTTCTGATTTGGAAGAGTAAATCTAAATTCGTCCTGATCTAAGTCTAAATATATATTTTTCAGTAGGAAATCATTGCTGAGCTTTGGGCATTGATTGTTCAATAAGGGAATGGCTAAAAAGTAAGCTTGACTTGGGCTTATATCAATAACGAAATAGTTTAAAATTCCAAATATAAAATGTTTTTTTTTTTTTTTTTTTTTTTTTTTTTTTTTTTTAATAAGCTGTAGTCGGGAGTGCTTGACTAGCAAATACCTCGAAAAAAAGTGCTGAGTATCTATTACAATATAAATTTGGCTATACTGCTTCTGGCCGAAAAGGCCTACTCATGTCTCACTCTAGTAATTATATAGATAAATATATAGATATATATATAGATAAATATATAGATAAATATATAGATAAATATATAGATAAATATATCGATAAATATATCGATAAATATATGGATAAATATATAGATAAATATATAGATAATTATATAGATAAATATATCGATAAATATATAGATAAATATATAGATAAATATATCGATAAATATATAGATAAATATATAAGCTGAATTTTGCAAACACTTACCATAGAGCTCGTTCTCCTTGATCCACGCGCTGCGACTCGAGTGGCTGAGCATTGTCTGGGCCATGTGATGGTAGGAGGACATTTCGTCGCCGAAGCTGCTGGCAAAGGTCTTTGGGCGATATTGGCCGGCGGCCACGGCTGCGGCGGCCGCTGCATTGTGACTGACCAGCAGATGGGCAGCGACCTGGGCGGAGGCGGCATTGGCATGGGCGCCCATGTGCGGCATCGGCGGCTGGGCACCGCCCGAGCTCTGATGATGCGACAAGGGCAGCGGTGCGACCGGATGATGCGGCTGATGGTGGTGCAGATGCGGATGGTGGAGCTGCTGCTGCTGCTGCTGGTGGTGGAGATGCTGGAGGTGTTGCTGCTGCTGCTGCTGCTGTTGGAGCTGATGGTGGGCATTGTGCTCGGTCGTCTGGTGCTCGCCGTGCGCCGCTGGCGTCACGTGCTCATCAGCTCCGCTGGCCGGCGGCGGTGGCAGCGCTGTGTTGGGCGTGGGCGACAGAGCCGTAGGCGTCGGATGGCCATGGCCATTGCTGGACTCAGTGCCCAGCTCGCCGCTGTGACTGTGGCTGTGGGTGTTGTGATGCGCCGCCGCTGCCGCCGCTGCTGCGGCACTCTTCAGCTCAGAGCCATCCAGATTGAGTATGTCGGATATATGAAAGCCGGAGCGCTGCGACGACGGCACCTTGGCATCAAAGAGGCTGCAAAATAGACAAGAGCACAGTTTTAATTGTCGATTCCACACTTGCTGCCACATCCGATATCCGACATCCGGTGTCGTGTCATGAATGAACGGACAGGAAAACAAACACAATGGCTAACAGAGGATCGGTCGTCGTCTCAGCTACCGTCTACCTGCTGCCTGTCTGCTCGCACGGCCAGTACCTGGCCCGCACGCACTGACTTTGGCCAAAAGAGAACTAAAACACACACACACACAAAAATTGCACTCGCCGCTCAAAGAGCAAATGTTCACACTTGCTGGGAATTAACTTTGATTAAGTGCAGCCAAATCGCTGGATTATTGACACCTAGTCCAGGACGGGGCAGCGGCAGTGGCCGCAGGCCCAATTTTCAGTCAGCGTCTTAGCTTGAGGCTGAGCCGGGGCTAATGCAAATTTGATTTTCCACTAATACCATCAACAATTAAACGCAAATCCGCTTCTGCGGCAACACTTGCTACCTGGCCGCGATCCGGGCACAGAATCAGGTTCAATTCGGCCAGGCTCGGGTCGGCCACATGTTGGCGCAAGTAAAAAGCGCTCTCGCTTCCGGTTTTTCCACTGCCAAATTTTCCCAAATGTGCGCGCGAAATTCCCACGCGCTCAGGTCCATCAGGACGCGGGGCATTCCCCGCATGTCTGAGCGGAATTCCCTTCCCTCTGCCAGACAGTGTGACGCCTTGGTCTGTCGCTGTCTGTCGTCTGCTGCACACATGTTGCCAGGTTGGGGTTTCCCTGCAACTCACCTATGGGAATTTCTAAGCCAGCCCGAGGAACAGGCCACGCAAGCAGTTCACCGCTCAGCCACTTGAGCTGAGCTGCGATCGCTCTGGGCCTTGACCATGCACCAGCCCAGCAAATCTGCGGATCGGCTCGGGGGGAATTACGCCGCGGTCAACGCAATAGTTCGCCTCGGCATTTCGGGTAATTCGCAATTTGCAAGTGCCTTTGCCGAACTGCGTTGATTGGATTGCCGGCAAAGCTCGTTACCGCCGAGCGGGATTAGTGTGGGCGCAGCACATCGCCTGAGCAGGGGGCATGAAATAACACAGAACAGAGGCAACAGATCCTGCCTGTTGTTGATTTGGGAATACTCAAGTCTGCAAGACTTAACCACAGCAAAGCTCGATCACAAATGAGTGGAGTTTCAGCTCTAATCTAAATTTAACTTTTGCATAGACATGGATAAATGTATTACTGGCGTTAGTCTAAGCGTGAAATGGGCTCTAAGCCGGAATCGACTTCGATCTGACCTTAAGATTTGAGCAGAGCTTGAAGCACTCTGCAGATTTCATAATGAATTCTACAAATTGACTCAAATACAGATTCTTATCTAGTTTCATTAGAATCCACAAATTGGAGCAAAGCGCGTAGGGAAAGAGATAGCAACAGAAAGAAAGAGGGAGAGGGGGAGAGAGTCAGCGCCCTCATCGAAGCTTTTCATAAGTTGTGCTTACCCGGGCAAAGCGTTGCGCAGCGCCGCCGGATAGAAGGCGGCGGGCAGCAGCGCATGGCTCCAGGGCGGCAGGAGGATGGGCGACCAGGGCAGGAAGGGCGCAGCCGCGGCCGCTGCCACCGCCGCCGACGATGGCACCATCAGGCTGCTCATGCTGTGCAGGCCGGGGAAGCCGCTAAAGGCGGCCGCGCCCGTCGGTATGCGCAAGTGCTCGGCGGCCGTCAAGGTGGCGCCGCCCGTTGGCGTCGTCGTCGGCACCGTGGTGCTGGCCGTGCTAATGATCTTGGCAGCGCGCTCCAGCGACGGCGTCGATGTGCGCAACGGCCGCTTGGGCGTCGTCGGCGTGCCGGGACTAACGGTGGCCGCGCTCTGCGGAGAGGCGGGCAGGCTGCCGGCGCTGCCCAGGCCGCTGCTGTTGCCGCTGCTGTTGGTCGTCTCCGTGCGCTCCTTGTGCTTGGACGGCGTGCGCTCCACCGCCGCCGGCTGGCTGTGCGTGGTGGTCATGTCCGTGGCCGTCGTGGGCGTCGTTGGGGGCGCCGGTGCGGCTGTTGGCGGCGTTGCGTTGTCGGATTTGCGCCGCTGTTGCGCGGGCGGCGGCGTCGGCGACGGCGTACCTTTGCGTTTCTCCGCCACTTTGCGGCCGTTCGAGTTCACAAGTGTCACACGTGCAAAAAAAAATGTGGTATAAACAATGCGCGGATAAATCCCAAGGGATTGTCGTCAATTGCAATTCACACTTAACACTTGGCCAGAGCTTTGTGGGCACCGAACGTTATCATAATAAGTGGCAAGACGAGGATTCACTGCGCTTAGAGTTTTGATTTAGTTTTCGATTTCGATTTCGATTTGAGATTTAATTCCAGTTTCCAGTCTTATGCGGACTTCGAGCTTGTTGTCGACTCGTGTTCGGTTTGCGTTGTCAGCCGCACTCTAAACATTCCAAACTGAAGTGTCATCAACAACTAACGAGACATCAAGAACTCGACACGAGTCCAAGCAGCCAACGGCGCAAAAGTACCAAAAACTACACACACACACACATACACAGAGAGACAGACACAAACACACACACACACACACACACACACGTGGATGTTTTGTAAGTATTGTATATGGTGCATCCATCCACCATTGGGTATATAGCCGCTCACACACTCACACATAGAGAGTCTCTCTGGCCGTTGTTTAGCCGCGGCGCGTTCGTCGCATTTTTACTAAGTGGCTTCTCATGTCCTTTTCAACAAGGATACTACGTCGGCAGCAGCGGCAGCAGCAGCAACAGCGGCGTCAGCAGCAGCAGCAGCAACTATGTGAGTGGCTCATTCAACCACCAGCAATAGAGGCGGCAGCAACAACAACCACCACCATTTGTTGTCGAGCGCGCATCCTTGCGGCAAACAAGGCCAGCCTATGCGTGTGTAAGCCTGCCATCTCGCTCACACCCGCTCGCAACTGCCAGCCGACGAGTGCCCACTTGAGCCGCCTCTCTGTGCCCTCGCTATCCATGTGTGTGTGTGTGTGTCTACGTAGAGAGCTGCCATTGTGCCGCTCGAGTATCGGCCCTTTAGGTAGAGGCAGCCAGCCAGCCAGTCAGACAACTCGCCGCATCCCAGCGCACTCTGACGCTCTGCTCTGGACCTCTTTCATTCATGAGCATGGCATTCAGCTGGCTCGACTGACTCGACTGGCTCGACTGGCCCGACTGACTGACTGACTGACTGACTGACTGACTGAGGGACTGATTGGCCGACTGGCCAACTGGCTGGGCACTTTTCGCTCCGTCCTGCACTTCATGTTGTCAACAATTGCCCTGTCATTATATTGTATTTATCATTATCGTCCTCTCTCCAGCTGACCAGCTCCTACTTGTGCATGCGTGTGTGCGCGCCATCACTGTCTTGGAGTTAAGCGGAGATGCCATTTGTACGCTCTTACCGCAACTGGCATCTGCTTAAAGCTTCGCCAACAGCTCATCAACTGGCTTCATTCACGATTCGCTTAACAAGGACAAGAATCATTTAAATCACGCAGAGCAATGCTAAAAGCTGGTCAAAATCACAGCTTGCTGGGAGCGAATATGGATCATGTGGTCTTAAAAACATTTAAGGATTTTTATAGACAGAATACTAAATAAGTAACCAAGGATATGTGAGGGCTTATTCCTTAATCATATCAATATTGGATATCATTGCATTTCAATTCATTTTATTTTCGTGCCTTAAGAGTCCTAGGCTGAACTTACCTTAACTTAAATATATATATCAGATATCAGAAATAATATACTAAAACAGGGATAATGAGTCAGGATATACAAGTCAGGATATACAACAAAGACTTTGCATTAGGAATCCTATTATGAGTAAGAGAATCCCTTTCGTTGACTTTGCCTAATACAAGCTTCTAATCAATTAAAAAGAAAATCTTTTGATGACAGTTCGACATTATAGACGCAGTTCGTTTTATGGCTAAATAAATAAAAATAAAACAAACTTATATTTGGCATAGGCTTAAATTAGATTCGTTCAATTTATTTATTTATATTCAAACAAGACTTATATAAACGATGATTTTCCAAATACTAAGCACACCAAAATCTATTTCAGAGGAAGGCGAGGGGCTAGAAACGATAGGCAATCCAGTCGCTGTCACGCAAGATGTAAACTAATACGAAATATACTTAAAATATTCAAATTGGTGTGTGAATATTAAAGGTGCGATTGGGATATAAGATTTTACTCGATTCTATATTAAAAAGGTAAAAGTTAAGTTAAAAAGGTAAATTAGCTTGACTTGTTGACCTTGGACTCGGATATACAAAAATAGATAATTATTATTCTACAAAATAACCTTTATTCAAATCTCTTCTAATCAAATTTTGTTGAAATCAATTAAATATTGAATACATACACGAATTCTATTTTGATTAAAATATGAAATATATATATATATATATATATATATATATATATATATATTATATTATATTTATATACCTATAAAATATTTATTTATAAATAAATAATATACATCAATAAAAATTGAGAATTTAACAACTTAAATTTACGGAATGAAAAAATCGATTGTAATTCATTTAAATATTATGATTGTATATTATTACACGCGAGTATTTCATGAGAACTCATTGAACTTGCTGTTGTTCTATGTACTCGTGATGAGTTGCTTAGCACTTGAGCAAAAAGTCGCACATTTGCTGCGATTCGATTCGATTTCATAAGTTGAGCCATGATTAGCTTCAGATTCCGCACAACAGCGGCATCAGGTATATATCTATATACATACATACATACATACATATATATATATATATATATATATATATATATATATATATATTGGAGTAAAGCTTGTACATATGTGCAGCTGTCGCTTGTCTAATATTACGGAACACACCCAATTGTGTGCGTGTGTGTTTGTTGATGGGAGGGCCTCCTGTAGAGGGTCTGCTGAAAGGAACATCATCAAAACGACCATTAGCTAACTTGAACAATGCCAAGAGGACGCGTGCAGGGCGCAAAGTTTTAGCAATTGAAAAAATAACATGGCAGACATGGCGTGCCAAGGCACCCACTCTATATAGGAGTATGTAACCCACCCACACTCGCATGCCATGTGGAGGGTCTCTTTACATAAGCAGATCGAGGCACATATGTACACAGATATACATAAGGCACATGAGAGGCCGCTGGCACTCTATGGCCGTTCATGGCTCGGATTACAAATGAAAATGGGAAAACACGCGCACTCCTCGGCAAAAAAAAAAAAATAAATAAAAAATAATAACATAGGAAAAGAAAACACACACACACACACACGCACGCTGCCCGAAGCAGAGGCACTGGCAGTGGCTCGCCTGGGGAAATTACGTGTAATGCCGTCGGCGTCGCTGTTACTGTCGCTGCTGCTGCGGCTGGTGCTATGCTTGTGCTTCTTCTTCGCTGCGCTGCAAAAGTGGGCGCGTCGCTAGCGCTGTCGCTGGCCAATCGCAGTGCGGCGCGAGCGAGATAGCTAGCGTGCATGGCGCACTTGCGCGCTGCTGCTCGGAAATTTCCCAATTTACAGGATAACGGTGACAAGGGAAATTTTGTAGCAGCACCAGCAGCAGCAGCAGCAGCAGCGACAGCGGCCGCAGCATATATCGCACGCCCATTTTGTGCGCTGGCTCTTCTAAATACGAGTACATAGCGAGCGTGTTGTGTGCGTATGTAAAGTGTGTGCGTGTGTGTGTGTGTGTGTGATGGCCATTGTTATGCGCTTAATGATGATGTTGCATTTAACAATAGCAGCAACAATAACTACAGCAACAAGGCAGAAGGAAGCGAGCTAACCAAAGTAAAAGCCTTTCAGCGCTGGCAGCGACGCATCGCTGCGATGCTTCGCTTTGACTGTCTGTTGTTGCTGTTGTTGTAGCTTAGCTTCCGCAGGAAGTTTAAGTAGCCAGTCAGCGGCAGCAGCAGCAGCAGCAGCAGCAACAACACGAGTGAGTTTCTCACATTGCCAAATGTATCTCTGTCGCTACATTTGTATCTGCATATGTATTTGTATCTGTGTGTGCGGCATTCAAATTACATACAAATTCAATTGAATTTCGCGCACAAAACTTGTTCTGTTTTTCCGGCAGTTGCAACTTTGCTCGCTTCACTTCAGCTATTTGTATTTATTTATTTATTTTTTTTCGCTCTCTCGCTTCCTTCTTTTTTTTTTGTGTTTTTATTATTGTTTTTTTTTTTTTTTTTTTCTTTTTTTGACACTTCAAAGTACTCTAACGGGTTTGTTGTTGTTACGCTTCTTGTTTATTGAAGTCGTTGTTGCTGTTGTTTTGCTTGGCTCCTGCCTATTTGTATTATTGTTTAGGGTTAAGTAACTCGACTCAATTGTTGTCTCTTTGTTATTGTTATTTCTGCTCTTCTTCGTCTTCGGCTTTTTCTTCTTTTGCTGCTGATTTTTATGTTATTGCGCTTAGAGCTTAATCCTGACAAGCAATTCTAAAACATGAGATAATAACTGGATTGGGCTATATCTGCGATGCACTGGGAGCCCAAGGCGTAATGCCCTATTAAGCATTATCATCCAATCGTTTTTGTCTTATCTCAAATGACTGGGCAAACGGTTTCATTTCCATTATGGATTTTTAATTTCCACTATCTACACATCTATTTCGAGTAATACCTAGAAATGTCAATCAAAATGTTCATGAAGTCACTTGTAGTCTAAGTTGTGCAATACTAAATAATTCCTCAATTCATACGAATAATATTATATATAGAATTGACTTTTATAAAAATGAATTACATTTATTATTTATATATATATATATATTTTTTTTTTTATATTTTATTTTAATTTTTGAAAATGAAATTCAAATTTAAAATCATTTTTCTAGTTCATTTCATTTTATTGCTCTATCAAATTATTCATTTGTGTCTAGTCACTCCTGATAGATCGCCAAATGGGGCATAGAGCGTCTATTTCATATATCATTGAGGCACTCAATGGAAATGGCTGTAATACTTCTAAATTGTTGTCCACTTCCGTTCATAAATTTATGTTAAGAGCCACGCTCATATTTTCTTTCAACATTTCGATTATTTCTTATCTTCGACCAGTTTCTTGAAGTCTCAAGGGAAATTGCGTGTGTCGCTCTTATGAGTAGATACTTTAGCAATCTAGATCTAATTACTACCAATACTTTGATTTGCAGCTTTCATTCAGGACTGGAATGGACTTTGAATGAATGTGTGTTACGGGGCCTCAGAGATGCTCTATTGAAATGATATCGCTAACTTGATTTGCAGCTGTTCCATTGGCAGCGCAACTCGAACTGAAGTGTGACAATGCGTAGGCCACTTAAACGAGCCGTAGCCGGGGCAGATACAATTAACGACAATAGCTGCGACATGGCTGTCTGCTAATGTTGCTGTTGTTGTTGTTGCCGCTGGGGATCGCAAGCTATACAAATGCAATAAAATATGTTGAATGTCAGAATGTTGGGCAGGCAAAAACCGCGCGACAGTTTTTCAGTTATGGGATTTCGGCTTTTAGGGGCGGGCGGCCTAACAACCCCAATTAAACGCTTCGTTGCCAGCAACTGCTGTATTGAGCGTAAAAAATCAGACACACACGGCTGGAGGAGGGGGGATTGTAGTAGAAGAGTTTTTTTTTTGTCTCTCTTTTGGCAAAAGGTGTTTGCTTAGCTGCAGGCTTGTTAGCTGCGAGCTATGCTGCAGCCATGACAGCCCAGCCGAGTGGCATGCCCTGCACACCTTTACACACACACACACACACACAGAGATATACTCGAGCGCAGCCATTCATTCAATGCTCGTTTATAGCAGCAACAGCAGCCCGTCTCATCCATTGTCATCCATTTTAATTTACCTTCCGGTTTTCCTTTCATTTCATTCTGTCTGCCTGTCTCCCTCTCTATCTCCCTCGCGCTCTCTCCCTCGTTTCGGCCAGCTCGTGTTGTCAATTGACGGCCATGACAATTTGGGTTTCAGATTCGTTGCGCGGAAGTGATTTACCCAAAAACTGACTTTGTTCCAAAGGAGTTTCAAATGGGCGGAAGCCGCTCGTTCAGCTCTTGCTCACCTTTTGCGCAATTCATATATACACGATTTGTTATTGATTGATCTTGGGTTTGTTTAACAAGCCCCTGGGGTCTTGGTCAGTTCTGGTGGCGTGATCAATGTAACGCACATCCAACCCCCGAGCAACTGTCGTGTTGTTTGCCAATTCCGCATGGGCGTTGCATTGCCGCCGCTCTTCGTCCACAATTGAGCTCATTTCCAGCTGGAAGCTGCACTCGGCTAGCCTCGGCTAGCCCAAATCTTAAAACTCGATAAGCTCAAGTGTCACCCAAAAAGCAGAGAGACACACAAGAGTTTCGTAAACATAACTCAGCTCCAATTAGATAAGCACCAGCATTATAAATCATTGGGAATATGACACCTGTGCGGCGCATTGTTTCCAGTCTAATGCGAGCAGCTGATCCGTTCACATTGTGCCTCCCAAGGGTCATTGGTATTAAACACGATATTTGATTTGCGCTTGTTTTTATCAAACCATAAAAGCCACTTGACTAAATGTAATATTTACATATTCAACTGCATCGTTCAGAGAAACTGAAAGTTCAACTGTATAGCTAATTGGGCTTAGGTTTGGGTGGGATTCGATTTTTATTGGACTTGTGGAAAGCTTACAGATTTGATATCCAATGCTGCTTGAGCGCGAATAAAGTTAATATAAAAAAATATAAATATAGAAAAAGTATATTCTATATACCAATATTTTTTTCTATATATATATTCCCTGCGAATTATATTAAATATATATATATATATATATATTTTTTTTTTTATTTATTTTATTTTTTTTAATATAATTATATTAAGTATATATACATTCCACCGAAAATCAAGATTTTGTAATAAATTTAGCTTTTTATGAATACGAATAATTTTTATGCACTCAGTTAAGCCCGATAATTACTAATAATAAGATATACTAAATAATAAAATTATTATATTATTGATTTTATTTTTATTATTTATTATTTGTTTGTTTGTTTATTAATTATAATATAGTTTATTCTATAATAATATAAAATAATGTAAAATTTAAGTAAAATAAATCTAATTATTATTTTTTATATCTGCTTATAAAATGTCTCGTTGATCTGAGATTTATTATTATGTTTTTTTTTTTTTCTTTAATTTATTTTCTATTTTCTTTAAATAATATATTCTATTTTCTTTAAATAATATAATATATATCTAATTATTATTTTTTATATCTGATTATAAAATGTCTCGTTGATCTTAGATTTATTATTATGTTTCTTTTTTCTTTAATTTATTTTATATTTTCTTTAAATAATACTTTCTATTTTCTTTAAGTAATATAATATATATCTAATTATTATTTTTTATATCTGATTATAAAATGTCTCGTTGATCTTAGATTTATTATTATATATTTTTTTTTTCATTTATTTTCTATTTTCTTTAAATAATATTTGACCATTTTTGAGAGTCAAAAAAATGAGCATATTATTGTCGGTTGAGTCGATTGGGCAACATGCAATAAAAAACATTTGTACTTTGCCATCTCTTCATACTGCGAGCTGTGTGTTTGCTGAGCTGTTTGGCAAATGGCATAAATCAGCTTAGGATATTTTCACACAATTGTCATTGGGCGTTTGTAATCGAAATTCCATGCGAGATGCAAAGCGATTTGATGCGTGCAGCTTACAAAATTTAGATAAATTACTTCCTACTTTCGACTTTGCCCTTCGCCCATTTGAATTGAACGCTTGGCGGCTAATGCCATTGCAGGGTCTTCATTGAGAGGACATCGACGCTGACATACGAAATGGGAATAGAAATGGGAATCAGCTTCAAAATCTGAATCAGAATTGAAATCGAAATCAGAATCGAAGTCGAGCAGCGGATGTTGAGCGCTCCAGGCGAGCATCTCGAGCTCGGCTTTGAGTCAATGGATCGCTAAACGATTGAAGGCAGGCCAGCCTCACACAAAAGGCGGCACAACCTCATTGACTAATAAAAAATTGTCTATGTGTGCGTGTGATTGTGCGTGTGTATCTACAGCTGCCATAGACCTGAGCTATGAGTATCTAATTGTGAGTGTTATAGCCATAAAGCAAACCCGAACTTGACAAATGGGTTTGTGCTGTGTGTCCCACTGTGCCAGTGCCAGTTGGGTTAGTTTGCCAGCCAGCCAGTTAGTCAGTTAGTCAGTTTGTCCGTCATGCCTGCCGAACTTCCTCTGCGCACTTCCTACTTCCTTCTTCACAGCTTGACGCATTCGCCAGATACACAATTTGCAATTTATTTCAAATGCCAAACAATTTCAATTGCAATATTTTTATGAATGGCACAGCGGCCTTTAACACACACACACACACACACAGTGAGAGACTGGGAGAGAGAGACAATCGCATTTACACACACCTTGCCCAGTTTTGTGGTATTGTCTCTGGACCCAGCCAGTTCCGCATGTATCCGTATCTCTGTCTCTGCCCATGTCCTTTGTCTGTTTAATTGCTGCGTTTTGTCAGCTCTGATTTGTGAATGAAGGCGGCGTTCCTATGAAACTCATTAAAGCCAACTTCAGCTGCACGGAAAATAATTTCTGTTGGGCGTCCACTCCCACTCCCACTCTCATTCCCGCTTGCATGTCGCAGCGCCCGTGACACTTCAGCCAATCACAGCCCTCATTACAGGCCAATCAAATCGAAAATGAAACTCAAAGAAACTCTTCTGCTGTACCCATGTTTCCATTGACGAAGACTGAATACAGTTGCAGACGAAGAGCTTGAGTACATGACTAGATGTGTGCATAACAACCTAATATGAAGAGAGACTCTATAAAGAGATAGATTTATATCTGTTCTAGCCATAAGTGAGATATGCAAATCAATTGATGCTGATCAGAGTTAGGTGTAATGCATCTATAATTATAATAAATATTTCTTTAGGTATATATTCTAGTTTTTTATGAGGCACTTTTGCGATTATTCATTTGTTCACCCAAATACCCAAGGCTAGAGTAGAGCTCGTCCATGGAGAGCTTCGATATATGACTGAATAGTAAATGCAAATTTCATTGTATTATTTTCACATTCGCATGGCGCATGCGATCTGTTAACTGACGGACTGACTGATTGAGAAACTGGCATTAAATGTCACAAAGTCACACGTCGCGCCGCGCCGCGCCGCGTCGGCTCAACTCGAAAGCTATGCAACATTTTGTATTAAATGTATCAATTTCTGTTTTAGCCCAAACTGTCGCCTGCTTGGGGGCTCAATATGCTGGCAACATTTTTTGTCTTTCGACCCATGACATGTGCCACAGACAACAGACAACGGACAACAACAATGACAACCTGCGCCGGCAAGTGGCCGCTTTGACAGCGTCGTTTTAGCCAGGCAGAAACGAAAAAAAAAAAAAAAAAAAGAAACAGAAAAATAGTTCGCGGATGACAGTTTGGGATACGAACGCGCTGGGTAAGCCAAATGCCCGCCAGGGTTGTCGACTCTCTTCAAACAATTACCAGCTGCCAAATTTTCGTGGGCTGCACTCGAATTCTCTTCGCTGCCAGCTCAAAGTGGACTGCGTTTCGGCCCAAACTCTCAGCTGATTGACAACTCTGCAAAATAATAAAGCATAAAAATTTCAAGCAGAGCAGCGCGACTTTACGTTAATATTTAGGCCCAAGAAACAAAAAAAAAAAAAGGAAAAAAAAAAATAAATAAAGAAAAAATAAATACAAATTATCGCGCGTAAGGGGCGCACTAAACGCATTCAAAACATGCAACAAAACACACTCAAATACCCTAAAATAAAAGCTGTTTGTAAAGGGCTTGGTCGGGCCTTATATACATGGAAATTTTAATGCTCTATGGATATGACCTAAAATCGATAATTACGCATAGAAAATTAAGATTTTTCGTGTGACAAATGTTATTTAAATTGTTTATATTAAAAAAATTAAAAGCTAAAATTCATAATAATTAGTAAAAGCCACTAAAACAAAAATCAAACTTAAAATTTTATGCTGTCTAATAGACAAAGAAATAGGATACTTTGACAAATAAAGACAAACCATTATTTTTTTTTATTAAAAAAAAAAAAAACAGTTTTGAGTCTGAAAATACTTTTTTTAACTTAAAGTATATATAAAGTTTTATTGTTACCAAATAAATATATGAAGGTGTTTAGTTATTAATAATTATAATTAATGATAAATTAATTTATTATATAACTATATCAAGTATCTGCCTATATTTTAAATAAATAAACAAATCCATTAGCATTTATATACAGGCAAATCCATTAGCCCCATTAGACAGTTATAAATTGATTGGATCTGGAACATATATAGCTTAAGTCTAATAAGTTTCTTAAAAATATATTTTTGCTTTCATTAATTTATAAAATTTACAAGAAAGCTTTACTTATATATAACTTTGCTTCAATTGAGTGTAAATATATATATATATATAATATAACAACAACAAATCAAGAATAGAGTATTTTAGGTGTCAGTAGGGCTTTCAGTGAATTTTAACGTTTAGCTGCCTGGGCTATTCGTGTGTGCTTTGTTTACTTCCTGGCTCATCCGCCGAGGACGACAGCGACGACGATGCCGACGATGACGATGACGATGTCAACATATGCACATATTCCCAGGCATTCGAAGTTTACGATTTTTGGAGTACGTTCAACTTGACTGATTGCGTTTCCCAACTGCGTTTAGCAACGCTTCTCTCGGCGATTTCCCATTTCTTGTTGTTTCCTTTTTGTTTTATTAATAAAAAAATAGTATCATCAAATAAAATTATGTTTTCGAACTTCATATTTCAGGGTGCCAGACAAGTGCATAGCGTGTCTTTTTCAACTCCAAAACACAAGTGAGTGCGCGCAGACTGCTCAAAAGGGGACAGCCCAAAGAGGCCAACTGGTTTCAAATATGTATATATTTATGAATATATTTTATTAAGAATTTGCTTAGCTGCTTTACTGGAGGTAGTATTTACATTTTTGAGACGAGATCTGTGCATATCTTTTCGCTTTTGTTTTTATTGTACAAGCAACAAAGTTAAGGCATCGAGTGGAAACATAAGCAAAATATACAAATTAGTTCCATTTAGGCAGAGCCAAGACAACAAACAAGGCCTGAATGCCGCTTTCTTAATTAATATTACAGCTGGACTTGAGCTCGAACAACAACGACAACAACCTGTGCCCCATGACACAAAAATACAAAAATACAAAAAAAATGAAAACACGAAGAAAAAACTGAATTGCAACCTGTGGCCCGAGGGAAAAACCTGGGCAGCGGCTCAGTTTTTGGCCAAAAACATCAATGAAAAATTAGCCGTGTGACAGAGTGAACAAAACAACAAAATAAACTGGAAATAAAAATAGAATTTGCTTTTATTTGGCAAACAGTATTATCCGAGATTAGCCGAGGGTTCGATGCAACGATTATGGACAAACCCAATTAAAGTAAAATTTGTTGGACTCTCACTCTCGAGCGTACTCGCTCCCTTTCTTCTTCTCTCCCTCTCTCCCTCTCTCTCTCTCTCTTTCTCTCTCTCTCTGTGTATGTGATTTTCCAAACGATTTCACAAAACATGTGTTTTGGTTTTCAAAGTGCAGCCATGAAAAACCCCGTGGCCCTAGCTGCTGCTGCCGCTGCCGCTGCTGCTGCTGCTGCTGTCCAAAATGCAAAAGGTGACAAAGTGGAAATAATGCGCATTGTTGAGTGCGTCCCTCGCAACGGCCGAGCTCTGTGGCTGAGCGACACCTTTTGCCCTCGGCTTATCACACATGCCCGGCCAGTCAGTCAGCCAGCCATAGAGCCAGCCAACCAGCCAGCTAGCCAACTCTCATCACAATGCCGTAACATTGGCTTAGGCCAGCACTCGCGTTCGTGTGTGTGCGAAAATCAGGGGCTTAAGACGGGCTGATATGAGATCTCTCTCGCTCTGTGTGTGTGTGTGTGCGATCAGCACAATTTCATTATGTTATGCCATTAAATGTTAATAATACGTTTGTGGATTGATCCCTTTAAACTTGGTCCTGGGCTTTGGCTGCTTGCAGCCTAGGTCTGCACTCGTCTTTGAGCCTTGTCGAAAACTGTTTTCTTTACTGATTTAAAATCAAATTGTTTTTAATTGCCGCTCCGATTTCCTGGAAATATTTTGACACCTTACGCAGTCGACGGCACCTGTGCCAGCTAAGCGGCGAATACTTATGCTTAGGATATATTTAAATATATTATTATTATATGTGTCTTCCCTTTAAATATTGGCAAGACAAATAAAATAGATAGCTATATTGGCCTGAAACTGTTGCATTTCATAAAATTGGGCATATTTTAAACGATTTCTTAATCGATATATTAAAGACAGAAGTAACCGAGGTTGATTCCATGAATTTGATATATGTATGGAATTTTTTGCCATGCATGTTTCATAAAGCTGACAAATATTTGTACAATCGATAAAAAAAAATAAAATGTTTGATACAGATAAAGAAGGGGTAGAAATCTGGGCAATATATATATATATATATATATATATTATATATATATTATATATATAACAAAATATGCTCGAATCGCAACCAAGCACATATCCCTTCGCATAGATAGAAGCTCAATAATGTCATAAACTTGAATGTAAATAAATAAACTGGAATATGAAGTCTTTGGCGCACAAATCTCATAATTGAAATTGCTCAATAGGAGAAGCCTTGAGTTGTTTAGAGTTTGCCGACGGCATTGCGCGGCAGCAAACCTATTGACCCTTGTAGTTGAGATTGTGACTATTATCCGTTCATTACATGAAATGGTGAATGGTAATGGTAAATGGCGCTGAGACAATTTGCTTGCATGGGCTTTGGGTACTCACTCGTAGACGTGTTTGTTGTATTCATAATCCGGCTGCATGCAATAATCCGGTTGATATACATTATTTGTATAATAGCTGCAATCCTCAAAGTAACCGCAGTTCGGATTATAATTGCTCATAATTAAAATTTGTTGACGCTCTTCGCCGTTGGCGTGCCTTTGCCAAAGGACAGCAACAAAAACAAAAAAAAATAAAAATAAAAATCAAAAAAATATCCAACTTTGACAAATTTGTGTAGATATATATATTCTTGTACAAAGCACTTGGCACTTGGAGTGGGTTGGGTTGGGTTTCGGGTGGTTTCTCAATTGCACATTGGTTTTAATTAACTTTTGAGCCGGTGACAATTATTTGCACGATTTTGCACAGCGGCCGGATCGATATTTAATGCGCGATCGCTTTTTAATTTGTGTACAAATATAATAACTATTTAATTTGTCACGATAGTTGTCGTGTCACGGCGCGGCCTGATTTATTGTTGAATCCAATTCAAATACTAATTCATTTATGGCAATCCCGTTTACTGCAATTTGGGGCTCAATTCCATTCAATTCAATTCAATTCAATTCAATTCAATTCAATTCAATTCATATCGCGGTCCACCACTTGACGCGACGAGTGTGATGATGATTGTTAACAGCGACGGTAGCGACGGCTCTTTCCGCTGTGGGGGCTTTGGTTACATTTTCTTTTTTTTTTTTTGTTGTGGGTGCTGACTTGTGCCTTGTGTCGTTTGTATCGAGCGGTGCGCGCGCTTTTGACTGTCGTTCCGTTTTCAATAAGCCATAAAAATGTCATTCGGCCGCGATCCAGCGAGCGAGCGAACGAGCGCGGGCCACTTAGGCACTCGCTGATATGGCCCGACTAACTAGGCAAAAACAAGCTCAATGCACATGCGCATGCGCCTTCACTCTCCCTCTCACTCACTCACTCACTATCTTTCTCTCTATACCAATCTCACTCTGGGGCTGTCGATCAGCGAGCAAATTCTGCACTTAGCGATCGATGCGCTTTAGTTTTTGGACATTGCGTCAAATGGATTCAACTGACATGGAGAAACTAGGGGCCAAGCGCGAACGTTGCCTGTGCCTGTGCCTTGCTGTGACTTGATCCACACATACACACACGCAGAAAGAGAGAAAGAGAGAGTGAGACAGAGAGAGAGAGACACAGTTAGGGACTGAGCGAGAGAGACAAGCTTACAATGAAGTGGCACAACGTTCGACGCTTTAAATGCTACAACAATCACTTATTAAAGTCAAATAGGTATTAAACAAAAAGGTAGAAAAATAACCGAGTTAAACAGATATAACTAAAGTACACAAGAACATCGACAAGCAGCGTATATCGATAATGTATCTCACTGCCTCTGTGTGTGTGTCGTGCAGATATATATTCATATATATAAATATATAGCCATAGCCAAGCTTATGAATATGTGGCGAGGGACTGCCCCAGACACAGACACGCGGGCAACAGCCGAAGATACTCGCAACGTTTGCAGTTGATTTCAAATCGAAGTTTTTCTGTTTTTTTTTTTGCTTATATTTGTTCTTGTACCCTTTTTTCCGATTTGGTGGTCTGCTGCTGCTGTGGCACAGTGGTATGAAATTAGCTAAAAAAAAACTATTTAAAATTTAATGTGGGACAATTCGAATTTTCAAAATTAAAAAAACAATATATGTCTAATTATTCAATTGATATTATATATAGATATATACACGAAAACTATATTAAGCATAATATAATATTTTAATTATTTATTCTTTCCGCCGTCGCCTTAGCTTTGCTGGTGGTGCATCTCACATGAGACTTAGTTTTACATTAACATATTTAGCCTCCTTTTTTTTAGCTCTGAGCCTATTGAGCTCTTATCCTTCAGGCGCTGTTCTTATTAATATAATCTCTTATAATCTTATATCTGCTCTATATAATATATTTGATGTTACACAAATAAAATTCAGATTTTATGCTGCTAAATATAATTATTTATTTTATATATTTTTAATTATTTAATATATTTATTTATTTATTAGTATTAATTCTTTTTCATTTTAAATATTTAAAAAATATTTAAATAATTAATAATATGTCTATACATTCATGTTTCAGCGCATTTTCGAGCACTCGCATGCCACTGTAAGCATAAGAGTCAGTCAATCAGCAGGCAGCAGCAAGCCAACTACCCGCTCTACTCAAAGGCCCATACGGAGGCAGTCTGATTGGAATGCAATAAAATAATGCCGAAGAGTAATATTATTATGATGACGATTATGTGGCGCATATGTTTATTGACAAACAATAACTCCCGATGCCCGACGCACGGAATCCCAATCCCGGCCACTGCCACCGCAATTGCTGTTGCTGTTGCTGTTGATGTTGGTGCCGCTGCTTAGGCCGCTCTGCTACACTGTCACTTACAACAACTTTATTTGTACACAGCTCGTTGCGATATCAGCTAGCGATACGGTACGCTGTGATAGTGCGCAGTACAAGCTGAAACAACCTACATAGAAGCCATGGACTGGCACCGACATATATAAATATACACACACACACACACATAGTATTTAGAGCTATCCATGAGGTAGTCGCTGTGCTTGTTTACCTGTTGTTGTTGCCGCCTTATCATCGGTATTAAACGTATTTTGATATATGCTCGCTTGATCAGGCATTGATTATGATTTAGCTCGCTGGAGCTGACTTGCTCGACTGCAGTTGGGGCTCGGGCTGCAGCTTATCGGGCCCAAGCAGTAGTCAGTAGCCCGGTTACCGTATACCTTGACAGGCTGCAGCAGTACAAACACAATCTCTGGTTGTTATCGCCAGCTACAGATATCTCTATATATGTATTTTGTGACTGTGTTTGGAGAGTGCGAGCGACGTTCGGCCCCCAAAAGCAGGCAATTACCAGGCCAAAGAGACAACACAGCTGCTGTCCCTCTCTCGCTCACTCTCTCTATCTCTCTCTCTCTTTCTCTCTCTCTCTCTCTCTCTCTCTCTCTCTCTTGCGCTTTACTTGCTTATCTGATGCCACTTATCGACCAACAACCAACGAGCAACGGCCTATGGCTGGCCTTTGCTGACGCCGTCGGCCCTTGACAGCTTCTGTCTGGCCCCCTTCGCGCCTCTCCGTCTGCCACAAGAGGGAAACACAAATCCCAACTGCACTTCATGTGCTAGGCGAAATTGGGATGATAATAGATCGATGTTTATAGTTGAACAATTCCTCCGTTTTTTTTTAAATCGGGATTACTTAGCACTTTACACCCCCACGAAATGCCATGATCCTCCATCGATCTACTATCAACGCAATTTCGCTCAGCACTTGAAGTGCATTTCAAAGTTGAACTATTAATATTACTATCTATCTATCTATCTGTCTACTATCTTTCGCACTGTATCTATATCTCTAACTGTATCTGTGTCTCCGCTTGTTTCCCTCTCTGTACGTACACGATGTGCACATTCTGTAAGTGCATTATTTGTTAGCTATCATGTCGACGACGCTGGCTACTTCGAATACAAAATGCACTCTGGAAAGTTTGTAGATCAGCAAACTAATCAACAGACACAGCAACTGAACGAGCCTTAGATACCCTTCAGCCAATGCAACTAAATTTCTCTTTAACTTTTTTTTTAATAAATCTGTAAATTCTGTTTTTCGTATCAGACAGCGCATGAAATGAAAGAGTTTGACTCCTAAAGACATGACTTTAAATATAACTCATTAAATACATTCGATAGACTCAAATTTGTTAAGAAACTTTTTCCCAAATTTAATTTAATGTCATTTAATGTCGATAAATAATCTTTTTATTTGTCTAGGGACAAATCTATGCTGGAAATAAACGAATTCATTTTTTATCTTCTGCCAAATGATTTATAGATTTATAGGGAAGTTTGTATTATAATATTTGTATTATAATATCTGTCATTGACGATTGTTCCAATAATCAACTTACAACTAAAATGACATAGCTATGCCACATACATATCAACAGCTTCACAGTCATTGTTTCTGCCTGGCATTAGGCCTAGCCATCTGATTGCACTTCTAATGCTGTATGTAGAGGATTGTCGAATCACGTCAGCAAAAGAGTTTCCAAAGTGAAGATCAGCTAAAGCAACTTTTTGCACATCTACCAAGCACAGTTTCCCAATGATATTCAATTTAAAATTAATATAAATCATTTAATCACCCGAATTAAAAAAATAATTGGTTAATTGAAATTAAATAAATAATTTAATTACCCTATATAAATAAATAAATACCCTATTTACCCCATTTAATTTACGTATATCTCCCTGGTGTGAGCCATCCCCTCCTAGCAGCTGCTGCTTTATAAACGACAGCTAAAAGTATGCAACAGAAAATTTCTTACAATTCGTCCCCAAAAGCAGTAGCCAATGCAGTGTTCACAATAAATAAATCCAAATGCTATCATATGTGTTATCACAGCATTTGCAACTGGCTACCTACTTTAATCAGAAGAAAGTATTCAGAGCGAGCCATTAATTGTTCTTGAACAAATTTATTCAGAAGTCAAGTAGAATAGTACAATTTATAAACATGGTACGCATACGTATACCTATAAATACATTTATCACGCTGCACTTTCGACTGAGAGCCATGATCTTTATCGGTGTCTATGCCGTGCTCCACATTGTGCTGGCTGCCAGCACATCGATCATTTGTATAACACACACACACAGCTTGAGTAGAGGAGGCAGGCAGATAGAGGCAGCGGAGCCGAGCCGAGTCGAGCCGAACAGTGCTGGGTTGGGCCGGGCTGCTTGCTGCGCTTGTCGCTCAGCTCATATATCAAAATGTACGTCAATTTTCATGCTTTGGACACTCGATAGACTGAAGTGCCTTACATTGATTTTACGTATATACCCATACAGAGTCAAGTGATTTATTGTAAAGGCTTGTTCGCGCACTCCAAGTTGAAACACATAATGAGCACACACAATAATCAACGTAAGCACTGCGACATAGAAATCACCCAATAAGTGGCCCACTCCTCCTCACTGCAACTCGCTGCAAATATTTTTTCTCTTTCTCTGCCTATCTCTGTCCTCTTCGCTCTCACTTCGTTAGATATTGGCTGCGCCATTAAACCAGTGACCTCTTGTGAAGGACACAGTCCAGCGGCCACTTGAACGACCAAAGCTATCCAGCAGGCCCACAACAGTGAAGCCTACCTATAGATAAATTGGCTTTTGGCATTTTTATTTATTAAACTTTCACAATACTTACCCGTATTTGCTAAAAGACATTTCAGTTATTTTTATCTATCATCAGATACCAGATATATCCTTGTCTCATGCACAATTAAATTACCTCATTTACATGGCATATTTAGCGATGCCCAACAGACTTATTTTTACCTATTCATTATCCTTAGCATGTGAGAAGCTGAATAGCTATTCAAATGCTCAACTAATAAAACTAATTAGAGCCTCTCGTATAAAAAATCTAAAAATTCTTTGCCTACTAGACAATACTAACTCCAATGTGAAATTTAGTGTATCTAATCTAAAATCTAAATTTCTTAAAGTCAATGCGCTTCGATTAATAATTTTAGGTCGAGCTGTAAAGTTGTTGAAGAGAAAGCCACGGCTTAAGTTTTATTGGATTTGTACATGATTTGAAGAACGTTTACCTCTAGGGAGCTAAATATACTCAAGTACACAAGTTAGAGCAGTGTGCACCTTCCTGAGCATATATTCCCAATTTCAACTAGATGTATAAGCATCATTATTGGTCTTATCCAAAGCTAATATACTCTCCCTTCATTTCATTGAAGAGCACTAGAGCTACTCTACGACTTGGCATTGCCATAGTCTCAGTTATTGAGCCTTGTTTAGTACACCATGATAAGTCTCTTGTCGGATAATCCAAATCGAATATGAACTTGATTTACGTCGCGTGCTCTCAATTTCCTACTAACTCAAAAGCACTATCAACTTGCAGAGTTTGCCATAAATAATCGAGTCAATTGGCACAAGTCTAGGTTCGTTCATATTCGAAGCGAATTTCGTTTATATATATATATATATCAAATATATAGTATTCATTGCATATATAAATCAACTTTATCTCTTTAAAGCAGCTAGAGAGGGAGAGGGAAAGAGAGAGAGAGAGAGAGAGAGAGAGAGAGAGAGAGAGGTGTGTGTGTGTGAGAGAGAGATAGATACAAGTGTGACGCTTTTTTGGGCAAAGTTAGTTTTTCTGTTATTTTATTTTATTTATGCAAAATATTTCGAAAAAGAACACAAAAATTCAAAATTAAATTATATGATTATACAATGAAAATTGTTTTGTTTGCCATTCGGTTTTGTTTGTTTTTTTTTTTTGTATTTTTATTTATTTTATTTTTTTTTTTTTTTTGGTTTTGGTTTTTGCTTACGTTTTATGTTTGGTTTTTTGCCTTTTGTTTTTGTTTTTTTTTTGTTTGTTGTGAAACATTTTACAATTTTTATGCATACTTCTCATGTCATGGCCGTCCTCTGCGTGTTGCGCTCTGTCCGTCTGTCTGCCTGCCTTTCCGACCCGACTGTCTGCCTGTCTGGCTGTCTGTCAAGCTGTCTGTCTGTCTGTCTGTCTGTGCGTCTGTCCTACTGTCTGACAAGAGTTGGAGTTTCCAAATATTTGAATTCAGCTGCATGGCGCATTGTTTACACTTTCCACATTAATAATAATATATATAGCGTACAATTATTGTTGCAATTACAATTGTCTTGAGTACATTTAATATATTTAAATTTTTATACGTTTTCATTTGTTTTTCTTGTTTTTTGTTTTTCGAACCTATGCAAAAATCATAGTTGACAAAAAGAATTACACATTTTGTATTTTGTTTTTTTTTTTTGCTTTTGCTTTTGCTTTTGCATTTTATTTTGCTTTTGTTTTCTTTTTATGATGAGACTACGACAAAAACACATGCGACTTATTACACATTTTCTTATAATTGTGTTCAATTTTGTTTTTGTAATTTGTTAATGTTTTGCTTTTAAGTTTTTGTGTAAATTTTTTCTTTTATGATATTTTTATTTTATGTTTAATTTTATTTACGCAGGACGGGGTTTATTTCTTACACATTTGCATTTTTGCTTTCATATTTTTTCTCTTCTCGTTTCTTTTCTTTTTGTTTTGCTTCACTAAGTGTAAATATCAATTGTTTTTTTTTTTTTTTTTTTGCTATATATATATATATATATATATATATGTATAATTTTTTAAATATTAATGAATAAATTAAAAAATATTCAAGCTTTGACTAGTTAGATTTTGTTTTCTTTTATTTATTTTGTGTGTGTGAATGTGTTTTGAAATATATATTTTTTGGTTTGTAATACTCTAATGCAATCTGTTTCTGTATGTGTGCGCGTATATATACGTGTGTGTGTTTTGTGAGGGTCTTTTATAGCAGCTTTCATAATATTGAGTTTGGCTGTCTTGACTGCTCATGTTATGCATTTGGGACTGTATATGAAGTTTATTATATATATATATTATATATATATATATATATATTTATTTCTGTATATATAACATATACATATATATATATATATATATATATATATATATGCGTATCATTTTACGTATAGCGAAATTAGAGGGAAAAAAATACTTTTGGTTTTGCTTGGAGCCTAGAAAAGCTTTACTATATATTTTATGCCCTGAAGCATTCTTTGCATTAGCTGAAGAGGTTATGAATTATGTGGGTGTCACAGCAATATGTTTGGGTTAGCGTGAGGGCATCGTAGATGCCGGAGTAATGCAAACGAGACAAGACAGGAAAACAAGCGGTATTATGAGGAAATATGACAAACCAATTGAACCGAAACTTGATTATTAATATCAAGTGCTAGTTGAATGTAATTGAATTGTTGCTTTTGCGTTTGCCTATGCATTTGCTATATATATTTATAAACATATATATACATATATATATATAGATATATATATGTAGGTATACAAATAAAGTTACAAACTTTGGTTTATAGCAAAAAATGTACTACAAATTACATTTATATAAATTGGATCTGCTCTGAGTATGTCTATATATATATATATATATATATATATTCAGTGTGTTTGTGAGTGTGAGTGTGTGTGTGTGATATTAAATAACAGAACGTCTCGAATCAAGCATTTGGCCATACACTTGTCCAATATTTGCCAAGCAATCGAGTTGAAAAATTAAACTAGCAATTTCAATCGGTTTATCTCTGTAGCTCTGCCTATCTGTCCCACTGTCAATTGCTTTGATTCGCTGCGTCTGTCGCATGCAGCTACACGCACACATGCACACACATGTGTGTGCTGTAGGCGTATATATTGTTTTGCAATCGATCTGAAGCACAATTGTTGAGCGAACCCTGAGAATACAGCATAAGTGCACTCACATTGACTCTGCCGTGCACTCGCTGCTCTCGCTGTTGACCAAGTGTTCGCTGTGCAAATACTTGGCCAAATAATGTCAGTTCAATGATTTGTCTAATTTAACAATATCATTTGATATGGACAAATTTGCCAGCTGCATGCGTGTGTGTGTGTGTATGCATGTGAGTGTGTGTGTGCTGAAAGAAACAAAAGCCAATTACAAAACATCTTGAGAAAGATTTCTTAAAAGAACTTTTGCATTTAGCTTTGCTTTTCTTTACTTTATTTATTATTTTTTGTTTGTGGCTTGCCTTAATAGCTGAGTTTTCATTAATTAATTTTTTTTTTTTTTTTGCTTTCTTTTTTGGTTTTTCTTCTTTGGGTGTTGTGTATAGATACATAAATACATTTATGGACATTTTGCGTTTGCGTTTGCGTTTAAATATATTGTATATATAACATATATATATGTGTATATATATATATATATATATATGTATATATATATAATTTGTTTTGCCATATATATAGCTGTATATGTGTGCATATATATGCTTCAATACATACATACATATATGTATATATATATATATTATATATATATATATATATGTTCATATAGAGATTAGTACGCGTAGGTAGCTCTTAGGTTCACATGTGTCTGTCTCGCTCTGTGTCTCTGTGTGTGTTTGTGTTTGTGTACGTGTGTGTGTGCTTACGTATTTGCCTTGCTTTTGCTGAATGCATTTTAATTTGTAGCAACTACTAATTATGCAAGCTGCGCTGTTGCTTATTTGCTTTGCTCAATAAATTTATAGTTTTCTTTTATATATATCTGCTTATATTTGTTGATGCCGCAAAGTATGCAACGCTTTTTTGCAACTCTGCATGTCGTATGTGTAAGTGTGTGTGTGTGTGTTTAGTTTGTATGGACTTGGCTTAGATGATATATATGAAATTGTATATTTGTTTTGCTTTTGCGTGTTAAACATTTGACATATGTATGTGTGTGAGATTTAAATTTTTATATGAATTTCGCCTGTTGCGTTTTTAATACTTTCTCTAAACAAGAGCAATGCAAACAAATTTGTGTGACTTTTGTCAAATTCTATTTAATGTCTGTGTGTGTATGTGTGTGTGTGTGTCTGTGTAGGTGTTTGTGTGTGTATTACAAATGGGGCTTATTCCCATTTTGGTTGGCTGTTCGCACTTTTTCTTTTTGATACATTTACATATCATTTGAAGCATTTTTCATTTACGTTCAGAGTATGAGAAAGGGGAGAGCTTGAAAGAGATGTTTTCATTTATTTTTGCATTTGCATTTGCTTTTGTTTTTTTGTTTTTGTTTTTGTTAAACATTTAAATACTTAAATTTAATTGCTTGCTTTATATCCGTGCCTTTCATTAATTTAATATATAGATGCATTACATTTCACGTACATTGCGGAACTGCGGTCCTTTAGACGAAAAAAAAATTTCTTTATTTTGTTTATTTTTAATATCATTTAATTTGTTGTATTTTGTTTTGGTTTTTGGTTTCTTTTCTTTTTTGTTTAGTGATGTGCCATGCTTTTTGCTGATTGTTGTTGCTTTTCTTAGGTGCATGCTTTTGTTTTCTTATTGTGTTTATTTTTATTATTTGCGTTTTCTTTTTATTTCTTTTTTAATTACTTTTCTCTTTTGCTCTAGGTTTTTACTCTTTCACTTCGAAATATTTGTAGGTTGGATTCTCGTACCCATTGATCTGCATATTGGGCACAATCTTCTCCTCTTGTACGATGGGATGGTGTGTGGTCACATTCTGCAAGTGCGAAAGAGAAAGCGGAGCATGAATATGTGTGTGGGAAGCTTACAAATTCGATGAATTTCACAATTGAATGAAAAAGAGCGAGAAGTTGAGAGAGGGATGGAAAGAAAATGGAACATTGATTTTATGTCCTCTCTCTCTCTCTCTCTCTCTCTCTCTCTCTTGCTCTCTTTTAGAAATAATTAGTCTATGGACATTGACTTCTCTCGTTGCCTATACCTGATCCACTTCAATGAAGCCCTGAGCGTGCGGCGAGCGTGATGTTCGCCACTTGGCGACGGCCACGCCTACAAAAACAGCAGCCATTAGGGCGATGCCAGCGAACGAGAGCGTAAAGTAGACATTGCGTCCCTCCTTGGCCGCATGCGCGTGCGCAAATTCTCGACGCAGCGAGAAGCTCTGCAAAGAGAACGAGAGAGGATAGGCTTTAGGCAGATGCGGCACGAGATGTGGACGCCGCAGTTGAAATACCGATTCGCGATGGCCCAGATCGTGGGTCATGAAGTGCTGCACCTGCGGCTCGGCCTCCTGATGTGCCACTGCGGCGGCCACATCCTCAACCGCACGCTGCACCGCATCGTCATCCACCGTTGGCAACACAGTCTGCACCTTGGTGCTGCTGCAGGGATAGAAGCAAATCGGTTAGCGAAAGCCAATAGCAAGTTGAATGGATTGAAATTGGGGAACTAACCTGACTGTAGCCTCAGCGTACTCGGCGTCGGCCAACTCCTTGTCGCTCTTTGTTGTATCGAGATTCAGATTGGCCACGGTCACTGGGCCGCCAGCTCCCTTCAGATCCTTGCTCCTGTCCTGCAGTTGTTGTTGCTGCTGTTGGAATTGCTGCTGCTGTTGGGACACCTGCTGTTGCTGCTGTTGTTGCTGCTGCTGCTCGGCCGCCTGCGACTTGAGCATATCATCGACCTTTTTGGCTTCCATGCGCATCTTCTCCTCGCGTAGCTTCTCGCGCTCAGCGGCGCGCTGCTCCTTGCGCTGCTTCTCGGCCAGACGCAGACGCTCCTTCTCGGCCACCTTGCGCTCGATCTCGATGCGATATTTGTCCAGTATGCCCGCCTCCGCCTCCTCGCTCATGCCCAGCGACGAGCCGGGTATGTCGTCCTTGCTGCGCAGCGCCAAAATGTAATCGTTCATCAACTGGGCGATCTTGGCCGACAGCTCCGGGTAGCGCTTCAGCATGGTCATCGACTGATTCACAGCGCGATCGATATCAATTAAACGTTCCAGGGTGCGTGGTCGCTCCGATGCGGCCGCCTCCAGGCCACCCGGGCCGCCCGAGTTCAGCAAATGGCGATAATGGGCCAAGGCGTGTGCGCGATCCTTGTGCAGGGCGCGCAGCAGCTTCTGCAAGCACTTCTCCACATGATGCGCCTGCAGGCGGACCAACAGGAATCGTGTAGCAATTGTGATTGTCTGTGTGGGGAGGATACTCACATTTGGTGGCTGCTCGGTGAGGGCCTGGGTGTAGCAGGTCATGGCCTCGCGCTTGCGCTGATTGATGTGGGCGAGCACGCGCTGCTGGTGCATGGCGGCCAGTTGGTGCTTCTCGGCGTTGCCTTCTTCCTCGAGTGCCTGAACAGAAGTCTAAAATTACATTCCCATATAAAGACGTATTGCACACCAAGAGAGAAAGATTATCAGCATGATGTTGGAATTTAAAACTTTGGATTGTTTCATCTGATCGATAGCAATATCGATTTCAATTTCGATTGCAATTTCGCTTTCACTTCATTAAGTACAGTTACAATTTCAATGGCTATAGCTTGCAGTTGTGTACGAGTGTGTGTGTGTGTATGTGTGTGGCTGTGTGGGTGTGTATGTTGAGCGGGACGTGAGTGTGGACTAATAACTCGTTCGATAAGTGCCACGAACGTTTCTCAGGACTGTGAAGTAGGTGAGCAGAAGTTGCCAATGAAATGGAATGATACAAATCTCGCTGCACATTGAATGTGTAATTTACAGCCGAAGTGTGAACGTTTCTCGCAGCTCTCTGGCTTTTATAGAAGTTGCCTAACTGCGAACTGCAGTCGATTACAATTTCACTTTGAATTGATAATTTTCACGTTTTCCATATTTTCTCACATCGATTTCAATTCAAGTTTCAAAAAGTTAAAGCAACTTTTGCATCAATTAAATATTTCTATGAAACAAGAGACTAAGAACGAGAGAGAGAGCGAGAGGAAGAGAGAGTGGGAAAGTGAAACAGAAAGAGCGAGTGACGATCGACTATCGAATTGATGTACTTAAGAGCTATTTATGTATGTAAATTGATATGATTACTGTATGAGCAGATATGCATATTTACATGACTAGCTAAGGGCGATTCGTATTATGAATATAAATATAGATTTTAGATAAGCTCAGCATTTGATCTATTTAAAGCAGCATTTGATAATAGCACTTATATACAAACAGAGAGTGGGAGAGAGAGAGAGAGGGAGGGTGGGTGTGTGTGTATGTGAGTGGAGGGCATTTGTTAGTCTATCTGGAGTTAGTTAGCAGCTGAGTTGTTTCTTTGGTTAGTTAGTTAAGCGCTAGTTGATTATTTGACTATAGGATTACACGAGTTCAACTTTAAAGCCAATCAGTTGCAACTACTTGAGCAATGCTAAAAATATTGAGTATTTTGTATCGTCTCTGAGCTGTACTTGTGTGGAGCTGTTTCATTTGCTTTCGTTATGATGCGACTATTATTGTTGTTATGGTTGTTATTATTGTTATTGTTATTGTTATTGTTATTGTTAAATGATTACAATCTGATGCCTCTTTCGCTCCCATTTGCCATACATGGATACACAAAGAGTAGGAATTACGTGACTACATACATACATACATACACATATATTGATAGCATATAGAATTGGATTAAGCGAGCAGAAATGAAATGAGAAATAAAGCGACAGGTGCATGGTTAAAGTGCGGCAAACTCAGGCAAATCATAATCAATCAGACTAGAACTAGAATTATAATGGAAGTGATTTACTATAGCTGGTATATATAGGAGCTATAGTGGTAGCTACTCAAGGGGTTGGGTTGGGGAGGCGGTGCCCATGGTCGAGCCGAGCTGCTGCCAGCTGAGCAACTGTGCGACCTCTCCCCAAAGACAAGCACACAGTGACACGCGCGCGCACAGACGCACGCACGCACACACACATACATAGTGGGTTTTGAATAGAGATAATAAGTTAGTGCGTGAGACAGAGATAGAGATAGCCAGAAAAAGAATACACAATAGAACAAAGAAGGGGTTTGGACTTGGGCCTGGCGAAGGGAAGGAGAGCGGGAAGGGGGGGGGGTGATGTTCAATCTGATGGGTGGGTAGGTGGGCGGGCGGTCAGGCAGGCAGGCAGGCAGGCAGTTGGGAACAAACCTGGAAACGTGCCGTCATACGCTGTTTGAAGCTTTGCGCTGCCTTCGGATCGGCCAGGCGCATATCCTGATATTTCTCCTCGAGATCCGACCAGTCCTTCATGACACGTGTGACCTTCTCGCGATGCGATTCCTCAAGGCGCTGTTGGGCTTCCTTTGTTTAGAATATGTTTTGTTTTTTGTTTGATAAATAAACCTGCGCCCTCAACGTAAACACTTACTTTCTGACTTACTTTGTAGCTCTGGTGCTCGTAGTGCGTGTCGAAGTGCGTAAAGTATGGATCCGAGGTGGGCTGAGCCGTCGATGGTGGTGCCACGCCTGCTACGGCAGCGGCGGCGGCGGCAGCGGCAGCAGCGGCAACCGCAGCCGACAATTGCGGCGTGCCAGTGACCAGTTCCGACTTCGAGATGGATGGCTTGCTGCCCACCTGCTCGGCAACGGTTAGGCTCGCGGGCGACGAGGACGACATCAACTGGACGGTGGCCGACTTGGCCGGGGGCTTGGCGCCGCTTGAGCTGCCATTGGGATCCCAGGCGTCGGCAATGCCGGCCACATCGCTGTCCGCACCGGCGCCATCCTCCTCGTAGATATCGCTGTCCTCGCCGCTGTCGTATTCGGCATTGATGTCGTCCAGGTCGCTGCTGTTGGCATCGCTGGCAGCTCCGGTGCCGCCGACGGCGGCTGCCTCATCGGCGACCATCTCGTCCTCCTCATCATCGCCCATCAGATCATCCTCATCGTCCAGCTCATCGTCGTTGGCATCCTTCGAGTAGTTCGAGTCGTTGCTTTCATCCTCCTCGTTCACGCTCAGCTCCACGTTGGCATTGTTCAGTTGCGCTGGCGGCATAACGGGTATATCGGTCTTCTTCACGCGAATCTCATCGGCTAAAGAGGGAGGGGAGACAGGGGAGGGCGAAAGGTGTTGCGTTAGTGGTTAGTACGAACAGTTGCCATCGACGTCGCCGTAGCGCCACTTACTCTTGAAGTGCTTGGGGCAGCAGACGAACTCGACGCCAGAAAAGAGGGAAATGCCGCAGGGCAACAGCATGGCGAAGCTGCGCATCTGCATGCCGCGCTCCTGGCAGGCGGCGGCTCCGGTCTGGTTCCATCTAACAAAGGGCCAGCAGCGCGACGCATTGTGTATGTGGTCAAAGAGGCAGCCCTCGGGCACCAGCAGTGCGTCCGATTGGAATGGTCCTTCTGAAGCCAAACGAGTTTTTGCGCAACATTTTTTGGTTTTTCGTTTCGTTTCATTGTGGAAAAGCAAATGCTTCAAATTGATGGCTCTAAGCTCAAAGATTGATTTGTGCTGACTTACCCAGGCAACGGAATGGCTTGATCCAGCGATGGGCGCCCTTACACTTGGCCGCATTCAAAGAGCCCTGACGGCACCAGCCGCCGATCTTCTGGTAGTGCGATGATTCCACAATGTTCGTAATGTCACGGTTCGGATAAGCCTGCAAAAAAAAAAAGGCAAAAGCGAGAGCAAATGTTAGCAGAGGCAGCGAGAAAGACAGCTCAACAGTGTTGAATGCCCAACTGGACTGAGCTAGGCTGCAGCCTGCAGCTCTGTTAGCCTGAAGTCAAGTGCCGTGCTGCCAGTCTGAGCCAAATACACATATTCGAATATGTAAATCGGAGCTGCCAACTGGCTTCATAAGCTCCTGACAGCGTGACGTTGCCTAAATTTTAGACATTTCGTTGACTGAAGCTGATGTGACTACAAATCGCAGAGCAAATATAACTTTCTACAATAATAAATTAAATTGGAAAAAATTGATTTTCGTTTGCACTGAAGACAAACATGGATCTAAATGTGAGTTGATATCATATCATAATTAAATAAAAGCATTCAGTAGAACTCGGCCTGGATATGTCAAATCATTATTCGCAACTATTTTCGATGTCTTTTTGCCTGGCCATCAGCCTTCACTCAATGCATTATCCTTTAATATAATTTGAAAACGAAGCCGATTGGCATCAAGAGCTGGTCTCAGTCTCAGCCAAGTGGCACTTCAGCGTTTATTTCATCAGCTCAATAAATGCGTTGGCTAATCCAAATATTTATTCGTTCCTGTTTGGGCATGTGCCATGCCATGGCAACAGCAGCGGCAGCGGCAGCGGCAGTAAAACATTATCATCAGCATCAAGTTTGAGTTGTGCCAAGTGGCAGCAGCAGCAGCAGCAGCAGCTTGTTCTCAAGTGTGCGTGTGAGAGTACTTGAAGGCACATGTAAATTGAGTGCAACCAAAAGCCTTGGCTTCGATTTTGACACCTGACTGCTGCACACACACACACGGACGCACACACGCATACTCAATCAAAATTGGAACACAAACACAGAGAGAGCGAGAGGCGCAGGGCAGGCAGATGTAAGTTTGCATTAGGTCTTGTGCCTGCAACAATGGCAACCACTTGGCGTATGTGTGTAATGTGCGCACTTAGCACTCGAGGATCGATGAGGAGCGCACATAGCTGGCTCGCTGCCTGGCTGGCTGCCTGGCTGGCTGCTAATGTTGATTAGTCGATTTCATGTATCCATGGCCGTATGCTTATTAGTATTAGTATCTATACCCGTATCCATATCCACATCCACATCCGCATCCGCACTCGCATTTCCGCAAACGGCTACGCCATATAAATACTCATCAAGTGTGCGTGTGTGTGTGTGTGCGCATGTCTGTGTGTGTGCGTCTATCCTCTGGGGCATTTCAAAGTGGATAAGCGGTTAAATCATTAGATATTTATAGGCTACAATTTCATTGTCTGCTCTGTGGCATTGCTTAGCCAAGCATTTGATGCGTTTCTCTTCTTCTTCTTCTTTGTTTTGTGTTTCATTTTTCCTTTTTTTTTCTTTTCTTTTTTTGTTTGGCCAACGAGCAGTAAAACTTTAATTGGCCGCCCAGTTTGATTGACTGCCTAAATGACTGACTAACTGAATGGCCTTATAAAATATCACACACACACACCCATATGCATATGCTTATGTATGCGGTAAGTGTATATGTGTGTGTGTGCTCGAGTGTGTGTGCACTACATTTGTTTCAAACAATTATGTGCCGAGTACCACACACACACACACACATACAGTCACACACACACGCACATAGCACCCAACAACTCATGTAAAATGAGGCCTTTTTAAATGTTGTTTGAGTGTTTTGCTGCAAATAGCACACACACTCACACACACACACACACACACACTCACTCACACACATTCACACACACAACGAGTGCAAACGGCACGTAGCTGAGCCATACGGCCAGACAGTTAGTCCCCACCATAGACCCTCACACCCCCAGTTGCCGCGCCGTCCAGTAGGCCTTCTGTCGAGCTGTGTGTGTGTGGAATGTATTGCCGTATAGCTGTTGGCAACCAGGCTAAATAAAACATTAAAAGCACAAAATAATGATGCTGATGCATGTCAAGTCAAACTGAAAACCGAAACCCCAAAGGCACCCCAGCCCGTTCCACACTACAAATAAAACAAAAACCCGACAAGGCCCCACGCTGTGTGAGACCGTACATTCACATATATATAAGAATGTGTGCGTGTGTGTGCGTGTGTGTGTGTAGTACATAATCATACATATAATGACACAGTGACAACCACTTGAATCGAGCATGTCCTTAGTATTGGTTCAGCATCGCCATGTGCTTTATCTCGACGGAAATATGTATTCCATTTTATCCTAAGCTTTCACTCTTTTGCCATTTATATTTATATCCTACGTTCTCCTCAATGGCGAGCAAGCAAGTGTGCGTGAAAGACAGGTTTTTATAGATGTAGCTTGCTGTCTGCTTTTTACTCGATACTTCTAACAGTATAACAGTTGAGTGCTTGGTAACATTTCACATTATGGTAATGGGTAAAGCGATGCATTGTGTTTGCATAGCCATTGCTCAGCTTAACGAAATATATAACAGTCTATTAGTATAACAGTTTCTGCCTTAGTATAACATTTTAGTCTCAAAGTAATATAATTTAACTATCAGCTCAGCTAAACATGTTTAGAACAGTTTGTTAGTATAACAGTTATTGACTTGTTAACAGCTTATAACAGTTGGAACTATATTTATTAATTTATTTTAATAATTAACAACATTTCGAGCTAGAGACTTGAATAGCTTCACCCATCATTTTATTAGATTTACATATGTATAACAGTTTGATATAACAGTCTCAAGCATAGCAGTTTCCTACTAATTCTACTACTACTAATTCATTGTGCTTCAATTTGATAATTGAATAACTTAAGCTCTTGATATACTTATGCATATAACAGTACTTGTAGTATAACACTTAAGTGTTAAGTCTCACTGCCATTTACTTGCCTCTGCCTATTTCATCTCGTTATCTTCGTTTTTCCCAATCAATGAAAGTTCAATTTTATTAATGCCGTATTTAGTGAGACTGGGAATCGAACTGTTATACAGGCCTATGCCTTCAGAATAATCTGTGCTATCGCGCCTAGCAGACCAACTGTGAAATTGGTTGCCCACTGTGCGCTCGGTGCTCGGATGGCCGCGGCGATAGCGTGCGTGCGTGCGACTTGATATATGGTTGCCACCTACACCACTTCTCTCTCTTTAGTTTCCATTTAAAGGAAAATGTAAAAAAAAAAAAAAAAGAAAAAAACGCTCATCATCAGCAGTGGCGAAGGCGCAGCCGACGGCGACGGTGGCAGCGGCAGCGACGTCATTCACACAACGGCCTCAGCCTGACCAGCGTCGGTCGAAGCTGCTGCCGCTGCTGCTGCCTGTGGGTGACTCTGAGTCCGTCATTTGTTTGGTCGTTGGAGTATATAAACGTGCCAACCGAATGCGCACACCAACACACCCGCACACACACCCGCACACACACACACACACACACTCACGCACACATATGCAAAGAAACACTTTCACACGAATACATGAAACTGTGGCAGAAGAGCGCACGAGAGGAGCGCCTACAGAGCCGCACTGACTGGGCTCTTGGGTGTCCTGGCAACCCCCACCCGAGGCAAACCGCTGCGCCCCGTCGGCCCGCCTCGCCACGCCGCCTCTGCGTCTTGTGCTGGCCTGGCCCGTTCGGGCTTGGCTAAAATGTGTTCGTTATACTTGGCTTAATCAAAACATATTCAACCGAGCGTGAGGCTGTTTAAGTGCTTCGCTCGAGAGAGCTTGCCACAAATACACACGCAGCACCAACTTATTGTAACAGAATTTGATTCTTTTGTTTCCATAAGCACACACACACACACACCCACACACCCACACACCCGCACATAGCCAGTTGTTGGGTTGTGGAGCAAAATGAAAAGCAAATTTAATTGTATAAAATTAGCAAAATGCGCGGCTCCCATGTGAGTCTGCATGTAATTGTGTGGATCTGTGCTGGCCACTGCAAGTGTATGTGTGCGCTAATGACAGACAAACAATTAAACTTGACATTTTCTCTATTGTCCCTCACACACACACACACACACAGAGAGAACACGCGTGTTTTGATGTTGTCAACTGTACATGCGCTTATCCTTGAGCAATGCAATTAGACAAGTTTCAATCCAACGGCAACAATGGCAGTTGAAACAACAGCCAAACAACAGTTGACACACAACATTAACAACAAGATGGCGTCGCCACATATTGAACACAAAATGGCGGCCACTGCGCCAGCAACACAACAATAGACAAGGCAACAGATTGCGCCTCGTCCTTGATGTCAAACTTTTCTATATGTATATCCTTAGATATTATATTTTTGAGCTCTGTCTCTGTGTGTGTGTGTTTGTGTGTGTGTGTGTTTGTCTGTGTGTGCGTCTCTTCAATCGATATCTATTAATACTCTGTGCAATTGTGTTCGCTAGACGAATTTTTAGCTCATATTCGACAGTTAGACCTAACAGCCTCTGGATTGATTGATGATCCCACAGCCAGCGTTGGCTCCACTTTTAATTAAGCTGCGCAAATGATGAATATTAAAACTTTGGCTCAAGTGCATAAATAATTCTAAATTGGCATCGCTTTCGCCATTATCAGGCTCTCGTTCGGCGCGCATTCAATGCGCTTTCCCAAAATAATTGCATGGCGAGGCGTAAGGCGCGCTGCGCGTGCCACGCCTACATTTTAATGCCTGCAGCTGACAGTTGGCGGTCGTTTTTTTTTTTTTCTATATATATTCGCTTTGGCTTTAGCGCAGCGAATTTGTTTGTGGAACACGCACACCACCCTCCCCTCCCCCCTTTGCCAACTCTCCCACTCTTGGCTAAATGCAAACATTCGACTTGGACCTGTGTGTGTGGCGTGCTGCAGCCGAACGCGTTATTGAAAATGATTTTTTAATGCGGCATAGCCGCGAGCCTCGCTGCGCGTGGACCCCGCCCCATTCATTCGGTTGCTGCTGTCTCAGCTCTAGCCCCCCTGTGCACAAGAGTTTATGCGTTGGCCGCCGCCGCTGCCGCCGCCAACCCATTTTGTGGCAACTTCCTATTCGCTTTTTGCCGTTCAAGGCTCTTTCTTGGTATTTTTGTTTTTTGAATTTAAATTTGAATTTTATATACAGTTTGGTTGGCTGTTTAAAGCTCGCAGGGGCGTGACCGGGCAGCCAGCGGCATTTGTTTGCCGAGCTTCTTGTAATTTAAGTTCCGCACCTCCGTTCAGCGCAAACAGTTTGAACTCGTGGCGTATACGTATACGTATACGTATACGTATTTTTAGTTCAGTCAACGCTACGACGACGACTACATTTACAGTTTGAGCTGCGGCAACGTTTACCGTTCTAGCGACGCCCACAAATGCCTGTGGCCAACAAACAGTGACCGTTGCGAGGCCCTGACAGCCCCCATCGCCACCCCCGGCTCGCCCTAACTGAGAATCTGGGCGCTCAACCTTCGCGCGTGTTTGGGTCTCAGCGCGTTGACATTGAAATCGTAAAAATAATTTCTCCTTTGCCACGTACCATCCGCACACACACACACACACACACACCTACATATACACACAACCACACATTCAAAAACAATGCGGGTAAAAGGCCAAATGCTGTGTCATTTCCATTTGTTTGTTTCTGTTTGTTTTTTTCTTTAAATTTCAACTTTTGTGCTACAAAGTCATTTCTGTCAAATAGGCCAAGCAAACATATTATTTTAAGTTGACTCTCTTCTATTTGGTCTTCCCCCTCTCACACTCTCACACTCCTTCTCCCTCTCCCTCTCCCTCTCCTGCCCCCTCCCTCACTGTGCGTGTGCGTGAGCATTAGTTAAGCGTGGTTAGACATGCGTCGTTGGTCAGGCATTTAGTTACACTTTTAAGTGGCATTCGCCCATTTGGCCATAGTGCGTATACGCAACGTGGCATGAATAAAACACCGCAGCGTGAGTTACATATTTGATGGGCACAACTTGCTCGAGACGACCTTTTTATCGTTAGTGGACCCAGACCACAGTCCGTATGCCATTTCCTCTCATTACATAATAAGCTATAAGTGTTTGCAGCTCAAGTTCTATGACGCTTGATTTTTCACCTCACTTTTGCTGCTCTTCTTGCCTTCATTTCCTCTCGATTTATTTATATTTCGTTCTTTTACTTTCTCTAGCTGGCTCCATTACCTACTCCTGTCTTACTACTAGAAGAATAGTAATTTCTATTTCGTGCATTATTTTCTCGGTCTCTCACTCTCCCACACACACTTATCATCTTTCCTTTTTCTATCTTTATTTATCGCGTTTTCTTTCTAATTTTCAGTTATATATATATTTTATATTTCTGCTTTATCTATCACTGTCTTTTGTTTTCTCTCCATTTTTATCTTTCTAGCTTCCTCTATCGTATTGTATCTCTTTCTCCCTCTGTATCTCTACATCTCATTCTATTTTCTATGACTCTATCCACCTCTCTCTTCTCTTCATATGTAATTTTATACCCTGATCCCATTGTTCTTCTTCTCTATTTCTCCCTTTCCCACTTTCTCTCTCTCTATGCCTGTCTTTTCTCATTTTCATTTTCTATTTATCTCTATTTCTTTTCATAGCCATTAATCTCTCCCTCTTTCTATATCTGTCGTTTGCTTTCCATCTTTCCATTTCACTCACTCTTTGTCTCTTCTATCTGCTCTTCCTGTAATTACATTTCCTTATCCTTGCTTAACTTTCTTGCTCTCGCTTTCTTCTTGAACATAGTCAAATATTCGATTATAACAGTATGAAGCTGTTATAATTGTTATACGCTCCGACAATGCTATAACTATTTCAGCTGATGAATGCGATTTAAATGACCAAAAGCCAAATCTCACGCATTCTTCTCTGACCGCAGCGCGTTCTCTGCTCCCCCGCTCGCCCCAACACATGCATATGGATGTCTGTCTGCCCGTCTGTACATGTGTATGTACATGCAATACATCACCTTTAATGGGCATTCTGTGTTAGCAGGCATTTAGCCCTAAATGCTTTGGCAGCGTTACAAACAATTGAATTAAGACTGGGCCGGTGCACAATTGTGGGCAGAGCGGCGATGTTCGCTGTTGCCGCAGCCATTGCTACTTTGCAATTTTGTAGCCATTTAAGGACCAGATCCAGCCAGCAAGCCAGCCAGCCAGCCAGCCAGCCCGTGTGCCTCTGGCTCCAGCTCCGGCCCAAGCCCATTTGTTAGTTGTGGCCTAATGTATGTTTGCGCCAGTCTCTCTTTCTGTGCTTATCTATTTATCTCCCTGCTACTGCTGCTGCTCTTATGTATTGGCCAACTATATTTAGCTTTCATATACACACACGTGTATATGTAAATCGCCCTGTTTGTGTGTGTGTGTGTGTGTGTGTGTTTGTGCGCGCTTTGAATGGCTCGTTGGCGACTAAACTGCTTTTTGCCTGTTCAGTGAGTTTCAATGGCCATGCGGCATTTAATTATAAACATATCACACACACACACACATACATATACATATCTGTATATATATATATATAAATAAAATATTAGAAAAAAAAACAACAACAAAGCGGCATATTTAGCGTTGTGTTTTTATAAGCCAATTGGAGCAACGAGAGCAACGAGAGCTGCGAGCAGCAACAATTTTTATTGCCAACTCGAGTCGAGTACCAATTACAGCGCACAAAAACAAGCAGCTATTTATATATACAAAATTGATAAACCTCATTTATTCTGCTCTCTTCTCTATTCATTAGCTCGCACTCGAGCTGCTCAAATTAAGCGACATGCAGCGAGCGCAGCTCAAATAAAGCCAACTACTAACCAAAAGGCATTAAGCAAATTCACAAACTCTCACACAAATTCACTCGCACTCGCACTGACAGCTTGCATTTAGCTATTGGGTAAATATGAGTGGGGAGCGTGGTCTGCTGGTAGCTGTTCTATGGGCTTCTGCGTGCGCTAATGAATGAAGTGAGCACATCAGAACAAGGAATTGCTCTTAAGTCAATAATTAATATAAGACCGTGGCCAATGCCGAAACCCATTGATTAACTTCAAGCTTTGATTGATCAATTTGAACTTTTAAGTCACAATTTGTATACCCTGTAGACAGAAGCTAATTATGAGCATAGCGTGTGTATATATTTTGAGTATGCTTCAGTTTACTATCTGTCTGCTTGTGACATGAGAGCGTGAATCGAACATGCAGTCAAAACCAGACACATATCATACTTAGGCACTGCCGCTGAAGTACTAGCAATAGGCGGCGTCATAGATAGCTGGATTGTTGTGTATAGCCAATCGATTGCTGTTGATAGTTCCAAAAGAGGAGCTCTCAAAGCATATAAACAATTTATTGGAGAAGAATTAAGACTAAGATTAAAACATATATTGATTTTTCTTACATCAAGAAGATAATACGTTAAGCAATCGTTGTCCGAAAAAGGAACTCTCAAAGAATTTAAAGAAATAATTCATTCGATGCCAAAACGAATTAATATTAAGACTAAATATATATATTGATTTTTTCTTTAATCAAGAATAATACCAGAATAATACATTTAGCAATCTGTGCTAAATGCTGCGACCTCTTAAAATATTAGTAATTGTATTATTTTTTTTTCTTCGCTTCCGTTTGTTATTTAGTGTATCCTATAAGTTGTTAGACTCATTCTAGATATATATAACTCTTCCTTCGGCTATATATATGAGGTATTCGATATATATATATATATATATTTATATATATCTCCTCATTGAATTTCTCTTATTTGATTACTCTTACATGTTCTGATTAAAATACATATGAGCCTTTATGGTCTCATCAGCTGTTGCAAGCCTTAGAAATTCTTGTAAGCCAAGAGAGTATAGCTGAGCAGATAAGAAAAATACTTTAGAGTGCTAAACGTGCTGTAGCAACTGAAATATATATCTGCATAAGTCAACTCTCTTCCTTCAGCACATTTCAGCCAAGCTCTGGAATCAAGTATTTAAGAATATTTCATTTTTCAATATTAGAAAACTTATTCATAGACAATATATATTCTATTCTCCAGGTGACTCGGGGCGGATGGATAGACATAGCGCGCACACTGGGCTTCTTTATGATCGCCTACTACTGCTGCAACATGGACATGTTTATGGATATGGGAAACATGCAGGCGCTGGCCGGCACAACTGGGGCGCTGCTGAGCATGCTGATGATACCCCTGGTGCTCAACCAGTCTGGGTTTTATTTTTGCTCGGAAGAGGTGTTTCTTTGGTACGCTAGCCGCGTGGTGCTATGGATAATCGTGCAAATGCTCTCGACCACATTACTTTCGCTCTTCATGGCCTGGATGCTGAATGGGCTGACTGTATCAAACCTGATAATCAAGAGCTGTCTGCTGGTGGGCTGGTGTCTGATTATCTACATCATCTATTTGGAATGCTTTCACTCGTCGTCGTCGGAGTTGCTCGAAAAGAAGATTAAATATATTCTGACGCAACTGGAACCTCTCGTAGCTTAGCTCAGCACAAATATTGCTGCTCTTCTCTCACTTTAATGACGCTGGCATGACATGAAACTCCAAGCAATTGCAGTAATTTGTAACAACTCAAGATACGCATCTGCGTTAATGCCAGAGCCAGGGCCAGGGCCATCATGGCGCATATGTGTAACTATCTATGTGTGTGTGTGTGAGTGTGTGAGTTTTTGGTGTCATTAAAGTGAGTAAATTGCATTCTGAAACATAAATCGCATCTAAATTCAATTAGCTGCATTAACTAGCAGGACTCAGCCAGCCTTTAGCTGGACATCTTTGGCTGGGTGGGGGCCGGGGGCCGGGGGACGGGTGACGGGGGCCGGCTGCACTTGCCACATTTGTAAGCTCATTTGCCGCACAATCTCATTAACTGAGGGCAAGCGTGGCGAGGAACGTGCGCCCTCTATCATATCGTTAATTAGGAAGGTTTTGTAATTGAATACTCTGAACTGAACACAAATCTAATAAGCCGTCTATTAGCTATCCGCAGCTAACGAGCGGCCAGCTGACCGCTGTTTTTTCCACCCATTCGAGAGACTTTAAAGGGAATTTGATTTCAAATTTAACTATAAATAGAAAGAAAACTGAAAAGTTCAACCAAGAGATCAATCAAAATAATATTAAAAAAATATATATATATATTTATAAAGTCTGAAAAATTAATTAACTGAAGGGTCAACCAAGAGATCATTAAAAACAATATTCAAGAAATATTAATAGAGACTGCAAAATTAATTGAATCAACGTCTAAGTTCAAGTTACGAACTCCATTAAGCTGAGGGTATTTTGACTTTGGTTCAGCTCAACCAATTAAATTCATTAATTAAACTGAGCGCAGTGAGCATCGGGCGCATGCATTTGCCATTTAATTGATTATTAAAATGTGCGCGAAAAGTGTGTCAAATCTAGGGGCGGGGCTGGGCGGTGCAGGCCAGGCCGTGCGAGTCGATGAATTAGTTAGCTAGGCACATTTTGTGTTATAAACAATGCAAATGTTGTATAAATATTTGATAGATGGGCCGAGTCGAGTGCCCTGGCTCGGCTCGGCTCGGCTCGACTTGGCGAAGGGCGAACAAATTGTTTACAAAATGGGCCAAAAATCAATGCGTGTTCAATGCAAATGAGTACAAAGACAACAACAGCTTGGACCGTGCCTGATCGTTGCTTCGAATATGTAATTCGGCTCATTACAAAAACCCAAAAGCAAACAAGGCGCGCGCACACACACGCACACACCGTCGCGCACGCACAACAAAAATAACAACTAAATTGTGACTGTGCAAACAATTAGAAAGCAACAAACGATTTTTGGTTGCCTGACATCAATGCCACTGACTAAATAGCCCGCCTCCCTCCCTCATTTTTTCGCCCTTTCCCCCTTATCCGCGCCCCCAACCACAACACACTCACACACGCCGTGCGGCTCTTAGTTGATGTCCAGGGACACGTAACCACATGTTTGGTTGGCGGTTTGTATGTGTGCCTCGCCGTAAAGCAGCTGCAAATTAATTAATTTCCATTTGAATGAAAAACGGCGAATAAAAACCAAAATAAGGCATAAAAAAGGTTGCACAAAAATCAACAAACAGAGAGAGACAGAGAGAGAGAGAGAGAGAGAGGCAAGATAGTTGGAGTGGGAATATGCATATACATAAATGAATTTGTTCTGCTGCACTTCGGAGCTGCGGCACACCCAAAAAGCGCAAACAGTCGAACAATTCGCCCAAAGCAACAACAAACAAACAAACACAAAGGACAACAGGTTCACTTCATCTGCTACGCCTTTTTTTTCATTTTTTAATTAATTTCTTTTTGCGACCAACATCCAAATTTTGAGTGACTGTTGGATAAAAAAAAAAAGAAATGAAAACAAGTAACTAAACTCTAGTCGAGACTGCTCGACTAAGAGATACCCTGAATCCATTGAGCTGTAATACCAATCATAAAAAGTTTCATTTATTCATTAATAGTAACCAACACATGCACACACACACACACACACAAACATATGCATGCACGTAATATGCTCACTGCATTGTTTTGCGGCTGCAGCAGAGGCTGTGCTATGGAAACTTTATTGTGTAATAACTTTTTTTCTCGACCTATGTTCTTATTGAAATTTTCGGGGCATGATTATGACATCCAAATGTACCTATTTGCCAAATTTCAAGTCTCTAGTATTTGATATACGTGAGTTATCGTTTTTGTTGAATTGTGGGCGAAAGGGGCGTGGCATCAAAAATCCAAAAATGACAAAATGTGCGGATTCACTGTAGCTATCAAACACAACTTAGTGCACGATTCTATCTTTAACGGTGTGCACGCCAGACCTCAAAAACAAAGCGATATTTTCGATAGTTATCGATAAAAAAGAAATGGGATGAGTTATCGAAAAAAAAAAATAAACTCGTACAGCGTATAGTATTATCGAGCATTTTGCTTTTTATTTGAAGTCTCTAGCTTTTGTGGTTGCAGAAATCCAGGTGTTTACACGGACGGACGGACGGACGGACGGACGGACGGACGGACGGACGGACGGTCGGACGGACGGACGGACGGACGGACGGACGGACAGACGGACAGGGCTAGTTCAACTCAGCTCGTCGAGCTGATCAAGAATATATATACTTTATGGGGTGTGGCACGCCTCCTTCTGCCTGTTACATACATTTGCACAAAAACATTATACCCTGAAATTTCCATTTTCAATGGATTCAGGGTATAATAAAATGGGAAAAAATGTGTAGCATACTTTTGTGCGGCTTGATTTATTTCGCGCAAAAAGGATTGACTCGAGCGTTTGAATGGCAAACGAGCGAAGTAAACGGGCAAATGTGTGCGCCACAGCCGCAATGGCCTTCTCTATATCTGTGTGCGTGTGTATGTGTGTGTGTGTGTGTGTGTGTGTGTGTGTGTGTGGCTGACTTTGTAAATTAAGTGAGCGTAAACTTTGCGCTATTTGCGTTTGTCTGTTTGTTTGAGGTCAGGCGCTGCTGTCACGCGCCGCTACAAAATGGTCAAATTAAAAAGCAGGCAAATGTTTAAGAAGCGCACACACACACGCACAGAGGCACTCATACAGTCGCAGCTTGTTAGCAATAGCAATTTGACTTTTTGAACAGGGCTCGACATTAATGATCAGCCTGAATACCTCCTTTTATGCCCATTAGGAAAGGTTTATAATCAATTTTTGCATAAATACATTAGTTGACTCCTCTACCCCACCTCCACCACGCCCCCTCACTACAGTTCAACTTTGCTATTCAAATTGCTGCGAATCAAGGCGCACTAGACTCAAAGCAACTGAATATTTTATTGATTCATCAATGGCTCTAAGCTGTTTTTTTTTTTTATTTTTATTTTTTTTCTTCAAGCAGCACAATTATGAGCCATTCACTATTCTAAATACGCTTCAATTAAATATGATCGGATCTCTACACTGCAGTCTGGCATCTATGTCTCTCATACATATTTATTGTCGGGCGGAATTCGTTAGTGTCGCAGGTTTTTATTATTTTCTGTGTTGTTATTGAAGGCGAAGCAAACAATGAATGTCCAGGTGGATGATTGGGGAGGCGAAGCAGTTGGAAGCAACAGCTCAGCATTCTCTAATGGCTGGGATTTGTGTGACTCTGACAGTTGTCGCTGTCGCTGCCATTGTCATTGTCGTTGTCTTTGCGCGTCTGGCGGCCTTAGCAGCACTGACAACAATACGCAAATATCTCCGAGTCCCCACTCGTGCAGCTGTTGATTTTCAATCTACAAATTGGCTAAGCAATGAATGATATTTAAATTCAATTTAGTATTTGCAATCCATTCTGTTATTATTATTGTTATTATTATTATTATTTCATATTGCTTTTTCTAATTTGCCACACAGCAGTCAACACATGAGCTATGTATTTGGCCAGGCGTGGTATGCCCTTCTGAGAAATGCTTTGAGTAAAGTGCAAGCAGATGTCATGTGGTGAGCAGGTCGACTGAGAACTAATCTTATTTGAAAATATTTTATATTTCTGCACATTTATTGTGCTTGGACAAATATTTGGCCATGCAAATATGTTTCGTCTTTGTTTCGCAATCAATGGTATTTTTAATTTGCTTCTGATTGTCTGTTTCCAATTGCTAATGTCATTATGAGAATATTGCAATTTATTACAATGTCAGAGGTTGGGGGAGGTTGGGGGTGTGTCATCGGTAACATGTTCACATAAATTAAGCATAATATAAAAATTAACATAATTATAAAATATGGAGCCGAAAGAAAACATGAATACGAGAACAACGTAAATTACGGCCAGGCGAAAATAAAATGCAAATGCAAAACCAATAAAGAATTTTCCACAAAACCCATAATATATACATATATAAATGTGTGTGTGTGTGTGCGTGTGTGTGTGTGTGTGTGTAATATGATTTACATTGTGGCAATATGACGGCAACAGCAACAGCATCAGGCCGCAGCAAATTTGCGTGTCGAAATCAAATGCGACAGCTCTGACAGGCCGCAGGGCTCATTAGAAACATTCAGCAAAATGTTCATGTTCGAGCATAAAATCTGTCATATTAACCAAAGCGACAAGCGGAACCGAAGCAGCAGCAGCAGCAACAGCAGCTTGTAATGCGGTCTTCAAGCCGAGCTTAGTTTAGTTAGTTTGCGGCACAAGACACCGCCTGGACCGCATCGCCCATGAATGCGCTCGTTAATTGTAAATGAAATTAGTTAATCAACAATTTGCAATTTGCAATTTACAATTTGCAGTTGGCAATTTGCAATTGGCAATTTGCAATCGACATTTATTCATGCGAGCGCAGGCAGAAATATGAATGCACTCGACGCCCTTTGATTCCATTCGACATAGTATTTCACTTAACACTGTTGCCGGTGTCAATCAGCAAAGGCTTTGTTTGCGCACGTCGGGGCGGAAGGAGGGGCAGGAGAGACTCGGAAGCGCTACATTAGCTGGCAGCTAGGGGAATTTAATTAAAAAAGCCAAAGGCAAGCCAATTTATGAGGGCGTCCCTGGCGTATGCGCGATGTGTGCTCACAATGCCTGACTGACTGAGAGAGCGAGAGCGAGTGAGAGATTGAGAGAGAAAGAGAGAGAGAGAGAGAGAGAGAGAGAGAGAGAGAGAGAGCGAGCAGAAAGTAAAAAGCGAAAATTAATGGAAAATTAATTAAGTGTCGTTTAATGTTGTCTCAATATAAACGCTTTCAACGCAGCGCAAATTAAATTGTTGTTGCTCCACACACTCAGTCAGCTACAGAGCAGCCACTGCGGCGCCCTCATCTGTGTGCCTACAAAATGTTGCTGGCTGCCGCTTTTGATTTATTGCCTTTCATGTAGCTGCTGCACTTTGAGTGAAGGGGCTGGGTCTGGGGCTGGGGCTGGGGCTGGGGCTGGGGCTGGCCGATGGGAGTGGGGTTGGCAGCCAGAGAGTTCGAAATAAGCTTGCCGCGTTGGTTGCCAGGGCAGCAAAGCTCCTGCTGCTGCCGCTGCTGCTGCTGCTGCTTGCGGCTAGCCACTTGAGCGTTAGCATGGCCATAAAATTACATTTTGCAACGGGGCCACGTGGCGTATGCGCAATCTCTGCTCACTTTTCATATGCAAAGTAAATGCAATAGTGAATGCAAATAGCAATTTTCATGCGGCTTCAATTCAATCAGCAGCACATTACAAACACGTGCCCCATACCCCCCCCCCCTCCCTCTCCCACTCCCGTACCAGCTATCCTCCACACCCATCCTACACCCACTCCCTCCCGCCCCAGCAGGGCCTTTTCAATTTGATAACGCAATCCCCTTCACTTACCTTCTTGCAGTAATCAAGCAAATCCATTTTATCACGCAAACATGTGGCGCCCGTTGTCTTCTTGCTGAGGTCCGTCACCCAACGCCCCTCCTCGGATAGATATTGCGGCTGATAGATTTGTCCGGCTTCGCAGAGCACGGCGATCTGTGGCTCCCAGCGCGGCGAGGCGGCCTGTGAATAATATTTGCAAATGCAAAATGCATCACGGATTAGTTGATAATACATTTTCCATCAAAGAATCTATCTCAATATGTTGTGTGTGTGTGTGTGTGTGGGAGTGTAAGTGCTGCAATCAAATCATTTGCTTAATATTCATATGTTGACTGGACACGACAACAGCTGAACGACCATCAAACACGAATTCCTGTCACGTTTCTCGCCACTGCAGCCAGCTGTGGGCCATGTGTGCGTAGAATTAATTGCTGAAGCAGCTACTTAGCCGGAGCGAAAGGTGAGGCAAATGTCTATAAGAAAAAAAAAAAGTGCACACAAATCGAAAGAAGTCGAGACACAAGATATCAGAGTCTCTCTAATCAGTGAGAGCCAAGCGTGTGACAGGGAAAAATAGTCGAGCTTGTGCCTAGCAGTGCGTATACGTAATGCGTATTTGGCCTGACTCGCATAGACATTAATCATAGGCCACATTGTGCAAGTGAAGCTTGACGCGCTCAGCCCTTGGGCGATAAAAAGTAATGATGCCACATACAGAAGCAGAGAGAGGGGGAGAGTGGCAGAGAGAGACATAGAGTGAGATCACATATGAGTTGGATACAAACGGCAGCAGGCGGCACATGTGGCAATCAAGTGAGACAACTGAACTCATTAGGCGGGCCTCGGCGGGCTGACGAAGGTATGCATGTTGACGGCAGCTAAACCTCAACGATGTCTTAAATGGTTCATTACAGTTGCCATTGCCAGGCAGCAGGCAGCAAGCAGCAGACAGCCAACAGTTGCCAGTTGGCAGTTTGATGAATGGCCCAAATGGCTGAATTATGCATAGCCAAGCAGGCTCAATGGATGGATTGATTGAATGATTTCGCTCTCTGAATCAGATCGGCTCAGTTGGGCAAGCGTTACTTTTGGCTCGAGTGCAGCACTCATCGGGCAGCTTTCAGCTTACTGCACTTCAACTCTCAATTAGTTGGCATTTCTATGCACAGCCCTTTGCCGATTCCATTGACGCTTTTCAGGCAACCGCCACATTTGAGATCATTTTTTGTGCCACATTTCGCTCAGCTATGGCAACAGGCAGATTAATACACTGTCCGCCATTCTCTGCACGAATTGTTTTTGCTGCTCCCGCTCCCGCCGCTGCCGCTGCCGCTGCAAAATTTCCATTAGTTGCCGGCCATTGTTCGTCTGCAGCGCTGATAAGCTGCAGGTTCATGTTTCAACAAACTGAATCTTGAATGAATGCAACGTATTCGCATCTGGCTGCCATTCAAATGCAGCATTCAGCACTCTGTATTCAGCGCTCATCCTGATGCACTCGCTTAGTGTCTGGCAAAAAAACAAAAACAAAAACAAAAACTCGTCAGCGCAATGCTTTCAATGAAGCGCACATGTAGAACCTCTGCTGCCATCCGCACACACACAAGGCATTGTTTGTCCAAATAAAGCTCGCTGTCATTCAAAAATCATATATATATATATATGTATATATATATCTGAGTTACCATAGGGCGCGTATTAAAGTTCATCTTGATACAAAATAACTGCAGACCAAATGCGCAAACAGCAAAGCTTAAATAGTTTGAGCTGCTCCACCTGAAGCACTTTTATTCTAGAAACTTTTGCTGATTCAAAAAGTTGCATGCGATATTTCTCAAGCAGCTATCGAAGCTGTGAAGGCTAACGATAGTTTTTAATACTGAGTGTCTATGCATAAATTCTCTTTCATTGCATTTCAAAGAATGTCAGCTACACTTGAAATAAGCAGCTGCTTAGCTGCGCAGCTTAAGCTCGTCATTGTCTCTGCTTATTGCCAGCTTTATGCCTACGCTGTGCTGTTGCAGCAGCTTGATTATCCGCAATATTGCAGCTAGTTTTGTTTTCTTTGTTTTTTTTTTTTTTTTATTTTTTTTTTTGTGCAACTTGTTTTTGTTTTTGCTATCATAACAAGATGAAAATTGAGTTGCTCAACGCTTCGCTGAGCTCGTTGCTGGGTCGGTGTCTATGCAAACTCCATTATCAAAATGCATTTGAGCGGCGTAACGTAGCTGCATTAAATAAAACTTTCTGCCCAGGCGCCGCCGCTCCAGCTTCAGTTCCAGCTCCAGCTACAACTTCGGCTTCACTAATAAATATAATAATAGCCTGCGCCTCGGGCATATGTGAGCGGCGCGTGTAACAAGCCTGGATGACAGCTCCTTCGCCTGACTAGCCTCAGCTACTTGGCTCATGCAGCTAAACTCGCTCGCTCTCACTCTAACACACTCTCTCACTCTCTCTCTGTCTCTCTCTCTCTGTATGTGTTCTCAACTATTTCAAAAGTAATTAAGTTGGCAAAAAGGCGGAAACATGCTCGTTCTTCAGCTCAACGTCGCCTTGCCAGTGACGTGCCAGCATTTTTCCAGGCAATCTAATAATTCACAAAACAACAAACACACACATATATGTCTATATACTATATATATAGAGAGAGTGAGAGAGAGAGAGAGATTTAACATTTTTGCCTGTGAAAAATTTGTTGGCCCAGGCTTTTGGCTTGGCTTTATGTTTGTCTTTTCTACGTCATTGTTGCAATCAGCTTTGTTATTGTATGTCTTGTTGTTGCCGTTGCTGCTGCTGCCGTTGCCGTTGCCGTTGCCGTTCCCGTTGCCGTTGCCGTTGCCGTTCCCGTTGCTGCTGCTGCCAACGATGACACCATAGTCTATGCCAAACAACATGAACTGCAATTTCAGCTGCCGCTGGCTACAGTAAGGGGCATATTAAATAACGCCGTTGCCCGTGTTCGGACGCAATCTACCAGAATTAAGGCAAACACTGACGCAATCAGAGCAAACTTTGTCAACATATAATATGCATGCTTGAACATACCCTGTAAACTGCATGGCACGGCTGCTCAGCTAGGCAACTTTTTGCGTCTCATCAAGCGAAAGCGTTTCATTTCATTAGTGAAAGTGCGGCCGACTGGCGATGGAATGGCATGAGCTTATTAGTTTTTAATCTTAAGCTGCGGCCGTCAGCAGATGCTAATCAAAAATGACGATGCACTCGACGTCGGTGCGAATGGCGCTGCCAATCATCGGAAATGAGTCGGCAACAATTTGCTGCTGGCTGTTGCCAGTGCAGAGAGCCAAACGGTTGACTGACTCATTGCCAGGCGGCAATCCAAATCGAAATTAAACACAGGACACACACACACACACACACACACACACACACACACACACAGGCAGACAGAGCTGAATGGGATGGAGCATGCAATGCAGCGGAAACGGAAGCGGATGTTGCAACGGGGAGGCCCAGGCGCCAGCGCCACACGGAGCCAAAGGCAACGGCAATTGCATTTGCCAAAAGTCTACAGGCCAACATATTGTATGTGCGCTTGCTTGATTGTGTGTGTATGTGTGTGTGTCGGCCGTGAGGTACGCCCACACCTGCTCGCTGGCTGTGAATCAAAGCCGCTTTCGCGGGCCAATAACAGGCCAACAGGGCAATCAAACGCACGCCCTGAATGCCCCATGGGGCGAAGGCGGGGGCGCATGGGCGTGGCAATTGTACACAGCACGGTTCACTTCGGTTCGGGCTCAGTTCAGGTAGCCAAAAGGCAGTCAGAGGCGTTGAGTGCTTTGTCCGCTGGCTGACAAACATCCAGTCCAGCCCCCCTTTTAAACATGCAGCCAACATGGGCAACAGCGCGTAAATCAGCTTCAAACTGACAGCAGATCCATACAAAATATATGAGTAGCCGACGAAGAAATGCTTAAATTTCCTTAAACAAAAAGAAAAAAAAAAAAAAAAAAACAAAGTAAAACAGCAGCCGAAAAGAATTCAAATCGAAGTGAGCCTTAGAAGATGAAAAGCTTCAATTGGATTATGCATTTGCAGCCAAGCCTAATCGAGGCTGCTAACGAAAAAAGGAAAACATATATCGTGAAGTGGAAGCGAGAAATCAAATTAGTGCCCGGAATGAATTCATATCAGTTTATAATGTAGTTCGGCAAATTGATTTCTGAAATCGAATTGGAGCAGACTCGACCTTAAATCGATCGAAATTCCATTTCAGAGACCGAATTTATGGCGAAGAGCGCCCCATTGGGGCTAGCAAAGCAAACTGGGCAATAAGTAGATGCTACTTATAATGCGCCACTGGCTGTCGCTGAGACTGCGGCAGTGCGACTGGCTGGGTGGCTCTGGGCCGTGATCCGAGGGCAGTGGGCAGCGGGCAGCAAGACACAATTATGTTAATGTTTACTCGACCGTAATTAACTCAAATTTATGATATTTTAATTTCGCCTGTGTGGGCGTGGCTGGTGACCAGAGACTGGCGACACTTGATAAAGAGCAAGAGCGAGAGAGAGAGCGAGAGCGAGAGCGAGAGCGAGAGCGCGAACGTTCGAGCGTCAAAGTTGAAAACGTTTGCAGGCAAAAACCCAAAAACCAAGGCAAAAGAAAAACACAAAGAAATTGCGTTATAATAGCGCACGTAAAAAGTTTTTCCTCGCTTTTGCCCAGTTTTCCATTTCGCTCAGCAGCCGGAACCAGCGCCACAGACAAATACATTTTTAATGCGGGCGCGTTAAAAACGAAGCAAAATAAAAGAGGAAGAAAAATACATTAAAAAACTTCGTGTCTCGAAATGTCGAGAATCGAATGCTCTTCACAATGGCCAGAGGCGACGGCAATAGGCGTTGTTGCTCAAGTGGTTTACAATAGTCGTTGGTACTTGGCTATGTCGGCTAATAGTAGTAGCGGAATAGTATTGCTAGTGCAGGAGCTAATGGCAGTTCAAGGCGTAAAAGTTATAGTATTGATGGTAGATTAAAGAGCCTCAGCAGTAAAGAGGTTAGTAATAGTAATAGGTTAGAGAAAAGTAGTAATTGCCTAAGGGAAGCAGCACTTATAATAGAAGAAATGGTGAGATAGTAGTAGAAGCAGTAGTAATAGTAGTAGAAGTAGTAGTTTTAGCAAAAGTACTAGAAGTAATCGAAGTGGTGTAGTAGTATAAGTAATCATAGAAATAGCATAAATACTAATAGTAGAAGTATAAGTAGTCACAGTAGTGGGGAAAGAGGTGCTAGAAATAGTCGTAATAGTAGTAGAAAAGTTGTGATAGTAGTAGTAGTAATAGTCGAAGTACTAGTAGTTGTATAAGTAGTAATAATAGTAGTAGCAGTGTAAGTAGCAGTATAAGTAGTAGTATTATAAGTAGCAGAAGAGGTATAGGTCTTATTAGTAGTATAAGTATTACTATAAATAGTAGAAGAAGTATAGGTCGTAGTAGTAGTATAAGTATTAGAAGAACTATAATTAATAGTAGTAATAGTTCTATAATTAGTCAAAATATAATAAATAGAAGTAAAAGTATAGGACATAGTAGGATTAGAAGTAATAGTAGTAGAATAATTTATATCTATCAATGGTAGCAAACAGAGTAGAGCCTAATAGTAGCAGCACGTGGCAAGTAGTAAAGCAAATAGTTATGCCATTAGTATTTAATAGCTCGTAAGACTATAGTGTAGTAGAAGTAGTAGTATGATCGTAAGTGGACAAAGTAGTAAAAGAAGTCTGAGTAATAGTAGCAATTACATTAATAACAAATCAAATTGAGTCTAATGGCACCTTCATCCCCAGCTCTCTATATATATGTGCATTGTCTAGTTAATAAAAAACTTAGATGTATATATATATATATATATATATATATATATATATATATATATATTTCATCGATTCGGAATAATGGACAAATATTTATCCTTATTGATGCATCGCTAAAGTGAAGGGACTTTGGCACTAGCGCTGTCTCTGGCTGCTTGTGCCCTACTCAGCTGGTGACAGGAACTTAATAACCTTTGCTTGGGCATGGAAAATGTGTAAAAATTGGAAAAAATGAGCCAAACATTTATTGTTGGCCAAAGTCGCTGAGGAAGCGATGCAAAGCTTGGCAAAGTGCTGCCAAACACATATAGAGAGAGAGAGAGAGAGAGAGAGAGAGAGGGAGAGGTACAGGCACCCGAGATGGGGAATGCGAGGCTGGGACGGCAGAAAAACGGTGTTGTGCATGCTAAATGCGGACAGGCATGAAAACAACACGTAGCGAATGCAAGACAAATAGTGAAAAATGGTTGCAAAAAGAAAAAACAGTCGAAAAATGCAAAAAAAAAAACGAGAAAAATGAAAAAAAAATGAAAAGAATAATGGACGAAAATGGGGCAGGCGGCGACGGTGGAGTGTTTGTGTGGGCAGAGAGGCGGCACGCGACTCAGTTAAAAGTTTTTAAATTCTTAATGCCATACACTAACACAGCCAAACAAGCACACGTACACGCACACACACACACACACCCACAGACACGCGCAACAAAAAGGAAATTTCTTGAATTTTGGCTTATCCATATTTGTTCAAACTGCTCTAGAAAGTCGTAATGCGCTTTAAGTAAAAGCGGAAATGGCTGAGAAACCATCGTATACATACAATTAGTCAAGCACATTAAGCCGCACACACACACACACAGCTGTCACACGCTGTGACTATTATTTATGAGTTTTCTACGTTTTTTTTTCTTCTTTTTATTTTCGCCTTTGTGCATTTCTCGCTTTTTGGCATTTAATTTTGTTTTTGTTTTTGTGGCTCAATTTTTAGTGTCAAAGCATTCCGTAGTTGTTGTCTGTAGCCACTTGATGACTCAGCAAAATACAACGTACACACACACACACACACACAGCTACACAGAGTCAAACAGGCTGCAATTGCTTGTTTGCCTCTGGCATTTGCCATAAAATTTCAGCGTTTTGTCTCTGTCCGTTTGTAGCATCGAATTTGTAGAGCCAGAGACATTCCAACACTCACGCACGCACACATAGAGAGACAAATATGTACGCCCACGCACATGTACGCACTTATATTGAAAATCTGCTTGGGACAGAGGAGAATGCACTGAAAACTTGAAAAGCTTCCAAAAAACTCGAAAAACAGAAACTTTGACTCAAAGTTTTCCGAGCACTGAATTTCGCAAAATACAGCCTTCGCCATCTTCAATCAGTGTGTGTGTGTGTGTGTGTGTGAGTGTGGACATGCAGGTAAGTCAGACAAGTGATTTCTTTGATGGATTTCAACACAAGCATGTACACACACATACACACACGCACGCACACGGATGCGGAGAAATTAAATTAAATTTGCCTGAAAGTATGCAACAGAATTTTTTGGGCAACTTTGTAACCAAACTGTGTTAGGTTGAGTGCGCGCGTGTGTGTGTGTGTGTGTGTGTATAAGCGATTGAGTGTGTGTGCAGAGTACTTCTAATTGACGTTGCAAACAGCAGTTTTAATTACATTTGCTGGCATAGCTTGAGTAGATGCAAGCACAGCGGCATCTGCTGCTGGCATGATTTTTGCTCCATTTTAAGTCGTTTTTCCCTTTTATTTTATTTTTTATTTTTATTTTTTTTAATACTTTCATTTAGTTTTTGATATACTTGAGTGGTGGTTGCTGGGGTTTTTTAGTTTGGTCGACATTAACATAATTATTTTAGCTTGTGGCCGGATTAGAGAGTCCTGAAACTGCAGTCGCATCTAATTGATTCTGCATAGACAACTTGACAGCATCTGCAGGTCGGCAGTGCAGCTGCAGCTGCTGCTGTTGCTGTTGCTGCTGCAGCTCTTCAATTATCCAACTTTTGGTCAAATCGAATTACCTTCAATTCAGTTTCTGGCATTGCTTGTTTTTGTGAAATGAAATAGCAGTCCTGGGCAGTCTTCGATTTCGAAGCGTATTTGATTTTGACTTTCCCTTTGCTCTCTGTGGCTTTTAGCTGATTTGGGTTATGCCCCACAGCTGTTGCCCACCGCCCAAAGCACACCGTTCACTGTCCGCCGCCAACCCACCTATCCTAGCTCAGCCACCATCTAATCGCCAACTCCGCCGCAGTGACACAGTTCGTTATTGGTCGATTTGGCAGAGGTCACCGCGCCAAATTGCCTGTCGCTTTCCAGTTGTCCTCTTCCATACCTTTTTTTTTCGTTCGTCCCTTTCTCTTTTTTATCTATGGCAGAGCTGCGGGCTAATTGAGTGTGATTTGAATGCTGGAAGTGATGGCAAATGGAATTGTCCTGTACGTTTAATGGCCATCAATTCGAAGCAATTTGAAGCAGCGGAGCAGCGTCACAAAAGTGCAAGAATAACGAGTTATCGCTTTTTTTCGACATCTGAATCTGATTAGTTAGTCGCCTTCACAATTCGTTACGTAACAACAAAATTGAATTTAAGCAGCGACGACATTGTAATCATTGAATCATCTCCAATCAGACAGAGCCAAGGTCGCTCCATTAGTTATAGATGCAGACAGAGTTAGGAGTGAGTCTGTATCTGTATCTGTATCTGTATCTGTATCTGTATCTGTATCTGTATCTGTATCTGTATCTGCATCTGCATCTGCATCTGTATCTGTATCTGTATCTGTATCTGTATCTGTATCTGTATCTGTATCTGTATCTGTATCTGTATCTGTATCTGTATCTGTATCTGTATCTGTATCTGTATCTGTATCTGTATCTGTATCTGTATCTGTATCTGTATCTGTATCTGTATCTGTATCTGTATCTGTATCTGTATCTGTATCTGTATCTGTATCTGTATCTGTATCTGTATCTGTATCTGTATCTGTATCTGTATCTGTATCTGTATCTGTATCTGTATCTGTATCTGTATCTGTATCTGTATCAGTATCTGTATCTGTATCTGTATCTGTATCTGTATCTGTATCTGTATCTGTATCTGTATCTGTATCTACATCTGTAGTCCACAATTTGTATATGGAACGACAAACGGCTTCAATTCTGTAGCTACTTTTTTAGCTGCAATCAATATTTAAATTTGTGCATTCAAATGCATCTGCATCTGCACTTCTGTATCTGTATCTGTATCTGTATCTTTTATGATAAATTAAATGTGTATGTAAATAAGCTGTTGTATCTATTGATGTCTGCTGTTCTATTTGAATATGTAACTAAGTCGTAGCATTTATGGATCTGCAGCTGCATTCATATGCTTATTTATATATATCTCTATCTATGCGTGCATCTATTATATTAAATTGAATGTGTGTCTGGGATTGTATCGATACTTTCATTTTGAGTCATATCTCTGAGCATTTGAATTCCTATTGCAACTTGAATATGTGGCCAAGCGACAAGCAAGCATCTCAATTTGAATCGAACTTGTCAGCTTCGTTTGTGTGTGAACTTTTGACTTATCTGTATCTGCATACACCTGTATCTGCTGATAGATACATCTCATGGCAAATGGTGTTGTAGTGTACTCAATTTGTATGTGTGTGGTTAACGCTCACATTTATTATCTGGCATGGCGTTTATCTTGGGGCATGCTTAAACAGCAGTTTAAGCTGTCAAATTCTCTGAATGGAGAGTGAAAGAACCCAAATCAAAATGGAGTTACATTGTATAAACTGCAAATTAAGCGCGCTACAAATTAATACTGAATCAGCAAAGCAATCAGCAAAATTACGCAACGAAAATGCGTCTGGTGCGGTTCGGAGTTGGTTATGGATCCGGCATGGTTCCGGTGACGGGTGCGAAACGTGGCGGGGCAGCCGCTTCATTTGGTAATGGCGGAGCGTGACCGTGACCACGTCCGCATGGGATATACATGGGCATTAATGGGCCTAAAACGTTCTGCAATGCATTAAAATAAGGCTAACAAATTTTAAGCCGGCCACAAATTGTTGGGGCTTAAGCGTGTGCTGCCCCAGCCCCTCGCAAAAAAAAGAAAACAAAACAAAAAGCGCTTCATAATAAATATGATTAATTTTACAGCTTTTCATATCTATACACAATGGAGTGTGCATGTGTGTGTGTGTGTGTGACTGAGTGTGTGTGTGTGTATGTGGTACAGTTGGCCGCAATATTCACAATTTGCATGGATTGCATTAAAGTTGGCCACGCAGCCAAATTCAAATCCACGAAATTTATTATTGCCGCAAAGTGCTGCAGTAGCGCCCGCCTCTGCCGCGCTGCTTTGTTCGGCCGACGCATTAACGTATAATCGAATAAGAAACATTTAAAAAAAAAAAAGCGAGAAAAAAGAGCGGAAAAATTAAAAAGCCGACGAGAGCAAATGTGCTGCGTGCCTTTCGTTCTGTCCGTGTTCTGGCCGTCCATGACGAGGCATTGCAATTCAATTAAGTGTAAAAACTAATTAAGTGACTCTGGCATGGCCTGGCCAGAAATATTGCCGGTGCCTGCTTGCCAGCCTGCTTGCCTGCTGCTGGTTGAGCGCTACTCTAAGGCAGCCAGCGCCACGCCCCATTCCAGTGTGTGTGTGTGTGTGTGTGTGTGTGTGTGTGTGCATGTGTATATTGTGTGCTGCATACTTTTTGGTAAAACTTTAGCGTGCGTCAAAAATAAATTGAAACCGGAAGCAGTCACAAACACACACATACACACACATACACACACACACTCATAGAGTAGGAGTGTGTGTGTGTGTGTTCGTGCGTGCTTCAAGATGGCGACTTTGACAACACTTGGGCCTAATGGCAGTCTGACAGTGTGGCAGGCAGTCTGACAGGCAAAAACTTTGCCCTGACAGCGACTAATTCTCATTCTGTAGATGCACAGTCACCCACTAGCTGCCGCTCGCCGACTGGCAGCCCCCAGTTTCTCAGTATCCGGCGCAACCAAATCCATTTCCATACCAGACCCGTGCCCCGGTATTTTGCTATTTCCCCAATTCCCATTTTCATTTTAATCGCAGAGCGTAAGCGTAAGCCAAATGAAAAGCTTTTTCAATTTATTTTCTCGCATCTTGCCTTACCTAGCGCCGGCAGCACAAAGTGTAAACCTTTGATGCTTAATCATTTGGCATGTGGCAGTGGAGTAAAGTCTCAACTCTGGCACAGCTCAAGCAGCTGCCGCACTTAATATCCTGTATACAAACACACAGAGACTCACAACAATGGAGCCTGCTTGCAGGGATAATTTATGCTTTCTACAATATTAAAGCGGATTATTGTTGCCTCTTCAAGATTGCAGCGTGCGCAGCTTGCTCTACTTCCACTTCTTCATCTTCTTCTTGGCTCAGAAATGTGCATTTAGCTGTTGTCGCCGGATTGTCATATCGAGCTCCACTTATAACTGTAAACATAAACCTCTGCAACTTTGTAAGCTTAAAACGAAGTTCCGATAAAACTACATCTGCCTGCTGCCTTGCGCAACTACTAATTGCATGTTCCGCCACTTGCCAGCAGCTGCAGCTCTCGGCTCCAGTTGGATAATTGCAAGAGTTGCCAGCAATGGCTATGTGGACGCGCTTAGATAGACACAAGTCATGGCGGTGGCTTTGATAAGCGTTGATTTAAGCTTTAGTCACTTCACGCTCATTATACAAACAAGCAGAGACCTACCCACACACACACACACACACACACAATAACTCTCTTATGTACTTGCTTTGAGGTGCTCAGATGGTAGATAAAGGCAGCTAAAGGCCATGATTGATTCGAACGACGACGTGGCACAGTTTAGTACATTAAATCAGTTCATGGCCCAGGGCTGCTTCGCTGGCTACTGCAGCTTTGTAGCTTACTGTGTTGCAATTGTTTATCTCTCTCAAGCTCTGTGTGTGCGTGTGTGTGTGTGTGTGTGTGTATATATTCATCTGTTTATCTGCTTTATCTTGCTGTTGTTGTTGTTGCTGTTGTTGTGCTTGTGTGCGCACTTTGTTTGGTATTTCGATTTGCTTTGCTTTTCCGTTGCGCTGGCAACGTTTCGTTTGCGTTTTTCTCATTATCCAGCTGAAGTGAAGTCAATGAATTACACACACACCCACACCCAACCACACACCCATACCCACACATACATTTTTGAATAAACTACAAACAGATGGGCATCGGCAGCAGTGGCAAACAAAAAAAAAGGGGGGAAACTTAAGTCGACACATGGGGCGTATGCGCAATTTACCAAACAAGTTGATGACGACAAGGTGTTCCGTCGGCGGGTGCTCGAATGTGGAAGCGAGATAGTGACAGAATGCAGCCGAAACCTTTTGGCACACTCGCCAATTTACAAAATAGCTGCCTCAGCAGAGGGGCGCCAGAACCTGCGACACCGAGCTAAGGTAAAGGCCACAAAACTTCTGCCATTGAATTTTGTGGTTGCATTTTCGAGCTGGGCTTAGCTGGCAGTGTCACAGAGTGTCAGAGCTTGTCTTCCAGGCGTCTTAATTAAGTGTAGAAACTGCATAGCCAGCATCAGCAGCAGCAGCGGCATCTTATAATAGTACGAGGCACATGCCCAGCCCAGGACGATGGGCGAGAATTTTATAAGCTTGAGCAGAAAAGTAATCGAATTTCGATAAGCGATAGATCTATCTGCCATCGATAAAAAGCAATGCTTATAAAGAGGAAAGTACTAAATACATTCAAGCTGTTACAGCCGAGCGAGAACTAAGCTGAAAAGAAATTGATTAATCGATTTTCGATAAGCGATTAATGATAGCAATATCACATATGATGGATCTTATGACATTAAATAATTAAATATATATATATTAAAATATGTTGAGTATGCATCTCCAATTTGATAAATCGATAACAATATTGATCGATATGTGCTTACTAAATGAAGCCAAGCCATTTTATATTGATTATGCAACTCTCAAGGCCAGCACGCAAATATGCTGCAAATATTACGGAGGATTCAATGTTTGCAATGAGAGCTAATTTCCAATTCAATAAATCGATAGCAACATGAATCGATATTTGCCATTTATTAGATGCAATGTTATCAATATGGCACTCTTATGTCAACACTTTAAGCTTAAAAGTTCACTCAGAGCTGCTACCTTGACTTGCGCCCATTGTGCGAGTGACTCGCGCTTTACGAGTGAGTCGCGTGTGTAGTGTGTGTGTGTGTGTTAATGGGTCGTCAGGGGTTGAGCCAAGCTACGCTGGCATCTTAAGACCCCCACGCACACACACACACGCAGCGCAAATGATGATGATGATGGAGTGCAATTACTTGAGGCGGAAGCGACAGTAGTCGCACCGACTTTAGCGTCTTTGGGCGGTGGCAAAGGGCGAGGGCGGCGTTGCTGGGGCAAAGTGCGCCAACCAAATGAACTTTAATTAAATTCTTTATATGCATGCTTGTGCGTAAATTTTTCTTTTATTTCTGCTTGAGCTTCGCACGATGCCATTATAAAATGTCGTCGTTAAGCAGGCGCCAGAGCAAAGATATGGACGAAATGTCTTTAAGAGCACAACAAGCAGCAGCTGTGAGGAAAGTAGCTGCCAAATTGTAGCTCAAATGCAGCGCTGACCAGCAGTCAGAGTGGGGTTAGGGCGTGGGGCAAGTTGCCGGGCTTGGCAATATTTGAGCTGCCTGCAGTGGCAGCGCAGCTGTGTTGCAAGGTGTAGCAAATAAATTAAGAATTGCAGCTTTTGTCAACTTTTGCCGTGAACTTTTACACTTCGACTTTATTTATTTTCTATTCATTTTCATTTCGTTCTGGCGCTCTTCATTTTATTTGCAATAAGTTTGAGTGCAGTTGGCAGCGCCTGGACCCAGCCAAAGGTCGCGCAACTTTTCACTTTTCTTTTGCTCCGCTTGAATGACTGGCCGAAGCCAGGGAAATGGTAAGTTCTAGCTGGACACAATTCTAGATATTGTCGACTTTTAAGATTAAGTTTACTCTATCTTCAGCTGGCTTGAGTTCGAATCGAACCCCTCGATTCTCACCTTAATCTTGTCCCTTTTCTATACACATCGTTCTGGCCTTGTCTCTGTTAGAGCATTTGCTCTTCGGTCAGTCTCTCAACTCAGTTTGTTTTTCCCAGCCGTGTCCGGTGTTGCGCCTCTGCTCATTATGCGCACAGCAGCAACAATTGTTAGCAACTTCAATTTTGATAAAAAGCAAACGAGCTTCAATTTTATTCTTTCTCTTCTTCTCTCTTCGTGCTAAATAAAGTGAAGGGAAAAAAAACATCGAAATTATTTGCAAATGCAAAAGTTTTGTGCTTCTTCTGTCAGCTGTTTTCATTTATTTCCTGTTTACTTTTTTTTGCTTTCGCTGTTGTTGTTGTTGTTGCTGTGTCAACATGACGCCATTTTGTTTTCTTGTTTAAACGTCCCGTTACCGTTATAGTTGCCACGTCGGCCCTCTCGCTCGCACGCCTAATATTTGTGCATAAGTATTTAGCAAAAGTTGCAAAGGCAACAAAAAACCAAATGAAGAGTGAGAGAGAGACGGATAGAAGGAGAGAGAGAGAGAGAGAGAGAGAGGAACGAGCAGGCCAGCTTAAAAATTAGTACAATTAAGTTTAATAGACGTAATTTTTAGTGACGCCCCAGCAATGGGCAGAGCGAGAAGGACACAGCTGGGCCCCGCTGCCCAGCAACTGGGCGCTATGGACTCTGCTCTGCTCTGCTCAGGCATTTAACAAGTTCATAATGGCGAAATATGCATTGCGAGCAGTGCGCCTTAACAGCACTTGGACACTTGAATGGCACCCAATTACAAACTGTGCAAACTTCTATTCCACACAAAAAAGAGTGTGGGGAGTGCCCCACTGCTCAGGCTGGGTGGCTGGGAGGCTGAGAGGCTGGGGGGAGAGTGCAAAGCGTGAGAAGTTGGGAGACAAATCATATGATATGAGGGATGCTCGTGCAGTGAAAGCGACTTTTGTTTTGTTATCGCATTTTATAGCTGTGTCCTTTGACAAAAAACACAACAACAACATCAAGACAATGGCCGAAATATATTTAATACGAGCGCGAGAGAGAAAGAGAGAGAGAGAGAGAGGGATAGATAGGGAGAGAGCACTTAATAATGAGCGCTGCATTATTTATGTGCACAGAAAAGAAAAAAAAAAAAAACTATCGACTGCTCTGGGGACTTGTTTTTATGACAGAAGTCATAGAGTAGAACGTGCCGCACAAGTGTTGCAAGTGGCAAGCGTCGAGCGACGAGCGACGAGGCACACAGTGGGTCGATAGAGACAATCCATTCTACAGTCCCATAAAAACAAAGTATCTTTCGGCTGCTTATCAACAGCCAATCTTATATATTCACAATGAACCACAATTTTATAGGGTGACCAAATCAGAGTGCTACCATTTTCCATAAATATATATATATATATATATTTTTTTTTTTAGTTATCGATATGGGAATATTGAGAGTTGTAGCTCGATCTCTAGATCACTTGAAGTCAAAGTCAAGCTCACGTTAGACTTTTTCTTCTCTTGCATCAAGGAGGCATAGTTTGATATGAAATGAACACAATATACGATGTGCCATGGCAAAAGTGTTGAAAAAGAGGCGCCAGCAACCAGCTCATCCAAATTGAAACACTGTCAGCAAAGCCGAGGCGACCATTTAGCAGTTTCATTTGCTATTCCAGCCTAACGGCTCAGCAAAAAAAAAAAAAAAAAAACGTAATACCCCAAAAAACAACGTAATACTTTCATTTTCCTTTTATCGAAATTTTCTTTTTTTTTTGGCACTTTTTTGCTCAGCATCAGCTAAAAATCTCTCTCTGCATGCCCTACTTTTAAGCTGCCTTTTTTTTTGGCAGCTCCCGACAAAGAGTGCCTCGACTATAAGGCAGTTGCATTTGTTATCGATAACATGTCGATATACGCACAGTGTTGCCACTTGGTTGGGCAGAAATGTTGCTTGCATGCGCTTAGGGTTGACAGCCTCATTTGCTTTTTCTTTGCATTTAGTTCTCACATTGTCTTTGGCTTTGTCATTGCCTTTGTCTCTGACTGTGGCCGTTGCTGTGGCTGTGGCTGTGGCTGTGGCTGTGACGGAGGCTGTGACTGGGGCTGCGGCTGCGGCTGTGGCTTTGTTCTTCATTCATTACACATCTCAAAATTGGCTTTGTTGTGACTTGTTCCACTTCTTTGTGTCTTGCTTGTTGTAATCTGTAAAGTCTGCATTGCTTCAAATCCATAAAATACACACCAACACACACACACACACACATACACAAAAAGCATGAAGACAACCCCAAAACTGAAGTGGAATGAACCTAACCAAGGCGTAATTTCCTTTCCTTTTGGTGTCGCGTTGTTGCGTATTATGCTTCTTGCCTCGCTTCTGTTTTTTTTTTTTTTTTGCGTGTGCTTTTTGTACTTCAAGGCAACTCTGTGGGCGTGTGGGCGGGGCAAGTGGGCGTGCAAGTCGGCAACGGCCGAAAGGAAGTTTACTTTGTCGCAGTGTCATTTATTTTGGCATTTTTGCCACTGACGTTTGTCCTGTTGGCTGTTGTTATTATTATTGTTGTTGTTGTTGTTGTTGCTGTTGTTGTTGTTGTTGTTGTCGCTGCTGCTTTTGTCGTCATCATAATCGTTAGTTTCGCCTTTCGGTCGCACTCACTGACGCTGCCACTGCCATCAGCGCTCGCCGCCCCCTTGCGAGTTAAGAAAAACCCAGAGCATTGCTTCAACTGCTGTCTTCGAGCGTCTGTCTCTCTGTGTGTGTGTGTCTGTGTGTGTGTTGGTTTTTATGACTCTTATCTGTTTGTTGCTGTTCCAGCAACCACACTGCCGTGCCACCCCAAGCAGCAGCTCCGCTCATCAGGCATGCCACTTACCCAGCAACCCAATCCAACTCCGTCGCCCCACAGCCAACTCCAAGCAGACGCTGCTTGAGCTGCTTCAATTTTTTTTTTTTTTTTTTTTTTTTTGTATTTGCCACTTTTGCATTGCATATTTCAAGGCGCAATTTTTCGTGTCAATAAAATGAAATCGATTTTTTTGCTACTGCTGCTGCTGCTGGTGCTTTGGCAATTTCATTTATTTTTCCATCGATTGAAAAGGTTCAACAACTTTGTGCCACATACACATGAGAGTGCTGCAAGCGCCACTGCCACTGACAGCCGCTTGACCTGAGCCAACAAACAGGTGCTGTGCACAAGCCAAGCCCAGGCGCATGTATGCCCCCATGATGGCAGCCAGACCCAGGGCTGCTACAAATTAAAGCAAGTAATTCGTATCATTTTCAAATGAACATGTCCACAACAGCTCGATCCATTAACCACAAGCAGCCGAGACAGCCGAGGCAGCAGCGGCCGAGGCAGCGCAAATTAAAAGCATATAAACGTAAAATTTGGAAGCGTATTTAAAGTACGGCGGGAACACAAGCAGAGCTGCCGTCCAAACCGCGTTATACAATGACCCAACAGCACAGTTGGCTCTGCAGAGCAGGGCTAGGCCAGGGGCGTGTGTGTGTGTGTGTGTGTGTGGGGGGAGGGACTGTGGAGTTAATGGTTTTGGGTTGCCAGCAGAAAAAGAAGCAGCAGAAGGCAGCGGGGTGGGATGGGCGATGGGGGTGGGTGGCTCTGGCGCTGTCGTCGCTATGCAAAGCGCCACCTAACTGTCAGCGCGTTGAATGCCTGTGGCAAAAGCAGCCACATACTCACACACATACACACAGGCACACACACATACAGTGGCACACGCATGCGGACAACAAAAAACAGCAACAACAATTTGCAGCTAACGTAAAATACTAGACAACAACAAAAGCAGCGAAATCCCGTAGCGCCTTGAATGAATGCTTGAAATTGGTTTTATTTTTATTTTTTTTTTTTTTTTGTACTACGAGCGCTGCCAGCAGAAAAGTATTTCAAGCAGAGAGGGTGAAGGAGGGAGCGGCAGCAGTTGCTGCGGGCCAAATGGTGACAGGCAGGCGAACGAGCAGGTAACCCGAAATAAATTCGAAATAATTTGTGTAAAATAGACGAGCCAGCAGCAGTTGGCAGCGGACAGCCGCGACCTGTGGTGAAATTGCCGGCGGCAGCACTGAGAACCTACCACAAGCAAAACAAAACAGAAACGGGAAGAAGAAAAACAAAAAAAAAAAACAGAAAACAGAAAACGCCAAGCAGAAAAACGCAACATAAAAGGAAACACGAAACTAAAACTCACCACGGGCTGTGTGTAGCTCACCTTGCGGGGCTGCCCAAAAAAGTAAAGCACGACAAGGCCAAACGTGGGCAGCGCAACAGAGATAGCGCGAGCTATAAGGAGTTGGCCGGCAGGGAGAGCGGGAAAGCGGGAGAGTGAGAGAGCGGCGTGCGGAGAGCGGAGAGCCAAGAGAGCGCAGCAGTTGAGGCAGTTAGAGCGCGAGTGTGAGCGCTTAAGCCCTGGAGGCTCATAAGGAGGCACAGATAAAGCGACTGGCATTAGCAGCTCTTGAGAAAGTTTCGCTGCGCCAAAGGCGCTGAGGTAGCTACACACACACGTGTGCAGAGTGTGTGTGTGTGCGCGCGTGTGTGCTGTAGTTATACAAACTGACTTGCTGACACTCTTTGGCACATTCATTTGCATTCATATTGCAGCCCAAACACATTTGAATTTGTTTTTCATTTTATTCTAAATTTTTTTATTCTTTTTTTTTTTTTTGTGACTAAATTTCAGATTTGCTTTTAAGCCACACAACAATCCAGACGAAATTGAAAAAGCCGGCACAAAGTTTTCTTTCAACACACAGAGAGAGAGAGAGAGAGAGAGAGGGCGTCAAGTGATGACCCAAAGGTTGCTCGTAAACTCATTTCAACAAACCCAAAAGATTATAAACTAAATGCGGGAAATCCCGTTTCCGTGTGCACATCAAAATCTTTCAGACATTCCCAGTCGTGGGCTGCTGTCGCTGCTGCTGCTGCTGCCTGAGCATTTTCATGTCCCAACTTTAAATGGGGCCAAATATTTTGTGCTTTGTAATTTCCTATGCTCCGACTGGCAAAAATACAACATTTATATATATATATATATATATATATATATATATATATATATATATATATATGTATATATAAAATAAAGAAAAGAAATCAAGCAAATACACACACACACATACATGCACAGGAAAGGTCAGAAAATGAAGGCAAATGCAAATAGGCGAAACTTGAAGCAACAACAAAACGAAACGCAAATGGCGAGTCGTGCGAAACGAAGTCTGGCGAAACGGGCGAAGTTTAAATTAAAAAGACTTTGACATAAACATTTTGCCAACACACACACACGCACACACACACACTCACACACACAAACACAGAACAGCGACAAAGGTAGCTGTTACAGCTCGCTCGGACGTGCCACTGTGCACAGTGGCGCAACGTTGCCCGATAATTGTATACAAATTGTTCAAGGCAAAGTTTCGGCTGGCGAGAAATGCTCAAACCGTATCAAACTTGTGTAATTGAGTATGATACATGATAAAGTATATTTTAATGGAATAAAATAAGTTTCTGGCTCAAATATGCTTAGCTGCATTGAGTGCGCTGGCTACAAATTCAATCAAGCTGCGAAAACTTTAATGGAAATCATAGAACTTTCTCCATATATTAAGGCACAAATTAAAATTAATATACAAAAGAAAGAGAATATAAAAGAACTTTTTTGAATTAATACCAAAATAAATATTCACAGCGAAATAATCGATAAAAGCCTTTCAAATGAAAAGCATCGAGAACAAAGTGAGAATGGAGTCGAGCGTCGACTTATTATATAAAGTACTATTGCCAGCGAGCCATAAATAAAAATGAGAAAAATACACACACAGGCACACACAGGCACACACAGGCACACACAGGCACACACAGACACGTTGCTGTGGATTAAAGTGGGGCATATGGCGCATGTGGGGGATGTGAAGTGTGGGCAGCTTATACAGTCAGTTAAATTTGCTGTGATACGAGTGTTAACCACTTAATTTTCCGTTTCATTGAAAAGGCATATTAAAAGGGATATGCCAATAAGTAGCAAGCCATGCCAATACCCGCACACACACATACACACAGACAGTCGCACACACATGCGACTCGTTTACTTCTTTTGGCAAACAAATTAACTTAACTGTCAACCGCAAAATCACAACAGATGCAGTAGGCACTCAATCACAGTGCGAGTATTTGTGCCGCTTCGAGTGCTTCGCTTCTGTGTGTGAAAACTAAAGCGGCTGCCGACCCCTTTTACATACACATACACATATACACACACTTATCTCTTTCTCTCTCTCTTTCTGTGTGGGGCTGTAATTCTGGCTATAAAAAACACTTTTTATGCCTCTGGTCCCGTGCTCATAATATGACAGCGCTCAGCCCCCCATGGGCAGACACTCAATATCAATAGCGCTTTATTTACGTTAAAAATCAGGCTACACTCGCACACACACACACACATACACGCACTCGACTACACCCGCTAGGACGCATAAACAATTTTGTAGCATACTTTCGAGCGCATTCTTTTTTTCCCTCTCTTTTGGCAGTTGCTTTTGACTTTGCTTTTTGACCAAGTATTTTATTTTTTGGCGCTTTATTTATTTGCCAATACGTCAGCGTTTGTCTTTGTGTGTGTGTGTGTGTGCAATGTCTTTGAATCGGACAGTTTTGCGAGTGGATAAAAAAAAAAAAAAACGAAATTTGTAGAGAAAAGCAAAATAAAAAACATACATAGAAATTGAATGGAAACGCCCCCATAGAAGCCATGAGGCTTTCAATTCTAGTAAATTTATGATGCTGTGTGTATATGGGCTATATATGTATTGGTGTGTGCGTGTATGCGTGTGTGTGTGTGGTCTTTGGTTGCGCACATGACCCTGGCGACAGGAGTTGTTTGCTGCTTGGTTGCGCATACGACACGTTCGACCATAATTCTGGGCAGCAGCAACAACATTTAATAATAAAATAAAATATGTATATAGTGCCAGAGTGTAACAGGCAAAGAGAGATGGAGCCAGAGAGAGAGAGAGAGAGAGAAGGAGATGGAGCGAGTGTGTTGAATATAATCAAATTTAACGCCCGACTAGTCGTCAAGTGGCCAAAAGTGGCCAAAAGGTTGTTACAATTTATGTATATTAAGAAATCCAAATTGTGTATGGCATATATAGCATATATATATATATATATATATATATATTTATATATATATAAATATATATATATATATAGCTGAATGTATATATTTTGCAAATGCAGCACACAGGCTCGCCTATCGATAGCCACTTATCGATGATGCGCGCGTACAGACGCCGCATTAATCAATCGAGCGCACAAATCAGCGCTTAAATGCCAATTGAGCTTAATGGCAGCTCATATGGCCCGCCCGACTGCCTGAAGGATGCCCGAAAAAATGAAAACGCGAGCCACACACATCCCACACGCCCCTATGGATCCATGCAGCGCGGCGAAACGAAGCTGTTCAAACTGGTTGGCAAAGTGTCATTACTTTGCTTGGCTGCAGCACACGCATTCACTAACAATTTGTCTAGCTGCGCGTATGTGTGTGTGTGTGTGTGCGAGTCATTGTCGCATACAAGTGGCATATAATGTGCTATGCCATGCGCTGCATGCCGAGACATGAAGATATTTTTGTAGCCGCCGCTGCTGCTGCAGCTGTTGTTGTGTCTGTGGCACACTTGAAATATTTAAACGATAAAGCAGCAAAGGCGTGTGTATGTATGTGTGTGTATGTGTGTGTGTGTGTGTGTACTTGTGCCTAATAGAACCCAAGTGACAAAGGCATTAGCACACACACACACAGACTCCGAGAGAGAGCGAGAGAAAGGGTGAGGAAGACATTGAGTTTTGGCTCGTTGACTTGGCTTTGGCCATTAACTTTTTGCCACAGCTGCGCATAGCTGGCAAATTTTAACCACAAAGCAGCACAGTTTAATAGAGCCGCCCACGCAGGCAACTCACTTGCATGCAACAACACCAGCAGCAGCAGCGGCAGCCACAGTGACAGCGAGACCCACAACAGCAGGCAAAACATGCCATTGAGTGCGACGCTGTGGGCGTGTAAGCGTGCGAGTGTGCGAGTGTGTGTGTGTGGGTGTGTGTGACAGGGCAACAAATACAATTACAGTTGACACCAAGCACACACTCACACACGCTCAGACACACTTACACACATAGATAAACATGACTCGCAGGCATTATGCGACGCTGCGCATATAACATTATAATATTAAGTGCCACAGCAACTCTCTATGTGTGTGCGTGTGTGACAGGCTTAACGAGTCAGAGGCACAACAAAGTGCGTTGGCTCGTTTCGGGCGCAGACACGCGAGCCAAAATGCCAAAGGCAACAAAGAATTTTCGACTGTTTTTCCAAGAGGAAAAACCAAAGTTCGTCAACAAACAAAACCAAACCAAACCAAACCAAACTAACGAAGTCTGCTAAACTCACGCAGCTCAATCAGAAATCAAGTTAAAGTTGATGCAGCAAAAGCTTTAGATAAATGCAAATATATTCAAACTGTGTTTTTTTTTTTTTTTTTTTATTTGCCCAAATTGCATATGGAAATGTAAAGTTTGAATATTTATAAACAAGCAACAAAAAAATATAGCCGAATATGATTTATGCCAAAGTTATTCTTTTCTATGTGTGGCAAATGCAAATTTACCGTGCGCTCGATTTAAAGCAAAATATCATAAAATATATAAATAAAATAAAATATTACGAACGAAATTGATACTAAACAAGTAGCAGCGTTGCAATCAAAGGCAACAGACTGCAATGATGAAATTGGATCCCATTGGTGCCTCTGGGAATTTATAATTAAGCTGCAAAAGCATCGGAGTAACAGGGTATTTTTGATATGCCAAGACTTAGATGGTGTAGGGGGAGAGAGAGAGAGAGAGAGAGAGAGAGAGAGAGAAGAATGCATCGAAAGAGAATGTCAAATGTGAAATGTAGCTCAGATATATTGAGTATATATTGCGACTTGCTACACCCCCTCTGAGCGTAGGTATACGTATTTTTACTCTACTTATATTTCTTTGATCTTATGTCGTTAACTTAAATATATGTTCAAATTTTAAAGCTTATCTCTAGCAACTTAAATAATTCTGTGTCTGACATATGAAATTTAGTCTCAATTTAAGTCTTTAAATTTAAGTTCATGCGGACAGACACAGATAAAAAGCCAAAAAACTCGCTTAACCTAAGAAGCAAAGTATAGAAATAATAAATAAATATAAAATAATAATTAGAATAAAAAATAAAAATATTGATAATGATAAAAATAATTGTAATATATTTAATAATAATAAATATAATAATTATAATAATAATAAATTAAATTAATAATAACACAAATAATAATAATTATTCTTTTTTAATAACAACTTAATAATGTTCATAATAATCATTGTGAAAATAAATAATAATGATAAATAAAAAATAATAATAAATAAATAAGAAAACGTAACACGAACAAGTTTCATGTCAACTCAACTTCAACAACTCAGCTGCAGTCCCTTGAGTTCAGCTTAAGCTGCATTGCGAGTCAGCTTAAGTCCTATTTCTACCGAGAGTGAAGCTGTGATTTGTGAAAGGAAATACACATATGATCTGTCATACAGCTCTCTGGTTAACTGATTTCTCACTAACATGAGCCTTGTTAGATTTACAATGCATTTGGCATAAAGAAAACCAAACGGATTCTCATGCTGAGTGCTTGATGCAATGTCTAGGCGCCTCAACTATGCTATTTATATATGCGTCTGCCTGTCTGACTACTTGCTTATCTGTCTCTCAGTCTGTCTGTCTGTCTGTCTGTTTGTTTGTCTGTCTGTTTGTCTGTCAATTTGTCTGTTTGGCCATGTCTTTGGCCGTCTCAGTGTGTATGTATAAATTTCATTATCTGCAAACGCGCTCGTAAAATTCAATTTCTTTAGCGGCAGCTGGGCACAGCTCAAACTTCAGTTCATTTAAGTTGGGGTTTTTCTTTATTTTTTGCTTTTGATTTTGCTCTTTGCTTTGCCCTCGCGAGCATATTTTTGTTGCTTTGCATGAATGTGCAAATAAAATTTAATTTAATAGCGCGTTTTATGTCACAAATATTGCGCTTCAGTTGACATAGCACATAGACCGAGCCACCCAAGCCACCCAAGCCACCCAAGCCACCCAAACCACTAGCCGCCATAATCCACGCCCACTCACACATGGAGTCAGAGTCGCAGTCGGAGCGATTGCGCTTTGCCCACTTTTATGACCCTTAAATGGAGTTTGGGGTTTGGGATTATTTTATTTCTCTTTTTTTCTCTCTCTCTCTTTTTGTAGTCCGGAACTGAATTCGATTTGACAAGCTCGCCGTCGCCGATGCAAAGTCTCGTTGATAGCCAAATGGGATTTGGGGACTACGACAAATGATGACGCGCCGCTGTCCGGGTGGGAGCGGTGTCTGGGCATGGCCATTGATTCGTTTGGCTGGACGCAAGCGAAGCTAAACCGCAGCCAGCCAGCGCAGCGCTGATGACTTACAGTCAAATGCTGCCAAGCAATCGAGGTGAATCGAATGAATGCTTTTTACTAGGATTTTCCTTTTTAAATGCTCCTCTCAGCTAGATGTTTACAGCAGAAATGTATTTACTCGCAAGTGGAACTCAAGAAGCGAGAGGACTACAGGCGGGCAAGAATTGCGAAGAAAAGCCAAGCAAGCGAAAACTATGCCAATTGAAAAATAAGCCAAACGAGAAATGCTTAAAAAAAATGTGGAAAATGCAAGAGGAGGCCTGGAGTGGGGTGGGGGCGGTTGGATGGTGGCGACGGCGAAGGGTTTAAGGCAGCCAGGCAAAATGCAATATTGCGATTTTATAACACAAATTGCTTATAATCACCCAAAACAACAACAACAGCAACAGCAACAACGACGACAACGTCAGCAGCAGCAGCAGCAGCAACTACCATGGCTGCTGACAGCAGTAAAAAGCCAAAACGGAAATGCACGTTGTAATAGCCTGGAAGTGGGCGTCGAGGGCGTCGTGGGCGTGTGTACCTGCGGACTGGGGCCATGGCAGCAGCTGCTGCGTTAACTGTGCCACGGGTCGCCATTTTGCATGGGAATGGCATAAAAATCATATTTCCGTTTTATTATTTGCTGTTAATGAAAATGCAAATAAAATTGGATTTTCCGTGCGGGCACAAAAAGCCAGCTAAATAATAATAAAAAAAAAAAAAAAAAAAAAAAAAAAAAACTGAAAAACAAAAACAAGAAGGAAAAACAAACCGAAATGCTGCTCTGCTGCAAAGAGGCGAGCCAAGCGGCTGAGCGGGCGAGCGGGCAAAATGCTCCAAATGTATTTCCTGGCGCACATTTCAAATAAACATTTTGGTTATCATCGTTCTCACTCACTCCCACACACACACTGGCCCTCTGCCTCTCTCCCGCTCAGGCTTTTGCTCGCTCGTTAAAAGCAAAAATTTAAAAACAAATATTTCTACAACTCTATGGTATATGTATGTGTGTGCCTGTGCCTGTGTGTGTGTGTGTGTGTGTGCTTAGAATTAATTGGGTCACGTAATTAGCAGCTTGTTTGTCCGCCTTTTTTTATGCTTAGTCGTAGTCGCAGCCGTAGCCGTAGCCGAAAATTTAATTATTTGCATTTAGTCAATGAATTCCATTTTATTTTTTGGCTGAGCCAGGCAACTTGTCACTGGAATTGTTAGCTAAGCCCGAATGTTCTCAAATCCCAAGTCGTCAATCTCACGAATTACATGACTCATTTCCTTTTCGGCTTGTGATTTTCATTCTGCTTCATTTTCAAATTTCCTGTTTCTCAGCCAGTCGAAAAGCGTGACAGAAATGCGAAATTCTGCTAAGCTTCCTGCTTATTAGCTAACAATTATGTATATGCATATATGCATGTATATCTGCATAAATATATATATATAATTTATAATAAATTTATATACATATATATACAACATTTGAATAAGTATTAAGTGTCAGTGAAAGAGATCTAGAAAAGTCAAGAGCTCAAGCTCTTAACACAGATCAGATATAAATCTATTTCAGATACATATATATATATATATTTATATATATATATTTATTTATTTTATAGATCATATTCAAAACTCTCTCACTGAGACTGAATACTTATTCGAATTTCATAAGAGCCACCGCAGACTCGAGCAACTAAAAACTGAACGAAATGTCATAAAGGAATCTTCACAGAGTCGAATGGCTTCACAGCAACTGGGAATAAGCTAGAGCAGCAGACATTGGCTTCCAACCGATATTATCTCTTTCCTAACTCCGATTAATATCACCTGCTCGAGTTGGTCCAATTCTTGCAGCTTCAATAGACGAAAGCTAGCCTTTAAAAATTCTCTTCATTCCAATTCAAGTTTCAGCTCAACCCATAATAATCAGATTTGCTCATAACAAAACGTATCTAACTAAAAACTTAGTTCAATTTGATCTATGAAATCTGAGTAATATTTGTCTAAATCAGTTTCAGCTCTTAAAGAGCTCACACTCTGAGTTACATTAGGAAACAATTGAGGAGAGAAAACGTGGCTCGAGATGGTGCGAGAATAGCTATTAGCTATTAGGGCAAAGGCATATGGCCATAAGCACTGGCAGGATGCGATGTGCGCTATATTTGTATGCAGAAGGCAAATAATTGATTCATTTATTCATTCATTCGTGTGCCGCATCATCATTTATCTATTCGGTTATTTATCAGCGGATTGGACAAAGTGCCTTTGGTTCAACTCGTGCCCTGTCTCGCTTGCGCACTCTCTCGCTCTCTATCTCTATCTCTCTCTCTCTCTCTCTCTCTCTCTCTCTCTGTGTCTGTGGCAGCCACTCGACATTCAACGTTCGACACTCGACTGATGGCTAATGACACCATCGATAATGATGCCACACGACAGCGCCGTTCGCCCAAATGGCGTACGAAATCTGGCCAAAAACAATTCGCCTGGAAGAGTCAAGACGAGATTCGTTCACCGAACGTATGCAGCGCGTTTGTCGGCTACACCTTCGAGCTACCTCTTTGGCAACGTGGGCAACGACGTGGGCAACGTGACTCGAGCGATTGAATAGTGGCATGCGGCTCAAATGAAATCAGCGACGAGCTGAACTACTGAACTCTATGCCACGACACATGGGAGTCAGACTCCTTCGCCCACTCGCTCAGCCCACGGCCAACTACTTGAGCAAATAATGCATGCAGCTTTGCTAGCTAGCTGGCTGGCTGGCTGGCACGTGGACAGTGGGAGCCAAAAGGAGGGTTTCAGCACAACAACAAGAAAAGTCGTTCAGGCTCAGTCAACAAAATGCCAAATTCAAGCACCTGCCACAAGTTTCAGTTTGGCACGTTGTCGTTGCACGTCCCAAGCACCGCCTCGCCCATGCTCCATGCTCCATGCTCCATTCCACATTCGACATTCGACATTCACATTCACGTCCTCAAGCTCCTTATTCCCATATTCCTATTACGTATATGCCTACACAGATACACACATGCTTGCATATGCTTCTGTATAGCTGCTTATGGCGACGTGCAATACAAACAAACCAGACGAATCGGACGAACTTTTATTTTCAGCTTGAGCAGATTCTTTCAACGCAGCGCAGCGCAGCCGAGGCTATCATCAATGAGGCCCGCGGCCACCCACTTTTAGCAGCTACTGTTTGCATTAGCTGAACGCCGAGCCAAGCCAAGCCATGCCAAGCCATGCCCCACCAGCAGCGCCTCGCTGCTGTTACAGTTTGCAGGTCCACCCTTTTATAGCTGAGCAAAATGGCGACGTGGCGCTCGCTTGCCTCTCTCTCTCTCTCTCCCTCTCTCTCTCACTCTCGCTCTTGGTCGCTTTTTCTACTTGGCACTTCAAACGCCAAACTTGTGCCGTAAAATCGCTGCGTGCATGTGTGTGTGTGTATGCGCGTGTGTGTGTGTCTTTCGTTCGTTTGCTCGACACCGATTTCGCTATTTATCCTTGCCAAATGTATTTTAATTATGGGCTTTTCGAGAATATTCTCATGAAATTGCAAAACTGCGTCTTTGAATCAATACAGAATATATCTGTATATATATTTGCATATATATTGATCAGTATAGTATGTTTGAGTCCACATCTATCTTTCTCTGTCTATCTATCTCTCTATCTCTCTCTCTCCCACTGTGTCTTTTTCTTTGCTATATACTTAATAAATTAACTGCCCTGCTCTGATATTATATCTCTCTCTCACTTTTTTTACTCTATCTATACTATATAAAGTCTCTTTTTCTCTTTTATAAGGACTCTATATATAGTCCCTATAAATATAAATTTTCTCATTCTCTCATTATTATATAAAGTCTCTCTCTGTGTCACTCTACATATATAACATCTTTCTCACTCTTCATCTCTCTATACTATTTTAAATCTTACTTTCTATTTACTGTTCTCGATCAAATTTTGTCTTTTTATACTTATAGAGCTGTATATAAACTCTCTCTCTCTCTCTCTTTCACTATCTTTTTATCATTTAAATCTTTCCTTCTCTTTAATTTTATCCGCTTCTTTCAATTTCTCTCTTACTCTCTTATTTTTTGTCTCTATTTCACTTGAATTCTTCATATAATAAAAACTATCTTTCTTACTCTCTCTCTCTCTCTCTCTATAGCTATATAAGCCATATCTCTATATTTCTATACTTAGCTCGTCTCTCCTCCCACTTTCTCTCTCCCTCTCTAGCTATCTGTCACTCACTTTCAATAACTTGAGCAGCCTTATCATATAGCTGAATCTTTTACATTCCGTTTCATACTCTATCTACCCCCCATCCCACATCTATCTCTCTCTCTCTCTCTCTCTTGCCAGCAATCAGATAAGTCGGTTAACAGTTTAGCCTAAGCTACCAATTGTCTGTTCTATTAAACTAGGGTATTTAATTGTCGCCAGGCAGAAACAATTACATTTCTTATCTTGTCCCGTCTTTCGGTTCGTTTACTTGCCACTCCCCCTCGTCCCCCCTTGCCCACGCTCCCTCGCTCTGTGTACCTTTGGCTTTCGCATTTCGTTTGCTTCATTTGTTTAATTGTGTGACTCATCAGCAGAATCGTCATCCGACTACACGATGATGATGATAATGATGATGATGGTGAAGGATGGCAACGGCATCGCCTTTGGTTTAGCTGAAGAGCCGCCGTCACCTTGCGTCTGCCGCAGGCCAAGTGTTGTTGACCCATGTGCCCCAGCATTTGTATTTGATCAAGGCAAGCAAGGAAGGAGGGCTCGCACCACAAACGGCAGCAATTGCAAAAGTTCTTGCCACCAATACCGTTTCAATAACATCTTATTCCACTGCAATACAAAACGAAAAGGAAGAGAAGAAGAAGAAGAAGAAGAAGAAAAATACCAGCTCTATTCTATTTTTATGGCCTATGCCACGGGTAGGACGTGGGCCCCACAGACTGCCTGCTACCTCCTGCCTGCCGCTGCTGGCCGGGATTGCGGCTATGAAGCTGGCTTTGGCTTTAGCTTTCGCCTCGGCTTTGGCTATGACATTAGCCTGCCTAAAACAAAGCCATTGCGCTTGACTGACTGGCTAGCTGGCTAGCTGGCTGGTCAGGAGCAAAGGGGCGGGGCCGGGGTTAGCGCCTTTGTGTCAACGTTGAAATGAACAAAATGCATAATCGAAAAAATCATTGAAGCGTTAACGCTTTGTAACTGGATATGGGTTCAGATATGATAAAGGGAAGACTGACTAGCTGGCAGCGGGCTAGGAACATAACAAAAAAAAAAAAAAAAACAGAAAAAAAAATAAAGGAAGAGGGCCAACAAAATAAGAAGACAAATAAAGCGAGGCAAATGGCGCAACGAATTCAAAGCCAAACCAAAACGAAAACCAAACGAATCGAAACGAGTCGAGGCGAGTCGCGTCGAGTCGAATTGTGAGTGAAGGACGCAGCCAGCAAAGGCTAAAGGCAGGGCAGGCAAAGGCGAAAAGAAAACGCAAAAGGATTTCAGCTCCGGCACGGGAAATAGAAAGGAAGTGGGGTCAGTGCACAGTCCATATGTGCTCATCTGTGTGCCTGCCTGTTTGCCTGTGGGCTAGTGGGTGTCTTTTGGGCGTGTGTGTGTGTGTGCGGAGACTGTGACACCACATTTTATGAATGCGCACGAACAGCAAGAGGCGACAACAGCAGCAGAAGGGCAACGGCAACGGCAACGGCAACGGCAAAGTGGATGTCAATGTGGACGAGGACAATCGTCAGTGAGGCAGCAAACGACAACGCTGCTGACCAAGTTGTTTGGCACTGCCAAGCCTGATAAATGCTAACAGCACAAGGGGTGACAGCCATAAAGGGGGCAGCCAGCCCAAGGGGCCGGCTCTGCTCCGAGTGCTCTGCAACTGACTAAGTGCATGCAATAAATGCGAACGTCCGGCCAGCCATGATTAAATGCAAACGCAAAGGAGCAACGCGGCCAACCGACGGGTCGGGGCGACCGCCCGAAAAGAGTATATCAAATGCTGCAGCACAGCGTCGGGCGTCGATATTGATAGCAGCAACAACAACAACAACAACTAGTTGAAGGCAAACCACGCATTAACTGCAGCAAAGTTTTTTTTTCTACTTTTTTTTTTAAATCGCTGGTAAATGCTGCTTCTGCCCCTCCACTCGGGGATGTGCGCGAGCAGCTCGAATTGTGCACTTATTCGTCATTAGCGGTGGACAAGGCGGAAAATGCTTTATATAATATGTATGTATATGTATATATATGTGTATATATATATATATATATGTGTGTGTGTATATATATATATATATATATATATAGTGATATGTGGTTTGCATCACTTAAAGCAAAGCTGCTCAGCATCTAGCTACAGCAATGCAGAGGCATAAACAATTCCCAGATAACATGGACAATCCAGATGACAATAGAACATATATATAAATATATATATATATATATATATATATATAAATATATAAATATTATAAAATAATTGTAAATAATTCTTAATTCTAAGCATAGATTTTCAAATTTATTTATTACTTATTAAAATTTTGATTTATAGCTTATTTCATAAAATATTAAATTCATAATTTTTTAAGAAAGTATACATGGAAATATATATTTTATATATACATAAATTATTCAATCATGTAATAATTAATATTATTTTTTTCTGTTTTTCATATATATATATATTAGATTTTATATTTTATGTTATAAGCTATAAAATAAATCATGAGCTTTCTAACAAGCAGGCTCTCATGAACGTCAAAGTAAACTAAATCAAATTTAAATTAAATCAAATTTAAAGGAACTTGGGCAAGTGATGTGAGTTTGATGTAAAATAAAAGATAATAAATAAAAATAAGTATTTATAATAAAATATATGCATACAAGCGCATCAGTAAGTAAGCCTCGATAGACTTATTCATCATTGCCATCGGCAGTAAAATCTATGAAGTCTTGGTCTTTAAGCAGCTCAGAAATCTTGGCAAATATCTTTAGGAATAAACTTCGAGTAGCTAAGGTTAAGGCCAAGCGCAGAGGAAATAGCCTATTATATAATCAGCTGCAGCTGCAGCTGCAATTGCAGCTCGATAAGCATTAAATATTAGCCAAGTTAGTCAGCTTCAGTGCGGAGCGCTTGCTAAGCCGGCAATTAGGAACTTTCTGCGGCGGGCAAACAGCTGAAACTAGTTTCAAGCCATACGATTCATAATGCGCATTAAAACAATTGCGAGCGAAAGCCATAAATGGACAGATGAAGCAAGTTTCGTTGAAGTGTGCAGTTAACGTGGCCAATGGGGTTGGTTGCGGCGAGCGTTTTACGAATTGACAGCTAACAGTTTTGTGCCGTTGTTTCAGACCGACAATCAAATGGCCAACACAACACAAGCCAGCCAGGCCGCCAACCAGGCCGCCAGCCAGGCCGCCCCCTCATGCCAACTTGAGTATAGTCGCCTAGGATTTTGTATGGGTTGTGCGAGCGGCGGGTTTCAGGTCGTAGCTCGTCTGACGGCTCTTTGGGCCTGGACACATTGCACATTGCGCCTCGTGACCGTCTGTGCATGAGTCAGATACGCGGCTGCGACGAGTCCTTTGAAGCAATATATATATATATACAATATATATATATATATGTATATGTGTATCAAATACAAAGGGCACAAGAAAAGCAAAAAAGTGAAAAAAAAATGGGGAAAATACGTGAAGCCAACCACTCGCAATGCAAGTTGTACGTAAGCAACCACCGCCAACCACAAAACAAAAAAAAAAAAAAAATTGAAGAAAAAGTGAAAAAAAAAAGAAAAACATGAAGTGATGCGTTGGCTCTGATAACGTGCACGGTAAATGTTGACGGCTCGCTGACGAGCGACGTATGGGAGTCGCTGTGGTGCAGCTCGGTGGAGTAAATATGGATACAGTGCCAGCAAACGGTTGGCCAACAGTGACAGCCAGAGGCCTGTGCCCTGGGTCACTACTCATAAATTGCTGGCAACAAAGACCAGCATGAATAGCGGCATTAAGGTATCAGGCAACACACACACACACACACACACACACTGATATATATATAAAAGGATATTCAGCTTGCTGAACATTGCAAGGCAAAACAAATTGCAAGCGGCACACAAAACAAGGTAGCCAGCGTGGGTGGTTGGTTGCCTGGTTATTTGGGTGGTTGTTGGTTAGAGAACCTGAAACGGTTGCAGCAGCTGGCCAACTTATAAATCAGCTTAGTGTGTTGGCAGCCCTTAAAAACTTGCACTCGCCGGGCCCCTTCACCCGCCCGCCCGCCTGTCCGCCTGCCAGCTCGCATTTAAGCTCTGTTTTTGTGTGTGTGAATTTGATAGGTTTTAGTTTTTGTTTCAGCCCATCTCTATGCTCCATTATATCATTTTTTTTTTGTTTTTTTTTTTTTTGTTCAAATTGTTTTGGGGTTTTTACGTGCAGCAAGTAGAAGCAGAGGCAGAAGAGGAAGCAATTTTAAGCCCAGCAATCGAAGAGCCGCTGGAGCATCTTCGCGTCTCAAGTCTCGAGTCTCAACTCAGTATTGTGGAGCAGCTTAGACGCCCCAGCTCAGAGCAGCTCTGTGTGCGTGCGTGTGTGTGTGTGTAAGCCACTTGTGCGTCATGGCAACCAGGAAGAGCCGTCGCAGTTGTTGTGAATCAGCGCCTGGCTTAACTATTTATTTTTCATTCTCTTCTGCAACGGTCATCATTAGTTAATGAGTAGGCCGTGCACAGCTGCCAGGGAGCAGGTGCGAGTTTCATATGCAAATTGTTGTGTAAGTGTTGCGATGGTCGCCTGGCGCCCAGGGGGCCCAAGAGGTGGCCAAAACAAAAAAAAACCCACAAAAAAAAATAAAAAAAAAATAGGAAGGCAAACGTATAGAATGGGTGAAAGAAAAACCGTTCAATTAAGCCAATATTTGCGCACACTCGCGCTAAGCTGTGCGTGTCTGTGTGTGCGTGTGTGTGTGTGTGTGTGTGAGTGTGTAAGGACAAGCGGCGAGAGCTGAGTCTCTTTTTCGCTGCCTCGAGTGTGTCTCTGTGCGTGTGCGTGTGCGTGTGCGTGTGTGTGTGTTAGGATTTTGGTGTTGCATGACTCACCTGCACAGTGCCAATGAGCACGACGGCTGCCCAAAGGCTACGCAGCAACAAATTACGACGCAGCGAGGCGCACATTATTATTATGATTATTTTGTTGTCGGTTTTGTTTTTAGTTTTTTTTTATTTTTTTTTTTTTTTCTTTTTAGTTTCTTATGTTGTTCTTGTTGTTTTGTGTGCTCTTAGCACTCTTTTTGGCTAAGCGCTGTGTCCAGACGGCTTTTTGTTGTTTCTGTTTTTAGTTTTCAGTTTCTTTGCGTGTTTCGTTTAACACTTTGTTGTGTCCACTGTTGGCTGCAACTGCAACTGCAACTGCACGAATATGAAAACAATGCAGAAAAAAATGCAAAAAAAAAAAAAAAAATTTAAGCAAATAATTGAATGTAGAGCAAATGGCGCTGAGTATGATAATAGCAAGGGAGAAACGCAAAGAAAGCGAAGCGCAAGCAACGATCGAAGTTTCTTCTTCTTTTCTTCTTTTCTTTTGTTGTTGATGTTGTTCGATTCTCTTTGCGCTGCCCCCAAAAAACTATGCAACGGAATAGTGTGTGTGTGTGTGTGTGTATGTGTGTGTGTGTGTGCGTAGTAGTATTTGATTGTAGAACGTAGTAGAAGCTCGTGTCGCATAAGCTGAGCATATGTGAGAGAGCAAGACAGAGTGTGAGAGAGAGTGAGCGAGACAGACAGACAGAGAGAGAGTGTAAACGACTCTACACTCAACTCGCGGCTTGGAGACTACTCGCCACTCGCTATTGTCTACAGTCGCTGCTCACGACTAACACTACGTAGGCCCTGGCTCAACACTGAATCGAGTCGATTTACCTATACTCTATAGGCGCATATATATAAATATGTGTGTATGTATATGTATCTGCTCTGTGTGTTTACAGTTGGGCAAAGAACCCATTCGGAGAACTATTGCCATGTGGCATGCAATCGGAGTGCGTGGAAACTTATGGAAAAACAGCTGCAGTTGGTTCGGCTACAGCGTGACGTCGCCAACACTGCCCACATTTAGTCACTCGCTCTCTACGCCTCTTTCTCTCTCTCTCTCTCTCTCTCTCTCTCTCTGTCTGTCTGTCTCTCTGGTTTCATCTAGAAGAACTGCGCACGCATAAACACACACACACACACACACGCTCGCAACTGCTCGCTCTCTCTCGCTTTCACTCCTTGCGCCACAAGAAAAAAAACCGAAGTTTTAAATCGAAGACAGAGAGAGGAAAAATATTGTTTTTTTTTTTTTTTTGCACATCAAATATATTTTTATCTAGTTTGTTTTTTCTCTTCTTGTGTTTTACTTTACTTCATTGATTTTATTTTTTAATTTTTTTCATTTGTTTTGCACTTTGTTTCTGTGTTTCTCTTTCATTGATTTCGACACGCACTCGAAAAAAAAACTTAATCAAATATAACAACAATTTTAATGCCGACACAAGTCACGAGCGTAAAAAAAAAGTTTAGTATTTCACTCTCTCTCTGTCTCTCGCTCTCTTTTGGTTTCTTCGTCTCCTTCACTGAAATGTGTGTTGTAGACATTGTAACTGGCACTCGCTCAAGTCCTTTTTGCTGCCTTCCACTCTCTATCTTACGCTCTCTCTCTCTCTCTCTTACTCTTTCTGTCTGTCTTTCTCTCTCTCTCTCTCTCTCTCTCTCTGTGTGTATGTGTGTGTGTGTAGGTGTGTGAAGCAGGTTGACAACCTTGTGCTGTTCAGTCACAGTTATGCTTCGAATGCACCAGGAAACTTGATGAGTACCTAGCGCTGCGAACGCTCACAAACGACTGCAACTGACGCTGGTTGGACGGATAACTCGTTGCCTTCGGCGGACTCGGTTCTTGGTTCACGGTTCTCGGCTCTCGGACTCGGTACTTCGACCTCGGACCACAACTTGGGACGGACTGCGCATGCGCCAGCCTTTCGAATCGATATTAAGTGCGAAAAGTCGCCTGCACTTGCTATAGGGGATGGAAATCCTTGTGGGTGTGTGTGTAGATGTGTGTGTGTGTGCGTGTGTGTATGCGTGTTGATGTGTGTGTGTGCGTGTCTTGAAGCAGCAGCAGCAGGTGCTATATATGTGCTTTTGAGGGCTGCCGAATGAAAAGCTTCGCTTGCACTGGAGCCAGCTGCGTAATGAACCGAACCAGCTCACAGCTAGTGATAGCAGTTCTATTGGTATATATTTGCAAGCTTTAGATAGTTTAATTTTGTATTATACATTTATTTTATTTATATTTATTTACATAATTTTTTTTTTTTTTTTTGCAAATTAAAATCTAGAATATCGAATCCCAAATAAGCCTGTGCAAAGGGAAGCTAATCAATCTCATTGCACGAAATGTTTGGGAAAAACCTTTTTTTATCCTCAGTTAAGCTCATTTTTCTATTTTGTCTACCAAAAATGATTATCACATAGAGACTAAGCTTAGGCTTTCATCCACATAGTTGCAGCTTGTTCAAGTCTCTGAAATAAACACTAAAAAATATATATTTATTTATAAAACTTATTTGACTATCGTATAAAGATATCTAAATTGTAGATATCTCTAGGATATGCATCCCCGTAAATCGATAAAATGTTTGTATGTCAAGGAAATTTCGAGTTCGAAAAATTGTATATATGTTAGTATATCACACAGAGCGGAAAACATTCTCAGAAGTCTTCGTTCGAAAATTTTCGAATTTCAGTAATGCTCTCTGGAAACTACGATTACAAATTTGGATAATTCTCCAGAAAATATTACTAGATGGAAAAAATATTACTTAATGAAAATATTGGGCAAAAATCTCTCAAATATAAATCTAAATTAATATATGTAAATCTAATCAAGTTTAATGATATATTCATCAAAAAATAAACATATAAAATTGAGGAATAATAAAAAAATATATTTATATTATATATACAGTAATATTATTAAATTTTTTTTTATTTGCATAAAAATATTGTTTTTTGTCATATTTCTGCTAAATACTTATAGGTTTTTAGAAAGAATTATTAAAAAAAAAATCAATTTAGTTTTTTGTAAATAAATTTTTTCTTACAAAATTTTGTTATATTTATTTTGTTGAATAAATATATATAATAAAATTTGTTCATTTTATTTTAATAAAATATCATTAGGGAAATTGAAACATCCAATATTATAGCCAGAAATAATTAATCAAATCAAATGATGATTTTGATGTTATATTTTTTTGTTTATATTGCATAATTTTTAATAAAGAACTTAAAATTAAATTAATGTCTATAGAGAAGAAGAAAAAATAATAAAATAAAAAAATATTTATTTAGTATTAATAAATAAATACTTTAACATTGCACACTTATGATCGTTTGAGGTCAAATATTTTTTGATTCTGACAAGCCAACAAACTGATTACAATTAGCTTATGAAATGTGAGCTATTCGAAGAATTCCCGATTAAATTATAAAAAAAATCCAATTACATATTTACATATTGTCATCAGGTGAAAAACTGATATTAAATTAGTATAAAGTAAGTTAGTCGATCATCAGCATAAAGAGCAACAAATAGAGTTTCAGCTGAGTAAGCGGGAGAGCCTTTCCCTATTTACGCTCTCTATTGATCTCCTACATTACCTCTCCTGCTGCTCTTACTGTGTTTCCTATTGGCTTCGTATGACAAAAGTAGTACAAATAGAATCTAATGCAGACAACAAGCATTCGTCGTTGCCAAAGTTGATTTTCTGCTGGACCCAGCCTGATCTGGAATGGATACTCTTCTTAGGAGAGCCATATATAATGTACTGAAATATGTATGACTCAAATGCAAAATGATTTTATAATATTTATATAAGAGATGTTATGCCAAGAATATTATAATGTAATAAATAATAATTAATTAATTTCTTCTAGGCTAATGGAGTTAATATATTTATATATATTATACATTTCCCACCATAAATTCTTAGACTTCTTATTATTATATTCCGATAAGAAAACCAATTTTAATAGTATATATTTTAAATATTCTAATAATGTATTTTATATTTTAAATTAAATATTTGCCAAATAGCAATAAGAGTAATTATGCTTTAAAGAACTTGCATTACATTTATATATTTTTTTAGACTTACTAGAGTAGAAAATTATTTGAAATATTAACAAAACTATAAAATTTTTTACTAACGAAGAATTTTACTTACGAATTTATATGTGTTTTCTCGCTTTTTTTAAATAAAGTTTTCATTGTAATCCATGGAAAATTCCCCAATGTTTTCATTACATCGAAGTTTTATTTAATATTTCACTATATTTTGACTGAAATTTAATTTTTCCCAATTGGCGAGCTGAACTTTTGAGTTTATTTCGAACTTGAACAAATGCTGAGATTAGTTTCCGCTCTCTACAAAATATACACTGTTTCAAAAGTATAACGAGTATATTGGCTTGTATATTTTTCATAATTTATGCGCAAATATATGGAATGAAATTATTTCTGGAATATTGTATATCTGTTGTACTTATAGGTTTAATTGATGCTTTCATTTTTGCCACGCCCGTTTCTGCTTTGAAACACAGTGTACAGTGTATTTCAGAGTCGTGATTACTAGTTGTGTTACATACATACAAGCCGCATGGTTTGTGTCTCGGCTGTGCACTTTAACTTAACGTGTGTCCATATTTTCGTTAAGTGCTGCAGCTTCGTTCAGCGAGCTGAGGTGAAAAGCCCATGAATTGTAGTGTCGTAAATAGATAATTTAACATTTAGATAAAGCTGCAAAGCTTTTATTTTAAGTAATTAAATTGCTTACAGCTTTTGTATGAAAATTGTCAAATCTGCCTCATATGAATTAACACATACTGAGCACAAATCAAAGTTAGAAAGCTTAAAAATTTAAAATTTAAATAATTTTGAAATGCAATTAAATTATAGAATTAATTAATTTTACAGAAAAATAATACTTTTTATTTTTATATAATGTGTCTAACATATATATGCTACTTTTACTGAATTTTAATATAAGCTCAGTTTATGTTTATATATAATAGATTAAATATTTAATTACATATTATACCTCTAATTTAAATTTTATTTGTTTTATTTTCTAAAATTTGTAAAATTTGTTGCTTAAAATATTATTTACTTAATCATAACTCAGTCCTGGTGCAAAGCTCAATCAAGATTTACCTGAGGAAACGAATGCTTCGGTCTAGAGTCTACGCTTGAGGTACATCATGATAAAGCTAATTAATGAGTAATTCTATATTCTATATTCCAGTGCAGAGGAGTGATTGGGGTAATGCTGCTGCCAACTGCGAACCCGTTAGACCCGCCAGCATTTAGATCTGTTGGCGTCGCATTTGTCACAACGCAAAATGCGGCTTATCAGCAATCGGTTGTCTACGGCAGCGGCAGCGGCTGCGACAGCGACGGCAGATCAAGTTCAAGCTTGAGCAGAGCTGGACAGCAGTCGCAATATGAGATCGGCAGTGCTTGCACTGCTCTACGTTGGCCTGTGGCTCAGCGCGGGCGCTCAAGTGATGAGCAAGCGCTACATGCGCTGCGAGCTGGCCAGGAAGTTGCTCGAGCAGCACAGCTTCGAGCGCAGCCTGCTGAGCAATTGTGAGTGACGATCGAGAGCGTGTGTGTGTGTGATAGAGAGAGAGACATATATGTAGAGAGAGAGAGAGAGCGAGTGAGTGAGGGCGAGTGAGTTGGCAATTTCTTCACTTTTAGGGATTTGTCTGCTGGAGCATGAGAGCAACCTGGACACAGGCAAGCTGACAACGAATCCGAATGGCTCGCTCAGCTACGGTCTCTTCCAGATCAATGGACGCTACTGCCAGGAGAGTCGACGTGGCGGCATCTGCAATGTCAAGTGTGAAGGTGAGCTCGCCACACGGCGCCCTGCCCGCTCCATCACTAATGCTCTGTCTCCTTCAAGACCTGCTCGACGAGAATCTGCGCGAATCGTCGGCCTGCGCGAAACGCATTCAAGCCTCCGAAGGCTTCCGCCATTGGAGTAACTGGCAACGCTTCTGCCGCAACAGCCAGAACCTGCCCAATCTGAAGCTCATCTGCGGCATCTAACTCATGCGTACTCTAATTTCCCAGCGCACGGTTAAATGGATGTGAATGTGAGTGCCAAACGATATAGTGGCGTTCCGAGCCAGCAGCACGCATCAAATTAATTATTTTTCTATTGTATACAAAGTGAATTTTGTTAAAATTGAATAAAAACTGTTTTTAGTTTTATAAAAATGAAATAAAAACAAGTTTTAGTATATAAATGAAATATTATTTAAATGAAATAAAAAATTTGTTAGTCCTATAAAAAACAGAAAATATACATTTAATTTGATATTTTTTGATATTTTAATGAAATTTATTTTGTATTATTATTACATATTATTATTATATAAATAAATAAATTTATTTAATAAATTTAATAATTTGCCCGTAAATATTTATTATTTTATTTTATTATTATTATTTTCATTATTAATAATATTTTTATTTTATTTATTATTTATTATTATATAATAGTAATAATAATATTATTATTATTTTCTTATTATTATTATTAATATTATTATTACTATTATTTGTGGCTTTTATTACTATTCACTAAGGTGGATCGACTCTCAATGCCACTAGTGTACGTAGTCAAGTACTATTTAACATGCACACTTGATGGTCAAAGCTTTTTGAACATTTTTCAAGCTAATCTTCTTTTTGCTATCTCTCTCTCTCTCTCTCTCTCTTTTTTTTTTTTTGCTCTCGCTCGCATCTCTCGCGCACTGACGCCGTCAGCTTATGTGGCTTTGGGGCCTCGGTTCGCTTCAGGGGGATTTCATTAAGTGACGCCAGCTGACCCGAGTCAAACGTTTGTCGAACGTTCTACGTCGGCAGCAGTGGGCCGACCGCGTATAGTTCCATTCAGACTATTTTTTTATTTTTTGTTTTTGTTTATTGTTTATGCTCTGCTCATGTGATGAAATTAGTTGAATAATGTATAAATAATTATAAATACATATTATATGCATGTATAGTAGTTTGAGTAGTAATGGAGACATTGAAAAGATAATATGATTTTATATTTTTATTATATATATATATATATATATATATATATATATATATATATATATATTATGTGTGTGTGTGTTTTGTTGTGGTATCTGAATATTATGATATATTATGATAGCCCCAATTGCAATCAGAATATCTTTGAGACATAACTAAATAAACCTAATTGTGTTGCAATGATATTTGGAAATTTCACAAAGTCCAAGTACATTCCGCTTGTTCTAAGCTGTGAAGTGATTCATAATGAATAAATAAATATATGTTTATAAAAAAAAAAAAAATATATATATATATATATATACATATATATATATATATATACATGGAAAATACATAAATACGAATTATATATTATGAAAATTCGAATCTAACATAATTTTTATTTTATTTTTTTTCAAAGTTTCCTTTTAATATTCACTTTGACACAAATACATGTTGCTTATGGAAAATTTGAGAGAGCCAAACCTAAGACTCAGTTATATTGAGATTGTGTTTGAATTTCGAAAACAGTGTGACCTTAAATATAAATGAAATTTCAAAATATGCTACATAAATTCAAAATGCTTCAAATTACTTTTTAAGAATTGAGTAAATAACTAATATAAAATATATTTTATAAAATTAATAATAATATATAAATAATACAATACATTAAAGAAATGTTTAACCTAACATGCCACAACTCGAATGTCAATGCAAACCACAGATTTCCCAATTGACTAATGCATGAATGGCCCAATGCACAATATTTTGTGGGGCTGTGGAGCATTATGTCGATTGGCAGCTAATACATGAGTAAATGAATATGATTATGAACATGAACCAGTTCAGTTGGTGCATGAACAGTTTCGCTTTTGGAACTGTGGAGCATTACATTGATCGGGGTATCAGATGTTGTCATTTGAAATAGAGAATGCGGCTATGCCTATAGAAGAGTCTAGATCTAAGAGAACTTTTAATTAGTGCATTCCATCCGAGGGGCAGAAGAATCAGTTCATTTGACTCCCATACTTGCATATTTCACAATATTATGAAACGCCAAATCAAGTACACACAGAAATGGGTGTTTATATCAAGCAAATTGTGTGTAATTACTCACACACGCACACTCGCACACTCGTGCATACACACTCACACACATATGCATTGTGTGTGTAGTTTTCTCAGTCTATTTTTATCGGCCAGAGCTTTTACGATTTGCTTGAGGTGCACTCACTGGCTTCACAGCTGAGTCAAGCGAGCGCTCTCTCTCTCACTCTCTTTCTCTCTCTTTCTCATTATCTTTCTCTTTATCTAAAATTGCACGCGTCGCTGCCGGCGTCAAACGTTTGCAAACGTTTGGCGACTCGTATAAAAGTTGCCGGCTAGCAAATGATCAGAATCAGTTAGAAGCTTCAAGCTTAGCAGGGCACTCAGAGAGATAGAGAGAGAGAGAGAGAGAGAAAAAGCAGGATAAATAGAGAAAGTCAGGCAGCAAAGGCACGAGAGCAGAGTACAATTTTTTTTTATTGCTATTGAAACACATAAGCGAAGCAGTTTTTTACCAATCATGGATGAGTTAGCTAAACTCAATGAGCAACTGCTGGACGCTCAGGCTGAGGTCCTTGATTGTGATATTGACTTCGAGGAGGAGCAACCGCAATCTTCGCTGCAGCAGCCACAGGTCCATACGAACAACATAAAGCTCCTCAAGAAGGCAATGAAGAAGGCGTTCAAGACGCAGCGCATGTTGCTACAGGCCATGGAGGCGCTGTACAACGAGAAGGTCGAGGAACAGGAGGCGAAGTGCGAGCTTCAGCAGGCCAAGAAGTCCAAGGAGGCCAAGAAGCTCAAGAAGCGTGCGAAAAAGCTAGCCAAGAAACAGGCGAAGAAGCAGAAAAAGGAGCAGAAAAAGGAGCAGCAAAAGGAGCAGCAAAAGGAGCAGCAAAAGGAGCAGCAAAAGGAGCAGCAAAAGGAGCAACGAAAGGAGCAGCAAAAGGAGATCCAAGATAAGAGCGAGCAGCCACGCAAACGTGCTGATAGCGTCAGCTCCACTTCCAGCTCCTCGAGCTCTTCCAGCTCCTCCAGCTCCTCCAGCTCCTCGAGCAGCTCTTCCAGCAGCTCTTCCAGTAGCTCTTCCAGTAGCTCTTCCAGTAGCTCTTCCAGTAGCTCTTCCAGTAGCTCTTCCAGCAGCTCCAGTTCCAGCTCCAGCTTGGCACAGAAGTATGGACGTGGATGCCGTGGTCGTAAGCACAGACATGGCCATGGTCCTCATCGCGTGCATGGCCATGGTCCCCATCACAGGAACGGTCATGGCGGCCATCATGGACACGGCCATGGTCCCCATCATGGACACGGCCATGGTCCCCATCATGGACACGGCCATGGTCCCCGTCCTGGACACGGCCATCATGGACACGGCCATGGCCCCCATCATGGTCACAGGCCTGACTACTTTGGATCCCTTGAGCTTTCACCGCAGGCAAATTTGTTTCGTAACGCCTTTCTGCCATTTCTTAGAGACACCGGTATAGCTTTGCCGCGTAACCGATCAAGATCTAAGTCACGTTCTGGAGATGCGAAACGCAGCAAGGGACACGTTCACAGAGAGGGCCACAAGGGTGGTCGACATGAGCGTAGAGTGAGTCGCTCCAGCTCCAGCTCCAGCTCCAGCTCCAGCTCTGGCTCTGCTAGTGATAAGGATAAGAAGCGTCGACATGGACATGGGCGTCATCATGGACCCCATCATGGATTCCATCATGGTAGAGAGCTTTGGTCAGGTGCAGGACCAATTTTCAACTTCGACCGTCTAGCTTAGCCCCCCACAAGCAGTCCAAAAAGCACGGCAAGGCCAGGGTAAAGGCAAGGCAAGGGCAAGGGGGAGGATAATGGCAAGGACAACGACAACGACAACGACAACCAATGCGGAGCTAACTTAACGAAACGATATTCTGATGCAGTCAATTACTGCCAGACTACGACATTCACTTTTCTACTGTTCGCATATATCAACATTTTATCTTCAATAAATATAAAATACCAAAGAAAAATTAAATAAACAAAAAAAAATTTAAAAAAAAAATTATTTAAAAACAGTGCAATTATATTTCAATGCTTGTAAAAAAAAAATAAATAAATAAATAAAAAAAATATTTGCAATAAAACAAACCAAAGCAAATCCTTGAGTTTCATTTATGGGAATAAATATTATTTGTATAAAATAATATAAAATAAAATATATATATATATTTATATTTTCACATATATCGATTTACCCTTTTGTCAAGCCCCAGCTTAAACAAACAATGATTTATTTGGAAAAGCTTTACGCTTATTCAACTCTAAATGATTCAATTTAATGATGCAATTTGCACTCTGCTCTTGCCAACAAAAACCGTTTAAAATGCTGGCTAAATTCTATAGATGCCAAATACAAAATTTGTTTAATTAAGTTTTATTTTGCAGTTCACAAATTTAAATGCGAAATTTAAATTGAGCTGGACAAACTCTTTTTAAGCAGCCCAAATCGTTTCGGTTCTGATATAGTTGGAAAGCCTCAAGTGAGGGATTCGGGTGGCAATAACTCTGATTCAACTTCAATCAATTTCAGAATTATTTTCAAAACTGTTTTTTGCCAATAAATAAATAAAATTAAATTCATTTTGTATTTTCTCTACTGAATTTGATGTTTGACTTTTAAATATAAATTTGATATACAGCCTTAAAGTAATGAAAAACCAATTAAATGGTTTTTCATCATCCCTAGAGCCAATCGAACTAAAAATGTCTTTGAGCAGAGCCCAAAGCAATTTTACGTGTTAACATTTTTGTAATTTCTGACAGCAAATTAAATTCCAATTACATTTAAATTTATATCAGACTTTATGCATGGAAATGGGAAATGACCTACGATTTATTTCGGTAGTTTGTATTTAAAAAATAAAATAAATTCAAATTTGTTAGAACAAAAATTTCCAAAAATAAATAAAAATCAAGAAATAATAATTTAGTTTAAATTAAATTTAATAATTGAGAATGAACAATATATATAATAACAAGTAAGAAGACTCTAGTCGGCGCGCCCGACTAGGGGATACCCTAATCCCACCCCCCTTAGTTTTCTTAATATAATCCATAACTCGTATGTACAACCATATCACGCGACTTAAATCTATGCCAATGGTACTAAGAATGTCGATCAAAGAGGAATTATGCAAACAAATTTTTCATATGGTTTTAAATCGATAACAAATATTCAGGAATAGTTATCGATTTTCTGAAATAAACTCGATATGCGCGTCCAATATACGCGCCTAACAAAAAAAAATTCAAGTCTCTAGCTCTTATAGGTTCTGAGATCGACGCGTTCATACATACGGACGGACGGACGGACGAACGGACGGACAGACAGACGGACAGGGCTCAATCAACTTGTCTTGTCGTCCTGATCAAGAATATATATACTTTTGGGGGTGTGGCACGCCTCCTTCTGCCTGTTACATACTTTTAACAAAAACATTATACCCTTTTTTCCCATTTTCAATGGGATCAGGGTATAAAAATATATAATAAATAATAAGTTTATTTAAATGATTAATGGCTATTGCTAATCATGCTATGGATACAGAAATATATCTTACATTTGAAATTTATTTATAGAGACGTACTTATTTACAAAGACATATTCGTCCAGTGTCCTGCTTGAGTCAAATGACGACTCGCTTGATCACAGCTCAGCACGGGTGACGACATTTGTCATAGAAAGTAAAATAAACTCAATTACGCATCGCTTCATTAATATGAGTTTAGAAAAGATAAGAGCGACAAAACAGGGGAAAGCCCAAACTAAAAATAATCTTACTTATACATCAAATATCACTATCAGATAAATTCTTCATTCATAATATGGGCTTACATGATATCGTGAGCAGTTGAGCTAAGGACTGTCAAAAATGTAAGAAATACATTCACAAAATATTCATAATACATACATTATATACACATAAATGTGCATATATCTATCAATCTATGTGTGCACTCTGAAATAACTTTAAAAAGTTTTAGATAACATTTTGGGCGAATTCGTTTCAGTTGCTTTTGCTATCGCTAGTGTGAAGAGTTTTTTCCCATGACAGAATAAGGTCAATTACTGAGTCAATATTTTGGTATGCTTTCTCTTGTGCATTAAATATAATGTAGTGCAGATCGACTTCATTCTGGAGGGGCAAAGGCATATTCCCAGCGGGGAAAAGTGTTCCCACAAGCTATCTGGTCGACATGCCAAATCACCTGACTGAGCATTGGTCGCTGAAGACATGATAAGAAATATAAATTGGAACTACATATTTTATATATATATATATACATATATTTATAAATATATTTGTTATTTTTTTTTTTTTTTTTTGTAATTATATTTTTTATTTACGAATTTTTTTTTCTTTATAAAACCAAAAAAGAACAATTTATAAATAGCCTTTTATATAATATTATATTAATTGAATTTTATTTATTTTATTTTATTGATCAATTATTTTTTTAAATTAATAATTATATTATATTATGTGTCAACTCCATTCTCCCCATTAAAAATTGGCTTAAATGTAATATTTTGCATTAACTTTATTCTTAGTGAGCTCATGCTTGCTCTTGGGTACAGCTCTGTTTGGGAGTAGAGTGCTTGGGTTAGCTACAGTTAAGAGCGCGCGTAAGAGAACAAATACTGGGTACAGTTGCTGTGCCCCTTTGGGAACAGTGTGACGGCATTGTGTGGGAACAGTAGCTTCAGTTGCGTCCTGACTGTGCTTACTTCTGCTGTGGCCCAAGTTGAACTTAATAATGCAACACCCACACACACACCCACACACACACCCACACACACTCTCACAGACACACCCACACACACACCCACACACACTCTCACAGACACACTCACACCCACACATTGAACTATTCATAGCATGAAATGTAAATATAATTTTACAATTCTCGGATTTCACATTTTAATTGCAGGTGATGCAGGTGCATGCCAAGCTGCGTGACAGATAACACGAGCATAATGCAGATAGGGTGACGGCGGCAGGGGGCAGAGGCTAACGGTTGATAAGGTGGCACGGTTATAAGCTTTGCTGCGTGCTTTGCTACTGTTCCCCAAATCTGTACCAATTCTTTTCGCACTTTTTATACCCTGAGTGAAATTTCAGGGTATAATGAATTTGTGCGAATGTATGTAACAGGCAGAAGGAGGCGTGCCACACCCCATAAAGTATATATATATTCTTGATCAGCTCGACGAGCTGAGTTGAACTAGCCCTGTGCGTCCGTCGGTTATATCATATTGCGTGCATGTTTGTGCGTGCGTATGCATGTGTGTGTGTGTGTGTGTGTGCATGTGTTGTTTGCTATTAATAAATAAATCAAACTTTTAATAATTGGAATTACAGCTCAAAGGATTTAGGGTATCTCCTAGTCGAGCCGTCTCGGACCAGAGTTTTGTTACTTGTTTCACGCTTTTATTTTCTGATATGCTTTATCAACAGGTGTGAGTAGGTGCGTGTGCGTGTTCTGTGTGTGTGTGTGTGTGTGTGCGCGTCAGTAAATGAAAAATTTCAAAGCGAAACTTAATTCAATTCTGTGACAATGTGACAGAAGCAGGATCCCTTTTTTCTGGCGTTGTTCAGTTGACTTTGGCTCTTTTTTTTTTTTTTTTTTTTTTTTGGCATTTTGTGGCATTGGGGCTTCATTGTCAGCGGCAGCGACATCAGCGCTGCTCATAGCTGTATGCGAACTGCCAATCCGTGATTTATTTTGAACGCACTTCGTTTTATTTCCAATTTACTTAAAACAAAAATAATAAGAAGAAGCACAAACGGCGAGGGGAGCGCGTGCGATGGCACATAAAATGAAATGCAGGAAGCGGATTTTTGAGCGGAAATAATTTTGCCACATGTTGGCAAATAAACACAAGCCAAGGTGAAGCAGATGAAGAAGAAGAAGAAGAAGAAGAAGAAGAAGCTGTGGGATGCTAGCCAGTCTATGGGCAACGGCAAGGGCAAGAGCAAGGGCGGGCGCGAGGGCAACGGGCGGTGGCTCAAAGCCAGTCGCCTTTATCGTTAACAGCTTAAAATTCAATATAAGTGCACAATTCTGTTCCTGCTCCATTTGAGCTTCTAAATATATATATATATATATATATGTGATTATATATATGTATGGGTGTGCGTGTGTGTGTTTGTGTATACAATCTCTTCTTCCTTTTTTGTTTTATTAATTTTTGTGGCAGCCAAAGCAAATGGCTGCGCGTGTGCGTAAAAAGTAATTTTGCGGCAAGCGCGGCTAATGCATAATCTGGCTCACCCCTCGACCTGCCACCCACGCTCCCTCTCTGTCTGTGTGCAAAGATATTGAAAGATAAACCGTGGCATTGATGAGAATGGCACGATAGTTATTGTCAAAAGGAGCGCTGAGCATTTCGCTTTAATTAAAAGTTCGCACTGCAGCCAAAAAGTATGCAACACTAAATGCAAACGCCCGGCGCATAATCAACTGTGCGAGGGGGCAGAAGCAAAATTGAAACAACAAGAACAGAGTCGAAAGATTCGTGCCATGCAAATGGGCTAAGCTTGGGCCAACAGATGAGGTGGCGAGTGGCGCGTTCATTGGGCATGCTACGTGTGCTAAGTGGCAGTTGCAACAGTGCGGTGCCTGGCTGAGGTTGCCCGGTTGCAGAGCGCAGCTCGTGACGCATTTGGTATGCAGCGCTTGTCCGGCAACCTTAACAGTGTCAGTCAGCGGAAGCAAACACAAAAACAAACCAATACACGACCAGTGCGGCAACAACAACAACTGACTTCATTTTGTGTGCGTGGCAACAAGAGCTGCAGCTGCAGCTGCAGCCGGGGCAACGCTGCGTATGCGCAATGTGGGCGCAAACAATGCAGGAACTTGAACCGGAACGCGGCGAACGTGCGAACGTGCGAACGCAGCTGCTGTTCTTTCTTTCTGGGGCGTCGCTTGTGGGCGTGGCAATGGCCACAGCATAGGCGTGTAGCTGCTGCAGCGTGCCAAACATTTTAAATGCAGCCATATTCAAGTAGCGACGGCGGCAACTTTTTGTTTATTTTTTTTTTTTTATTTTGCACCTCATTTTGCAATGCCCTCTGAAAAGTCCGAAGCGGGTAACATAATTCATATATTAAATATTGTATATTATATATTATATATTATATATTATATATTATATATTATATATTATATATTATATATTATATATTATATATTATATATTATATATTATATATTATATATTATATATTATATATTATATATTATATATTATATATTATATATTATATATTATATATTATATATTATATATTATATATTATATATTACATATATTCTATATTCTATTTGTAGGGTATTTCGACGTCGATCAGGGACTGGCATCGTCGTCATTATAAATATATATTTTTGCTCTCTCATTGATATTTTTATTTGCTCAATTCCATTCAATTGGCTCTCCACCTCGACTCGAGCGACTGCGATGGCCCCTGCTGCATTTAAATTGCATTTAAAGGGCCAATAAATATGTGACTTAAATTGTCTCCGATGAATAATCGCTAATTAATTTGTATGCAATGGGCATGGCGACCGCAGCGTGCGAAATTAACTACAGGCTTGATTAAAACAAGATAGTGTATTTCTGAAAGCAGTTCGAGTGCTGCAATTGCCACTAAACTCAATTTAAATCGATTATTTTTCAAGTTATCAAAATAGAAAATACAATAAAAAAAAATAAAAACACATTTGAAGAGCGACAGATAATTAAATTACATTCCTACAATTGCCAGAAATTGTTTCAGTGTCTTAAAACCTGACAATGGGACTTATTGAAATTGAATTTATATTTTTGCTCGGCAATCCAATTCAATAAGTTATTGAGTGCCTGGGATAAGTGCTCAAAGAGTTCCAACATGCATGAGGCATGTGGCATGAGGCTCAAGTAGCTATAGATTTTGTTTCGTCTACTCAAACAGATTGCCAGCCGAAATGAAATGAAAATCTTTGTGAAAACATTCATGCAAATGAATAAATAAGCAAGTGGCAAAAGAGGCTTTGACTGACAGCCGATGCGGACTAGACGAAGTCGTAGAGCGGGAGGCGGAAGGCGGGAGGCGGGAGTGGGGGGCGTTACCCAAGACGAGGTGTAGGCAACAGTTACATATTTACATAAATATTAGACGGCTATTACGAATTGCCACTAATATAGCCAAAGGCGCAGATGCACACATGTGTGTGCGTGTGTGTGTGTGTGGTCTGTGCAAATACATATGTAACTTTCCGCCATGCATTACAATAATATGAAAATTATTTGAAATGTAATTTCAACTTAATAAATTGTCATATAAAAAAAAGACACGTTCCCTGACAAACCGATTGACACACACACACACACACACACACACACACACACACACACCTACACTCGCACACCCACACACACTCACACACACACACTCGCACACTCAGCAACTTGGCTAAGTGTTTAAACAGGCAGTCGAGACAGCTGCAAGGGCTGCCTCATTACGGAAGTCGACGCTGGCGAATGGCGAAGGAAACGCTGAAAGGTAGACGCATGACAAAAGAAAATGGCGGCGACAGGAAGTGAAGTTGTCGAAAGTAAATTTGCATAAACGTATGAAAAATTTTAATATTTACGACAAATTTGCAGCTACCCCCAACCAGCGGCAATTCGTTTGCTCATATTTCCGCATACACGCCCATAGGCTTGTCTGTGACTCAGTATGCGTGTGTGTGTGCGCGTATGTGAGCAGCATGTTAAGTAAAAACCTGACTCGAAGCTGAGCTATTATTAAATGCTGAAACGGCGCCCAGTTGCAGTACCTGAAAATGAAGCAAAAACTGAAAATGAAATTGAAACTGAAAATGGGAAAGGGGAAAGGGGAGTGGGAATGGGAATGGGAAAGAGGAAGAAAAAGAGTATGAATTGGCCGGGCAGACCAAAGAAAGCCCAGAACAGTAGTTCTGGGAGTGGCTCTGGGCAGATTGCCAAATGTGGTCTAAATGAAGTTAGTAGACTGCATGGGCAATGAGCAATGAAAACGTTGCCTTGGCTATGCACTTTAAGCGCATTGTAAAGTATTCACTGCGTCTGTTTATGGTATGTGTGTGTGTGTGTCTGTGTGTGTGTCCCTTTCTCTTTCTCTGCCAATTCACTAAGTTTTTTATGGCTCACAGAACTGGGCGTGCGCCAAAGTTGAATTGCAAGCGAAACAGTTTTCAAGGCAAAGGTTTTTTCTGCTCGGGAACTTCCTGCTGAATTTGTTCACATTCGTTTTGCATTTTGCATTTGTTAAAAGTCAGCTGCACTCTAATTCAATTTCATGTATTCATGAAGCTGTAAAAGTCGGACTGCTTCCGCTTCCCACTGCATTCAAATAGCCCTCTTAGCACAAGTTAATTAAAACAGATAAATTTTATTCATCTGAAAATTAGTCAGAGAGAGCGAGAGAGAGAGGCCAGAGGCGAAACATCCTGCATCTGTACCTGTATCTGTATCTGTATCTGTATCTGTATCTGTATCTGTATCTGTATCTGTATCTGTATCTGTATCTGTATCTGTATCTGTATCTGTATCTGTATCTGTATCTGTATCTGTATCTGTATCTGTATCTGTATCTGTATCTGTATCTGTATCTGTATCTGTATCTGTATCTGTATCTGTATCTGTATCTGTATCTGTATCTGTATCTGTATCTGTATCTGTATCTGTATCTGTATCTGTATCTGTATCTGTATCTGTATCTGTATCTGTATCTGTATCTGTATCTGTATCTGTATCTGTATCTGTATCTGTATCTGTATCTGTATCTGTATCTGTATCTGTATCTGTATCTGTATCTGTATCTGTATCTGTATCTGTATCTGTATCTGTATCTGTATCTGTATCTGTATCTGTATCTGTATCTGTATCTGTATCTGTATCTGTATCTGTATCTGTATCTGTATCTGTATCTGTATCTGTATCTGTATCTGTATCTGTATCTGTATCTGTATCTGTATCTGTATCTGTATCTGTATCTGTATCTGTATCTGTATCTGTATCTGTATCTGTATCTGTATCTGTATCTGTATCTGTATCTGTATCTGTATCTGTATCTGTATCTGTATCTGTATCTGTATCTGTATCTGCATCTGTATCTGTATAATTGTATAATGTGATTCGTCATAGCTAATGGGAATGCTCACTTCACACATAAACAGAAGCAGAGGGCAGCCGCTTTGTTTATTGTCAGAACATTAAATGGTCTTTCGTGATCGGATCCGTTGGGCATTGGCATCGGGTCTGGTCAATTGACGCATATAGCTAAGCCCATTATATCATTAGCCATTGGCAATTAGCGCTGTCATTTAAATGATTTTTTAAATGCCAAATGCTTCGCTTGCTGTTAATATTCAGCTGTGCTGATACCCTGTACACGAGAAGGGGAGTCGATCAGCTCGGGCTTATGTAAGCATTAGAATATGAAATATTTGAGTTAAGATTTTGTTTGATATATTAACCTGAATGACATCTTCGATTATCGATGGCAGTTACTTGCGTTAGTTCTAGATCGATCGATAGTATCGATACTCTCATCAGCTCTTGTGCTAGCTAGGGCATCTAAGTGTAAGCACTTGCATTTCAATGGAGCTGTGTTTACTTAGTCCACATTTAATTGAAAGAAAGCCGATTTCGAGAAGCGAACTCGCTTTGATTGCTGCCAATGGCTGCCGATGGCTGCTGGCTGCTGGCATATTTGCGTATAATTGGGAAAAACTTTAGCTGTAATCGCTTTAATTTGTGCTCAGTGGCTTTTAATGGTGCCAGCGAATGGCTCGTCGATTGCTTTTGCGACCATTTAATTGCTATGCATGGCCCCACTTAATTGCCCAGTTGATATGCTGCAGTCATCGTTGTATACATACAGCGTGCTGGCCACATCATCGATTGCGCTTTTAATCTGCATAGCTCAACAGCGCCAGGAGCGAATCAATTTTGTTGTTTATACTTGAAAGTTTTTCACATTGGCCCATCAGCAGCAGCAGGCATTAAATACAACAATCAATTTGATGTGCTAAAGATACTCTCTGCTTGAATTTAAGTCAAATATCATGACTGATATACATATAAATATATATGTATATATATTTATATTATGTGTAGCTGTTGCAGTGTTGATTTACTGGGACTTCATTACGCTCATACACCTTGTCAAAGGGCTTATTTTCAATGTTTACCTGCTGGGATTACATGCCACCTAGCGTGGTATGTGCAGCACACTGATTAAATGGATTCGCAGGTTGTTGTTGTTGTTGTTTTCCTTACCCCACACAAGCCAGTCGTCATGCCTGACTGATGGTAATTAAAACTGTTAAGTGTGTTTACAGCTCTCTCTCTCTCTCTCTCTCTCTATTTCCCTCCCTCTCCCTCGTTTACACATTACACCTGAAATTAAGAACACAACAGAATTCATTTTGACTTATGTAAAGCGCATCGGCAATTGCAGTGGCGGCTTTTGTCTGTCGTCAAATTGAATTCCATATTACGAGTGCCTGAATTAATTAAATTCCATTGATGCGCTCTGAATGGCACTTAGCGTTAAGCTAAACAGGGGGTAAACATCTAATGCTGCTGGGATTTATGATTATGAGCCGGAATTGCATTAGTTCGCAAAGTTATTGAAATCCAATTATTCAATTAGCTTGCAATACAAATTCCAATTTATTTGCAGCTCAAAGTGCGTCCACACGCAACAGCAGCCACGCCCACGCGTGCTATGGGCGCAGTGATGAATGCTTAACATTTGACCTGCAAGTCAATTGCGGCTCGGACAAGGATGGGCACCGGTGGCAATGACCCAATTGCATTTGCCAAGGGCTGCCAGGTGCAGCTGGCGACTCCTAATGCCAGGCATAAATTACCTGGTCGACTGGCCACACCACAAGACAAACAGCCGGACAGCCAACTGGGCAGCGGAAGTGGCAGCAGCTGGCCAGAGCACTTTGCTGCCAGTTTTATGATGTGTCTCATAGCGCTAGCTCTCGTGCACTTTTAATGTGGAGCTTCCGCTCTTTGCTTCTAGGAAGCTAAATATAAAATGAAAGTCATACACATAGTGTTATTAGGTTATCAGACTTTTAGAGTCCTCCACCGACTGTCATTCTATTTGACTCTTTTTTTTTTTGCCTTACTATTCGCTATCTATCTCTCTCTCTCTCTCTTCTCCCCTTTGCTTGTTCCCTTATATATGAATATATACATCGAGTGTTCCCGCTCTTTTTCTATCGTCTCAACTCCTTTACACTCAAAAACAAAGTATTGATCTATCAATCGGTCAGCTCTCATATGCCTCTCTCTCTCTCTCTCTCTCTCTTTCTCTTTCTATCTGCTTATCTTACTATATTTACCTGTCTTTGTCTTTTTTGCTTCCTTTTTATAGTCTGATTATCAGCTTCTTACTGCACAGAATATTAATTAATCTCTCTAACACACAGTTTCTCCCTTTTTCATTTTCAACTTCGCACTTATTTTATATACACGAAAACACACTCCTATTTCCTCCTATCTCTCCCTATCTTTCTTTCTTTCGGTTTGCGTCCAACACTTCACTGTTCTTCCTAGCGCCTTGCTATGCGATTCTTGTGCTTGCAAATATCAATTCACAGCATTTTCTTTGCTTTCTTTGGCAAGTAAGAGCAAAGTCAAGAAAAATCTGACCTGGATTTGGGTGAAAAACACTTGAGTTGAAGCTCTGTTTTATGTTTGTCTCTTGGCAGGCAGCCAGCAAAGGTCAGATTTGGCATTGGCAATGCGGAATGCGGAATGTGGAATGCGGAATACGGAAGAGCCTAAGTGGATTGGGCATTTCGCTTTGGCCCAGGCCCAGGGAGACTCTCTGCTCCATATGGAAGTGGAATACAGACGGCAAGCGCCGTCGCAAAATCAAACAAACGAATGCCTGATTAATTACTGCTCAAGTGAATCAAGAAGATGAGCTGCTGTCCCGCGTCACATAATGTTGTCGTTTACTCGTTGCCGCTAATCCAAATGGGCTCATATGGAGATGGGTGACAGCTCGGATGGCATTTTAATTAACCAAAAGCGTTTTAATGGCTGCTTGTTTAATGACAGGACACAGGACATGGCATTAGATCGTCAGGCCGCGCGGGCGCTGGATCCCGGCTCCCGGGTCTCGGGACCTGCTCCTAGACAGGAGTGTGCAAGTTTGAACATGTCATTCAAGTACATAATTTCATTTAAATCTTGACTAAGCCTGCAATGCGAGCAGTCGAAACAAAGGACATTAAATTGTAATGAGGCCGCCGCATAGCAATTTCCATTTTGCCAATGGCAAGGACAAGGTCATGCGCTTGCCAAGCCGCTTAAAACGTTAACTTATTATTTTTCGGCTCTTTTTTTTTCTCGGCTTTTTATTAAGACGAAAACTGCCAGAGCTAGAAAAAAAATAAATAAGAGTAGCAGCAGCTATGGGGATATTGCTTTCAATTATGCGGGCCAAGTCTATGACGGGCTCGTCCTGTAGACTAAACAAATGTTTGAAGTTATAATTGAGACGACATACTTATTATGCTTCGAAAGACTGAGCGCCCAGACGCATGTGAAAGACTGCGCATTTCAATATATATATATTGTACACACATCGAAGTCGTCGAGGTCTTTGCATCGGCCATAATCGACTAAAAAGTCGTTGGAGCCATTTGCCCAGGTCGCCATCGATCGAACTTCCAGCTCATTAATTGACGCAGAACTATAATTAGTTGATGGGCGCCCATAATAGAGATCGAGATCTATTTGATATATACATATACGTATTTAGCCAGCGGAACAGATGGCAACAGGCGGACTGAACAGGCAGAAAAGTGAGCCACGTGCTGATTGCCAACGTGAATGAGCCTTCAAAGTGAAATCCTTGCCAGCCGCCAGACAGAGTAGCGCATCGCCGCGTCTCGTCTCCTCGGCGGCCAAATCGAAAAGCTGGCAATTACATTACGCATACGACACGTTGCCGAGCTCAGCGTCACGCATACGCCACACACACCCAGACACGTCTGCGTGTGTGTATATCACTCAGCTTGTGGGCTGTAAATGGCATAGCATCTACTTAATCAGACAATTATGTGCCGCTAATATTGATATAATCTCGAGCTTAATGCTTTTAATTTAGCTCGTTAGCAGGCGACCGCCTATATACTTGTCTATATATATATATATATATATATATATATATATATATAAATATAAATATAATATATATATGTGTGTAAATATTCATATATGTGTGCATAATATTCAGCTCCCTTGTGCGCCTTTAGCTTGCGGCCTTTATTGAGTTGATTGCTGCATGTCTGAAATATATCAAATATGAGCGTTGCTACGCTCTTCGCTTTAAATTTTAATTTGCAATTTTCACATTAATTTATTTTACATTTGCAGCGTAAATAATTTAGTTTCATGTGCCGCCACTTGAACTTCTCTTGCTGCTGAAATTGTAATTAATTCGGGAACAAGCATTTACAACTTTTGCCCCAAAAACTAGCTAATTCAAATATTCGGCTCACGCTTTCTCAGATTGCCAGAATAGATAATAATAAACATTTCAGGGCGCAGTATTCGAGAGGCGAAGCTGCCTTTGTGTGGCCAGCACATTGATAAAAACTTTTTTCATAACTCTAACTCGCTTCTGGCTCAAAAATTGGATTAAATATAAATTTATGAATCTGTTTGCAATGATATAGTTTCCGGGAGCGACTAGCATTTCTGTGGCAAATTAGGCAATGGGGAATAATGAAATGAAAATAAATAAATTCGGGGAAATTTATAGCATTTTTGAATTGTTTTAACATAAATATGTCAATATTGTTATATTATCTTTCAATCTCTTCTCGTTCGTCCCATTTCTCATTGGCTTTCTATAATTTTTTTTTCTCAATTTCTAATATGCACTTTGTGCATGAAATGAATAGATATATAGCTAGATAAAGTCCCAGAAATTCTATCACTTTATCTATGTATATATTTTTCACTCTGTCTCTAGCTCTTTCTCTCATTGTATTTCTTACAGATATGCTTCCAGAAATTCCCTCTATCTGGCAATATATATGACTTTCTCTCTCTCTCTCTCTCTGGCTTTTTCTCTCTTAGTATTTCTTGTATTATATGCTCCCAAAAGTTCTCTCCCTCTTCATATATATATAAATATATATCTTTCTCTCTCTCTGGATCATACTCGCTTTGTCTTTTTTAACGCTATACTCCAAGCTATTTTTTCTCTCTCTATATATATATATATATATCTGTATCTCTGCCTCTCTCCTCTCACTTGCTCCCTGTGCAAATCTGGATCATTCTTCAATTTATTCCCCAATTTATGTATAATTTCCAGGCTCTCCAGTTCTCACTCTCATCTCATACTTATAAATTCTTATACACGTTGTTAGCTCATTCCAATCCCATTTTCATTCGGATTTTATTTTCATTGCAGCCTCTTTATACAAACCCACCTTGCAATTCTAGCACAGTTCAATAGTTTGACACTGAAAATTAGTTAATGTAGCGCTCAGAGCACGGGTGTGCCTATTGTGAGAAGCGCATAGAAGAGCTATAAGAAAAAAAAAAAGAACTTAATTTTGTTCTTTTGTGTTGCGGCGCACAGCGTGGAAGCAACTTCAGCGGAATTTTGTGTCAAAGCACATGCACAGCGGGTATTATCCGGCTTTGTCTGTGCCGTGATTTTAAATTTGCCCTTTAAAAAAAAAAAAAAATAAAACCCCTTTGACAGCGATTTCCGCTTGTCGCGAAATAAAAAAAAAAATGTATGTATAAAATGAATGTAATCTCTTTTTGAACTACTTTGAACTTTCATTGAAGAGCAGCGCGTGCAATTGATTCCTATTATGTTTGAACTCAGCCTCAATTACTAGCAAATCTCTCTTTTTGAGCTCTCATTTGTTGCTTGACATTTGTCATTTAGCTGCCGACTTTGAAGTGCTTATTGAAATGGCATAACTAAAGGAATCATTGCAAAGAGCAATGAGCGGACCTCGCTGCAATGTAAGGCGCAGGCGAACACTTAAATAAATTATTTGTCAACAAGACAGCTGTAATTGCTGCTCGGGCGGTATACCCCTTGGTGGGCTTGCTTGTTATCGTGTCTGTATTTGTCTTTACAGCTGCCCTCGCCTATGATATTAAATTAAAATTCGCTTAGCGTCTGAGCTGAAATGCGGAAATGTACGCTCTGTATACCCTGTAACTATGCAGCTGCTTCCTATAGGGTATACACTGGCGAGTGCCTAAGATTTCATTTGCCTCAGAAGACTATGCAAACTTTACTTACAGGCCAGCTGCTAGTCATGCATACCCGCATGCTTGAGCTCTTAAGCCAAGCACAAATATGTCATATGAAGGCGCCTCCCACGCCCACCGCACCCCGACAAACTTTGGTGTGGTCTAGTTCCTGCTCTCTTTTTATACAGAAACAGCATAAGCAAAGGCACACACACACACACACGAGCACACACAGGCAGACGAAGGGAACAATAACCAAGATAAGTAATAGCAAATTGCTGGCCAAGTCCGCATCTTGGCTGGAATGCCTCGTACGCAACATACCCGACTGCAATCTTACGAGTATTTATACCAGTTCTGCTGTTGTTAGTTGTGGTGGTGGTGCTGCTGCTGCCTGTATTGGTGGTTGTTCGCTCTGTCGGTTTTTGTCGGCTTTACTGACTGCCTGGCTGACTGGCTGCCTGGCTGCCTGGCTGCCTGACTGCACGTACTGAGCTCAACAAATATGTATCTCCTAATTACTGCTGCGGAAAGTCATGCGGCGTTTGTAGCTGCTGTTTCCACTACTGCCGCTGGTGGTGGTGGTGCTGCTGCTACCGCTTCTGCTGCTGCGGTAATCATGATTTAAGCGCTAAGCTCCTTTCCACTTATATCCTCACACACGCTGCTCGCAAGTCGCCAGTCACCAGTCGCCGGTCGCCCCATCGCTTTGGCTCGACTTCAATTTTCTGACACACGCTTCATATGTGCGCTACGTGTTGTTGAAGCTCAACTAAATCACATAAAAGTCTACGCATGGCATGCCCCAAGCCGTGAAGTGTCGCGGGCTTTAAGTTTCGATATCGGTCCAGGGTCAGTGTGGCCCGCATGCCCGTCGGCTGCATATTAAATATGCAAGCAACAACAAAGGCGTTTAAAGCAAATACGATAAATTCAATTTGTAACTAACGCACACACACACACACACATGTTGGGGTTAACTGTTGGTTGGGAGGCTGGGGGGTGGCTCAGTTGGCCGCAACGAAATGCCAATAACAAAATAGACGCAGATATTTGCCTGCCTCATCCGAGCCGCCGTAGCACCATATTGAGCGAAACAACAAAGCGCGCTGAGGCGGGGGGCTGTAGGCGGAGGCGGAGGCGCAGACTGCGGGGGCCCAGCTGAATGAAATAACAACAAAGCCATTTACGTGCAGCAGGGCAAAATCTTTGAAGAAACCCAATGGGCATGCCAACAGCTCAAAGGCGAAAGCATAGAGCAAAATAAACGAGAGAGCAAGAGAGAAAATACTCAACTAGCAGATACCCTGTATGGCAATGAAAGACTATTCATCTGCAAAGTCAAGCGCAACCAACACTCGTGCATACCCGACTGCAGAACCTTCATTTGTTATTCATTTTTGTAAGACTTAAGTCTAACGTGTTTGTGAGTCGTGCATGCCCCACTAAAGTTTTACTGCCTGCTTGCTGTTTCGGGAAAAAGTAAGGCCAAAGGCAAGGCCAAATCGTCGAAAAAGGATAGCAAATCACATGTGAGTCAAGGATATTACGAGCACTAACAAACTGCGCTTACAAATACCAAATACACAAAAATTGTGTGTGCGAGCGGCAGTGTGTGTGCGGGTGTGTGTGCATTTGTATCAAGCTGTTCGCATTTTGTTATTGCCTCAAGTGATTTACAGTAAAATTTGAATACGAAGCAGATAACCAACCCACCTGCAGGCAGAGACGGCAAACACATCAAACCGGAAGCGGAAGTGCTTGTAACTGTAACCGTAGCCGTAACTGTTAGCTGTAACTGTAACTGTAACTGGCGAAGGGTAGAGCATCGCCTGCAGACAGACGCGGCCAGCATAAGCATCACAGCCAAAGCACGCAGCCAACATGCTAACGAGCAAGCGATATGCACTACACCTGGCTGCACCTGGCCTGGCGCTCAGGCAATATTCACAGAGCACCTCAAAATACCTTAAATGCGAATGGCCATTTTGATATTTGAGAAATGATATTTGGCTGTGGCACACAACGTTGAGCGACATCATAAATATAAATCACTTCAGGTGCTCCGCATGCGGCTTGAGGCCGACCCCAAATTTCAACTGACAGCTCGAGCTGTGCCCAAAATTCAATTGCTCGTCCACTGCTGCCCGATCACGTGCCAGCGCACAAAAATGCAATTATAATGCCAGCATGTGAGCTGCCAGAAAGAGTGCAGAAACTCCTGCCAACTGGCAACTGAAAATTGTAAATTCATTGAGGCAGATAGCAAAAATTTGCTTTTGTCTATAACCAGAGAGCCAGAGAGCCAGAGAGCAGCTGATGTTTTTATTGGTTTTCTAAGTATGCAACTAACTAGCTTCCATACTAATTTCATGCCGGCTTTTTGCCTCACTCATCAGCTCTTCACGCTCGCTCAGCTTTGATATGAAACGCGCTTCGCTTTTCAGTGAGTTTCATTAATCAATAACTTAATTATTTTCTGTGAAATCAATTAAAAATGTCGCCAAGCGTCAGTTTCACACGGCAAGCTGTGTAAATATAAAACTCTTGACATTTTGAATATCTCACCTTTGTGTAATGAATAACCAAAAAGTCAGCGCCTTTAAATTCTGGGAAGTCAGCCTACCTGCTGGTCGAGCAGTGCCGGCCAGAGCTCTTTTCCGCATTTTATTAAGGATTCGCCTCGTGACGTTTGATCAAAGTATTACTAATTGGTTTCATGTGAAACGTAAAGCGGGCTTCGAACTTGACCTTTATGCTTGTGGCTACAGTCGAGAAGCCGCACAGCAAAAGTAGTTGGGAATACATATATATATATATATATATATATATAAAAGTATATCTATATATATATAGCCCGGGCTAATATTGTATGGCTTCGATTGACTTGGTTCTTAGAGTGTTAAGTAGAGCACAGCCGATGGGCTCGGCAAGAATGGAGCTGGATCTGCCTATTTTTAGCTACTTGAGTAGATTTCCGAGTATGTTTGATGATTTGTAGTCAGGTCGTTGCCATGACAAGTCAAATTGGAGCATTTCATCCATTCTGGAGTGGTACTTACCAGTGTTGTGACTGTGTGGAGTGAGTTTCTCAGGCTGCATTCAACAACATGAAACAATTGACAAAATGTATCCCAATAAAAAAATAAACGGAAAAACTTCAGTGGACAGCAGGAAATCAATTTAGCCGCATTTTACAAAAGAATCTTCCGGGCTAGTCGCAGACGACAAGGGGTGTGGTGGTCGTATAGTCGATGCTACACTTAAAGTCATTCAACTTGAGCCGAATCCAAATCCGAATCCGAGGTGAAGTGAGCTACTAATTGTTGCCCATGCGACAAAAGCACGAATTACAGGAGCTACGAAACATCAAGGTTCACGAGTACAAAGCAAAAATCAAATACGTTATATATATGTACATATATATGTCTATGGATATAGATTTATAATCATAATCAAATAAGCACACAATCGAAGTCATAACCACGGGGGAGCCAATAGCACACGAATTAATAGACACAACAAATCTCATAAATAAATCCATGGAACTGATAAGGAAATTGCATTTGTGTAGGCGCAGCTCCAAAAATAGCTACACACATTGTATACATATAAACAGATATATCTGTCAATGTCTATACTTATATATATGTGTGTTTAATATGAGATATGAAATATGTGAATTTGGATGTATATGGAGCACGCATAAAAGTTAATGACTTTTGACATCTTTCGCTGCAAGTCAATGGCCGAAAGTCAAGACAAGAAATTAAATCAAAAAGCATAAAAACGAAGCCAAAAACAAGAAACAAAACCAACGCGCAGTGAAAACCATAAAACAAATTTTATTTTGCACTTTCATTGGAGAAGATATAGCGAATATATTGGAGTGTTTGCTTAGCGGCGAGTAATAAATAAATAAATAAAGATCATAAAATATATAATATAAATTTGACAAGAATTTATGGGGGCAAAAGATATTTGCATAAAAATAATACAAATACGAATTATGAAAATCTAAGATACAAAATAAAATGGAAAAGAATAGTAAAATAGAAGTCAATGAATAAAAAAAAAAAATATTTAAAAGTTAAAAATAATAAAAATATAATAAAATTAAAAAAATTTATATAAAATTTAAAAAGATAAAATTACCATAAAAATACAAAAAAAATGTATATGACGAATTAATATTATTAATATTATATTAAAATATTATATAAAATCAAATTAAATTCTATTAATATACATATTTAATTTTATAGATAAAAATTTTCTATAAAAAAAAATATATATATATATGAGGGAGGAATTAGAAGTAAAATAACTTTAAGAGCAATACCCTTGCAAAATCTTATTTTGTTAAGTTTTTAAGCTAAAGAGCATTAGAGATTCGATGCCTGCATTAACTGCAGAACATTGCCAAAATCTGATTGAGTGACTGAGTTGGTTAAGCGGGCGCCAGCGAGCGAGTGAGCGAATGAATATCTTGTGAGTGTTGCGGTAAAGTGTCAAACACCTAAAGCAGCCGAGTCGAATAGCAACAGCTGAGCGCAGACACAAAATGCAAGGGGCCAAGTGGAAGACAAAGCGCCGTTCCCACTGCTCATATGATGAAAGGCGCTCGCAACAGCCTGCCCTCCCCCAAGCACCCGCAGCAAATAGCAACAGCCATAGTAATAGCAATGCAAACACAGAGTCGACAGGGGCGATGTAAACAAAGCGAACTGCGCAGACGCGCGGATAAAATACGTCTCGGATAAATGGATAAAACAGCAGTTGCGGATAATACAGTGCTAGGCAGTGATGGGAACAGCAGCAACAGAAGCAACAGCAACAGCAAAGGCATAAACGCCAAAAGCAGCGACAGCAGCGCGCTAGCAGCGGCAACGGCAGCGGCAGCGGCAGCAGCAGCAGCAGCCACAACCAAAATCGTCGCCTAGAAAACCGTTTCAAATATAACCAACGAAATTTGTTTGTTTTGATTCAGTCGTTGCGGGTTTTCAAAGGCGAACGGACAGCCAGGAGCGAGCTCCTCACCGCACAAGGCATTCCCAATCGGTACTAACATTAAACAAATAAACCTAAAACCAACAAATAAAAACAAATACAAAACAGTAAAAAAAAATCAAGATAAATATTAAAATTTTTTCAAGCAAAGTGCGTAGTCAAAATTGATTTTAATTATTTTTTTTTTTTTGCGGCCCCACAAATGTGCCACATCAAAAAAACTAGACAAAAATAAATGTTTTCAAAATGTTTATTTATGTTAAAAATTCGAACAAATGTTAAAAAAAATTACCAGCACAAAACAAAGGCAAGACAATATTTAACCTGATTCTTATATATATTTTTTTGTATTTCTTTGGTGTTAAAGTGCAGTGTTTACTATAATATTCGAGGTGGCAACAGCAAGCGCTATTCACAGGTAAATTATTATGAATATATTTTGAAAAATTTGCATAGCTTAGACAATGTTGTCGTTTCCTGTCCTTGTCTAACCAAAATCATAATTCACTGAAGCTGAAATCTTTTGAAAACTATATCCGGGCAGCGTTAGAGCTGCCTGGCGGGCAAAGCTCTTCAAGCTTTGTCATCAAAGCGGAAAGGCATTTGCCATTGGCGCTTGCATCACTATCACTATGCAAGCCACTGACTGCAGGCTATGTTCCACACGTATATATACGTTAGACACACACACACAGTCACACATTCCATATATATATGAAATGTCGCCGTCACAATCGGCATTAGCTTAGCCAAAAGCATCAAAAACAAATTAGTAAATGCCAAATATTTATTTTTAATTAGCGTCTTTCGTATTTTACTTCTCATTTTTGTTTTCTTTTTTTTCGCCCTCGGCTTATTTTTTATAATATTCAGTTATTTTGCCAAAGTGTTTTTTAATACCTTTTGAAAATCATTTTCCATTGTAGCGCGCGCCTAAAAAGGTTTCATAATTAAATTAAAAACTTTAATAAAAAGAAAAGTTTTTATAGCGCGCAAAGTCGGCTGTATGTAATGTATGCAAGACGTGCGGACGCCTGTCTTTAAGCATTTTTCCAAGCCTATGTGGCTTTCCTTTCTTTGCTGTGCTTGTTTTTAAATTTTAAGACCGAGCAGTGGGCCCAAAGAGTCCTGTTTATATGTGCTTTGGGAGTGTGTTAAATTGGCAGCATATGCATCGATATGGGCTGTTTTGAATCGCTATATCATAGAACTAAATTAGGAGAAATTTATTTTTATTAATATTTCTATATTACTTACATTTGAGTCATTAAATGCTAAGAAGAATCGCCTAAGATATAATTTTGACTATTTTTTCAAGCAAAATTTATATGACCTTAAAGTCAAATTTACTGTCTTGAATTTGAATCTAATATCAATATCAATTTATTCATGAATAATTCCCATCAGATATGATAAACTTGTGCCAAAATTGTTTTCAATTTTTGAAACACTTCAAATTAGTTGTGATCAGATTCAACTGCAACTTTATTTGCTCATTCTGTCTGGGAAACAAGTCAAAGTCACAGATAGTGCCGCCTTGGCAATATTGAGATGTGCTTCAATTCAGCCAAAAATATGAAACATTTTCCTTGAAGCATTTTTGGCAATGGACAAAACTTGAAGTCCAGCCAAAAGACTTTCAAGCGGAATAGCTGGTATTTATTACTATTAGTATTATTTTTATTCAATATTTATTATATTTGCTAAAGTTCATTCGAATGGCATGAACATCACGAAAATCACATCATAAAAATCACATAAACGTAATCTGCTGAAACTAAAAATTAGCGTTAAACTAATATTTTCTGATAGTTATTGCTCCCCAGCGAATCACAGCAAATTGTGTGAGTTTAGGTGAAGCTTTTTAATAGCAAAATAAATATTTAATATTTCTTTAAATTTTCCTTGAATATAAAGTGACTGAAGCCACAGTTCAGCGAAGTCTAGCCTGGGGCCTCTTAGAGCTGCTTGGTTCATTTTTATTATCCTATTTGTTCGCTAAGATCTACTTAATGAAAAAATAGTGAATTTGTAAATTAATTTTTATTCACTGCCGCAGCCAAGGCCTCCTTCAACCGCTTTATCAGCCGCAGCCGCAGCCGCCACCGCCGACGCCGACGCCGCCGCTGCTTGAGCTGCGGTTGCAGCTGCCAGTGGATGCTGCAACTTTTAGGGGTTCGCGCGTAGTTGACGGGGCCCCGAGCTGCCATTGTAGTCCCAGCGGAAAACTCGCATAAGAAAACGAGTCTAAAATGCATGAAGCAAATAATAAAACTTATGCGATTTATTTTTTTATTCTTTTGCCATAAAAAAAAAATAGAAAAAAACCACATAAAATAGAATCTTAACTTAAAAACTTGCTTGGCAGCAATATTGTTTGAGTTTTCTTGGGGCTTCACTGCTCTGCTGTCGGCTCTATTAGCTAACTAAACTATTTCTAAGTAAAGTCAACTTTTCATTGAAACCTTTTTTCTATTTGGTATTTTTTCGTTGTTTTTCAATGATTTAATTTATATGTTATCTGTGTTTTTTATTGCTACTTTAATTCGTTGTTAATGCTCGAGAAAAGTCACAAAAATCTTTAATTTATTTTAGCATTTCATTATTCATAATTATTTAAATATATATTTGTCATACATAAATATATTTATATATAGAAACCAAGAGATTTTTTTTTCCAATTTATGAAAGTAGATAAATTAAAAAGAAAATATTTTTTCTATTTAATTTCAATTATATATATATATATATATATATATATATATATATATATATATATATATATATATATATATATATTTCTCTAATTTAAAAATTAATTACACATCAATTTTATGAATTAATTTATATATAAACTTAAACTTAATTTATAATAATTTAATTTAAATTTTAAATAAATTTATTTTTTTTATCTTTGTAGTATATTTTTGTTTAATAAAATTAAAATAAATGTATAAATACTTCATTGCTATTTTAAATTAGTAATTTTTATAGTGAACGTAACTTTATCAAAAAATTAAAATTTATACATTAATACTTCTATTAACATGTTTTAGCGGAAATTTATTAATATTAATTTATTAAAATATATTCCTTAAATATAAAGATCAATTAACTGTAAGAAATATTATAACTTTATTTAAATATGTATTTTATATAGTTTAATTAAATTAATATTAGTTATTTTTATATTAATTATTCATAGTCCTTATATATAGGGAATTTAACCATTCGACTTGTGCCCACGCTCCGTTTTGCCTCGAAAGTTTTTGCTTTTGTAGCTTTTCGTGTCATGTTGGCGAAAGTGTGTAAAAGTGTCGAAAGTACACAATTCATATGACAGGATGTTGCCCAGTTTCCGTTTAGTGCAGCGTTACATGCTCCACCGATGCAATCATGTTTTCTTATTGATTTTTGCGTCAGCGAGATCTCATTTAAATTATTTCTAATGCATTTGCTGGAAATGCGTTTACATTGCAATTAGAATGAAGCAAGCTGCCCAAATCCAATTGCCACGCTTGCTGGTTGGCTGGCTGAAGGCCGAAATTCAATTTGACTCGAAATACACTGAATCGGATCGGATCGAATCGAATCGAATCGAACCGAACCGAACCGTAACGGAGTTCATATAAGTCGAGTGCCACACGTGCCGCACATTTAAATCAATACGGTCATTAACATTAATGAACCAAGTGGCATTAGACTGCTTGGCAGGACCTTCGGCATCCTCGGCTCAGTTGGCCAAAGAAAGTAAGTCACATAAAAGCCACGAGCTAAATAAATAATACATTGTGAATACCCTGTAAACGCTTGAGGCGAAAATCAAGAGAGAGTGATAGATATATGGTTTTATAGGTATGTAAATATAAAGATATATAGATATATATAATGATATATAGATATATGGATATATAGATATATAAATGTATAATTTTATAATTTATATATATATATATTCTATATAGAACTGACAGTACTTGCCTAGCCAATATTCCTCAAATGCCAACCAGTAAATACCTGTTAGATATTGAGTTTACTAATAGCCGCCAGAGGTTTTTATCACACATTACTTTAGTGTCTCAACTTCGAGTCCTGGATGTAAGCGCATAATTTATTGAAGCTTTCACACAGGTAAAACAACAACAACAACAACAGCAAATACCTGCATATAAACATTTGATTTTTGACCTGGGGCCAGGCCGCACGGCGCACACAGGCTCAATGAAAAATGTAGGAATATCGCAAGGGAAAGCCCGATTGGCAAACATATTTTCTTCCTCTCTTTTTTTTGCTCGTTTCATTCATGTTTCCCTTTGCAAAAATGCAGCACAAAGGCGAAAAGTTGGCAAGTGGAAAATCCAGCAAAACCAATGCGAGAAACCAAAAAAAAAAAAAAAAGAAGTGAATTTAAGCAAAGCGTAGCCATAAACCAAAAAGTAAACCCTTTTTGTTGGCTGACCTTGACCTCATACCCCACAGCCCAACGGCCTCCCACTCGAGTAGCCTCTGGGGGCGCGAATTATTGAAAGAAAAACATTAAGAAGAAATAACTTTGACTTTGCTTGCCGTTCGGCTCATAACTTTCTTGCCTGTTTGCGGTCAGTTGTTGGCTTACTTGCTTTTAGCCATTTATTTGCTGTTGCTGTTGCTGTCGCTCTCGTTTTGTTCTTTGTGTTCGCTGCTCCCACAAGTGAGCCCCAAAGAGTGGCCATCGCTGTGTGTGCGTTTTGTCCCCATCTCGCTCTGTGTCCTTGCTGGTTGCGTTTAATGGCACCTGTGGCTGCCGGCTGCTAATCATGATTTTAATGACCTCCAGCAGCGGCTCAGCCAATTCGCCTTGGCTAGATTTCGTGTTTACGAGTGGCTCGCTGAAAGGCTGTCGCTGTCGCTGCCGCTGCCGCTGCCGTTACTGCTGCTGCTGCTGCTACTGCTGCCATTGCCCACGGGCTGCAATTAATTTTTGAAATGCTTTGCAAGTTGGCCAACGCTGAAATTATAATTTGGCCAGCGGCCGAGCCAGCTGCCCTTGATTGAGTGCTGAGCACATATTTAGGCAACAATGTGACAAATTGGCAAACATGGCCGGGAGACTGACTCAACGCACTCTGGCTAATTGCAAAAAATTTAAGAGACTCGCAGACAAAATATTCAATATTCGAAATGTTTGAAAATATTTCATAAATTGTTAACCTTTTAAGCTCAGTCAGCAGCAGACTTTGCCATTTGAATGACCTTCTATGGCTCCATCATTAGCAGACTTTGCTGTCGTCTCTTGTCAAGCCTCAAGCATTTGCTGGCTTTAAACTCTTAAACAAAACTTTGGGTGTGTGTGCGGGCGAGCTTAAGTCTAATAGCTGACAGCTGTGCGAGTGCTGGAACATGGCCAGAGCATTATTTATCTAAGCAGATTGTGAAAGACAATTGAAATATTATTCAGAAATCAGCTCTGGCAACCCCAATGCAAGTTATATGAAATAGAATTTATATACTAATAGGAAAATATATATATTAATATATATATAGAAATATGCAAGTTTAATAAAATAAAATTTATATAATAAAGCTAAAATATATAGATATATATTGACTCTATTAAATATAAATATTATTTATATATTTAAGTAATATATTTATCATATATATATCTTGACTATATTAGATAAACATATCTATATATATTGCCTCATTAATTGCACAACATATGGCAAAGAGCTGTAAGTGTGAGCTTGACTCCATCGCATATCATATGACACAGCTCACATTTGAGATTGTCAAACATGGGATTCCTTTCTGGTGGAGCACCCATTCGTATCGTTCCGTTCCGTTCCGTCCAGATTGAGAGTTGGTGTGGCCTTGAGTAATATAATCGCCCGAAAATTCGACACCACAACAAACAGACGGCGGAATATTTCATTTCAATAATTTCATTGTGTTGCCCGTCGGTGGTCAGTGATTGGCCTCAGCCTCGTCTTGGCTCATGGCACATTCGTGGATGACGTAGTTGCAGACGTAAGCATGGCTCATGGGCTCTGTCAATATTGGCACAACACTTTGTTTACTCTCTAGCAAAAAAATGGAAGTGTGCACACACACACGCGGCAGAGAAATATGTTAAATCGACAACATATTGAATTTGGATTTAGTATCGCCGTGCAGAATCGGCATCGGCAATGGCATCGGTTGGCCCTGTGAGCGAAAAAAAATGGGATGTAAACAGAGGCTGCGAGGAAGTGAAAATCATGCCGACGCAAGTTCGTTGACATCTGGAACAAAATGAAAAGATAACAACTGCGAGAGGAGGAGAGAGTACGACAGAGAGAGTGTGAGAGAGAGAGAGAGAGAGAGAGAGAGAGAGAGACAGATTGGGAGATAGGGAGATAGGCACCGCAGCCAGCTTCAATTTGGTGGCTCCGTCACAAGATACGACATCAACATCCGCAGGGCTGCGCAACTTATGTAAATGTATTCAGAGGCAATTACGATCCAAACAATAATCACAAAGCAGCGCGCAGCGACAACGACAACAGCTGGCCAGCTGATACGCTCGGGGAACGAGCGACCAATAATGAAAAGAAAGTAGCACGCTCTTAGCCAAGCGGCCCCAGAAAATGGCCCCAAGGTGCGCACGGCAAGCGCACAGCAGTCGTAGAAATATTGCGCAAACAATGAAAGGATTCCAGCCAGGCATTCCTTAGCCGCCGTCGCTTCCTGTCGTCCTGCTGCTTCAAGTTCTAATTTAGCAGACAGCTGCCTGTGGCCGGTGCCTGCAACAGGTTATTCTCCTCCTCATCCTCGACGACGGCGACTGCGGTCGAGAGGATGTCGAAGACTGCCGCAGTCTGAACCCGCTGGGATGTGGTTTTTCCTTTTTTGCCTTCGCTCAGAACGTAATTTAACACTCTAAAACAGTGAGGCAAACAAATGGCAAAGTACTCTAAATACTTGCACTTGCCCAGAAATATGTGCGCCAACTCTTAAATCATGGCCAACTATTTCAGAAATTTAAGAAATCTGCCAAAAGTTTCAGCACTGCAGAGCAGAAACTCACCGAGAGAGACCCAAACAGAGAAGAGCAGCTCAACATATTTTTATCGAGTCTATATCTATCTATATGAATATGAATATTCGATATTATCGAGTCTATTATGGCAAATATTTTTGTATATATTATTTATCTAGCTGAGCACTTTGACATTTTTCGGGTATTTTATAAAGGCGAATTAGGTCTTTCTCGGTCTGTCTGTGTCTGCGAATCTGTTTGTGTTAAGAGCAAAGCGTTACTTGGAAACTCCCCGATAAATTCGTAGAAATGTGATATATGTGTGGCAGAACCCTTTGGACAGTTCCATAGCCTGAATCGGTTGCCTTTGAATTTCCGCACTGCCTGCGGGCGACATAAATTATTAAGATTATTTACTCGCATGATGATTTAGTCTTTGTCCTCAGCCGGATTCGACAGAATGCAATTGCCAGGCACAAAGGACGCAACTTCATTGAAATTTTCTGATTATGTAAATACGAGTTGGCAAACAAATGCGAAAAGAAAATGCCAGAACATGCGTAAAAGTTGCAAGTTTCAAGTTGAGTGCTGAAACAATTCAAATTGATTTGCAAACATTACTTATTACCCGAGTAATTTATGTGCGCGAGCTTTTGTAATTCATATTGTTCGCAAAACAATAGAGTTTGCCCAAATAGAAAGCCGCGTGTGTGTGTGTGTGTGTGTGTGTGTGGACGTGTGGGCGCGTTAGATATACAATTTATATTGGCAAATAATTGTGATCAAAAGTTTTGACTAATAAGTGCAATTACTTACACACACACGCACACGCACACGCAGACAGCTGCTCGACACACCTGCGTTTAATTAGAGCACCCGCTGTGCAGGGGAAACGCAACAATTCGTGCTGCGCGCATAATTAACACATCATTAAACGGAATCTATATATATTTGTATATATATATATATATATATATGTGTGTGTGTGTGTGTGTGTGTGTTGTGTATTTCTATTAAATTTAATAATTCTTCAACAGCTCAATTAACTGCAACACAACACAAATTGAAATGGCCACAGTTGGATTCGCCTTTAGCCAATTTGGCATTTATCTTCAGTTGCGCATACGCCGCGTTGGCCCCGCATGCAAACTGCATCAATCTCAGTCACTGCTGCTTAAACATTTGAAGAATCCTCTCATTTCTTTAGAGCATATTTACCATTTATTAAACACTCAGCTCACTCGCCGCACATTTTTGGCATTGTATATTTTTATATATTTATCATTTTTGGCCACAGCTGAAAGACCTATTGTCGACACACATGTCTAAAAGAAAAAGAAAATGGCTTGAATAGATTAAACTCAAATTATGATGAGTTTTCTTGGGCTGCCGCTGCCGCCGGTTCTGGAGCTTGCATATATCACATCGTTTTATGTCTGAAGAGCGCATAAAAACAAATTTCTTTTATTGACACGTCCTATAAAACACAATGTATATAAACCGATCTAGATGCGTGCACGTGTGTTTGTGAGTGTGTGTGTGTGTGACACACACATTGCTGAAGTGGGTATAAATGGCTAGGCATATGGGTTAGACGAGTCTGGCATGTTTTTCTCCCTTTGCATTACGTGAGAGTAATTTGCTTAAACAGCTGCGATCATTGAGCGCCAAGACTATTTTCTAATTGGGTGTCCTATTGGAAGGTCTTATTGGGAGGTCTTATTCTGAGTCCACATTTGCTTAACTTTATGTTAGCCATTTTGGCACACTTTTAATGGGTATAGAGACATAAAAATGCCACAAGCAAGCACACGCACACACACACAGCATAATACGGCTGTAATTGAGGACTGTGGGCTGCTTTATGAGCTGTGCTGTTGTTGTTGTTGTTGTTGTTGTTGTTCTTGTATATGCATCCATCAATTTTATTTAATCATTTATATAATCAAATTTACTGATTATGTAAACACACTTGTACAAGGGAATACATAAGCGCGCTCTTACCTTATGGGTGCCCAAACACGTATAAATATACATAAATATATATATATACATATATATATATATATACATATATACATATATACATATATATGTAGCACACATTGATATGCGCATTTTTGGCTGGCACTGTAACTGTCACTCTCGCCCAGAGAAGAGCTGCCCACACTGCTGCACGAGGCACGCACATGAACCAAATGTAATAGTCGAGTGCTGGCTGGCAGCTCGACTGCGATACCCTGTAATACATATATATATATATATATATATATATTATAATATATATATATTTCTATTTTATTTTAATATTTCATTGCTATAGCTCAATGCAGAATCAAGATATTTACTGGTCGCGACCTGCGCCTGGCCCACACACGCATTACAGGGTATTTCGCCTTAATAATTTTTTGCAGATTTTTTCTTGTTAGCTGGCAGCTCGCTCTGTGCTCTGTGCTCTGTTCGCTGTCGCATATGCCTGGCGGACCCTTTTTATCGGCAACTTTATCGACGGCAGTTGCTCCGTCACCTACGAGTTTAAGCATTCGATTTTGGTGTTGCCTTCGCCGCTTTGTGGGCCATTTGTTGTTTGATTATTGTGTTTGTCGGTTTCTGCGAAATGTCGGCAAAACGACAAAAAAAAAAGGGGGGAAAAAAAAACTCCTTTCAGCATTTGCAAGAAAACAATAAAGACGCTGTCACAGTGCGCAAATCCTGCAGCAGGCAAGCAGGCGTCATTGATGGCTTCAATGTGAATTAATTGTCATTGCTTATTGCTCATTGTTTTGATTGGTTATTGTTTAATGCGGCGCGCAGCACAGCACAGCTGAGATAATCGGAGTGCAGCGTGGTACATGACTTGGCTCGTTGGCCGGACAACCGCTTTGATTTATTGATGATGTGTGCCCGGCTTATGGCCAATGTGATTTATGCATTGAGCCACTGCCCGGGCCCTCAATTCAGTGTAAATATTATATATATATATATGTATATCTAAATGGATATGTATATATATTAAGCCAATTGGCTTATCACTCGACTAATTTCGTATGCGAGCAGGCGTGGATGCAAAACGTTCTCTTAATTAATGTCATTAGAGGCTAGAGCCAGAGCCAGAGCCAGAGCCAGAGCCAGTTAGGCGAATAAGCCATAATTAAGCCAAATCGTTTGGCCAACTGCATAAGCTGCGTTATTCAAACTGTTTCCATTGCCATTCAAGCATAACGGCAAATGAATGTGCAGAGATTAGACCTAAACATCAATTAGCTCATGTTGAATGGAATGCGGCTTTAAGACTGTGGCAGTCTGCAGAGTTGAAAGTCTGCTTTTGGCATATTTCTTGCGCTGAAACAATGACAATATGCAATAAGCGATAAGTGGAAAACAATAAGCCATAAACAATGTAGCAGACTGCGACAGTAACCGGCTGAGGGTGCCAGCCTGGCGCACATGGCGTATGTGTAATATGTGTCGCATGGCACGCTGAATGTTTTAGTGTGCGCTGTGGACGTTGGCGGCTTAAATGAATAACAAAAGCCAGTAGCCAGCGAGCAGTGCACACACACACACACACACGCACACATATTATATATAGTAAGTATACGCCATGCGGGCCGGGCTGTCGCTTAGCCGCATTGTTGCCTCGCCGCTTTGTCGCCTCGCATAATGAATACTCATTATAAACAGAAATATGCTAGAGCCGCTGGCAGTCTTGAGCCGCTTCGCGTCTAAGCGCTGGTTTTATCTGGCGCTGACCTTGTGGGTAGCTGGCTAGCTGCGTCTGCCATTGATTTTATGAGGCGCGTGCACAGGTGCCAGGCGCAACTATAATGTGATGTGCTAATGCTGCTGTCATTGTAGTTATCACAGCATTAACGATGCCGCGCTCTCGCTCTCGCTCGCCCTCGCCCTCTCACTCTCCCTCTCCCTCTCCCTCTCGCTCTCCCTCTCTCAGCTGTGTTTGCAGTTTGGGTATTTTAATTTGTTTTCATAAACTTGCGCACGCAACTTGTTTGTCTTTTTATCAAAGTTTGCTGCATTAAACTAAGCTCGCACCTCTCGCTGCCCTCCCTCTCTCACTATCTCCCCCTCCCTTTCTCTCTCTCTCTCTCTCTCTCTCTCTCTCTCTCTCTCACTGTGTGTGTGAAATAAAGTACATAAACTTTGGCTGGAAACTTGTCGACTGGGCAGCCACAAGTTGATTAAGACTTAGTGCGGCTGCCTAAATGATGTTCGTGTTAATGATGCCAACGTATCCAAGCAAAACTTCGCTAGGGCATTTAAATTTTAATGACAAAAACTGATACGCCGCGCAGGCAAAGACATTTGCCTGGACAACAACAACAGTACGCAATTGATGTTGCCAAGGCATTGGAGGCTCATTAAAATACAAAAACAAATGGGAAAACCAACAACAACAACAACAGCAACAACAACGTCAAATAAAATAAAGGAAAATGCGATGGAAATTTACAGGAATGCGGCAACATTTGAGTAGCTGCTGCCCAAAAGTAATGAGTATTACGCATATTATAGCTGAACAAACATCAAAAAAGCACACACACACACACCCTCACACACACACACACACACCCACACACACAGACAGCTCATATATATTAATTTGTGGGTAGGCTGGCAAAAGTTGTGTGCGGCATGCGGCATGCGGCTTCAATTATTTTTTGTAGTTGCTCGGGCCATTCCCAGCAGTAAAACTGTGCGTAACTGCAACCATTTTCGGCTTCTTTTTACTTTATTTATTTATTTATTCAGTTTGTCTTTACGGCCGCTCCCCACGCGCGCACACACACACACACAGAGACAGAGAGAGAGACAATTAGCCACGCCAATTAGTTGCAGCATTATTATTTTCCACAATTATTTGACTTAGGTGGAAAAAGTAAGTAGCTTATGAATGAGCTCACACAAATACACACACATACATACTCTCTCTCCCTTTCCCTTTCCCTCTCTCTCTCTCTCTCTCCCTGTCTCTCTTTATCTTTGTCACCATCTCATTTGGCTGCCTTTACGGCCATGTGTATTTGAGCATTGTAAAACATTATGTGCGTGGCTTATTAAAGTCAGCTTCAGCTTACCTCAGCTCTTGCCCACAATTTGCATACGAACCCCGGACACACACACACACACATACAAACACACAAACTCACGCACGCAGCCAGTTTTATGCTGTGACAGCTTCAAATTTTGCGGCAGCTCTCAGTCGGCTATTCTCGTCAGTTTATTGCTGTTGCTTTTTATTGCAATTGGGCGACATTTGTTGCGTGTCATTGTCAAAAAGGTACAACTAGCACTTCAGGTTTTATAACTTGTCTGTATATATATATATATCTGCACGCTTGGCGTTATCATATCAGCCGTGAAGTAGGCAACACTTTATTCTAGATTTGGGCAACTGCCCATTGCCGATAAATCGGTGCTCGGCGAACTTAATTGTTGCACCACACACAATACCTCAACAACAATACGAATCACATTTAAGAATTTTCAAAATAAAATTCAATTGAATTCAGATTCAAACTTATACAGAGCACAACAAAAGTCTATCGGGCATGCATTATGACCTGTTTGCTCATAAATTCATTCATAAAATTTCGGTAACTAAGAGAAAATATCTTGATATTTAAATACAACAGAGTTGCTGAGGCGCGAAACTGTATTTAAAAGTAATTTTATGGTATTTTTAGTCTAGTGGGCCAGGGCATTGGCCTTTTCAGATTCAAATCAATCTAAGCCCATTCTTATAAATACTTAGAGCAACTAAATGCCATCAAATTTTATGGCCTTTTGTTATTGGATCAAAGATGAAGTGGCTCAAGTCGATGAAAAGGTAATAAAAAGCAACAATATGGCAAATTTTAATTGCCGAAATCTTTTAGTGTTTCTCTGACTCTCCCTCACTCCCGCTCTGTGTAAGTAATAAAAAAATAAAAAAAAATAACAACAACAAAAATTAATTGAATGAATTATGTTAGCTTTCAAAGAATAGAATATGAAGCGCATCTCTTAGAGACTCCGCTGCGCATTATCATCAGCGGCAGCATCGTCAAATAGTCTGGGAGACAAAAGCTTATTATACTTGTGTACGGCATTGACAGCTCATGTTTTTTAATGCGGCTTCAGCATGGAAAATAGATAGGTTTATTATAAAATGCCTTAATATTCACCCTAAGCGAACAGCGTGCGCTTTGCTTGCCGCGTTTATCCGCAGCTAGCCGCTATGCAATGCAAATGTTATGGCAGCAGCAATCCATTCCATTTCAGTAGACTGTTGCCGTCGCCGCCGCCGCCGCCGCCGCCGTGCACCGCTCATCTCCGCAGCCTTGCATCCTGGCATACTTGCATACATTACGTATACGCACTGCTGGCTGCGCTGCTGAAATTTATTGCATTCAGCTTTCCTCGAGCCACTGCTGCGACTCTAAAGCCAATTGCCACGCGCATTATATATATATATATATATATTTCGCCCCAGCAGGCGCGGGGTGGAGGGCAGCAACAGCAGCGCTAAACAAGCGCATAAACAATAAAAAATGCTTGAACAAAATTATTCTTGCTTTGCTTCTATTATTATTTCGTTTTTGTGTTTTTTTTTTTTTCATTATTATTATTATCGCTTAACAAAAGGGACTCGACTCGAGACCTGAGATTTGCATTGGTGAGTCGTCGTTTATTTGGAAGTTGACTTCAAGTTGTGCCATAAAAATTAATGAACTTCAAGGGCCACGAGTGTCACAGTCACAGTCGCAGTCACAGTCGCAGTCTCAGTCACAGACACAGTGACACAGCGACTGCGACAAGTCAGTGAAAGCATTTTAGCTGCTACATAAGCCAGATGAGCACTGGAATTAAGCTAATACAAGAGTCGCCGGCTATGGTGTAGCAACAACAATAAAACATTCACAATCACAGCCCAGGCGGGGCGCCACGGCCACCGTCAGAGCCACCGCCAGAGCCACATGAAAAACAATTGAGAGGAAACACTTGGGGCCAAGTGGAAGTGCAGCTAAATCCTTGCAAAGTTCCTGCAACGGAAGCAGAAGCAAACCAGCTGAAAAATTACGCACAACTTTGAGTGGAAGCGCTGTTAAATGAGCGTGTGGCCGGCAGCCACAGCAAACACAGCAGCAACAACAACAACAGCAACAGCAGAAATAGTGTTCAAGTGCTGCTGTCTGGGCTGCAGCTGCAGCAGTATTTTGTAAGCTGTGCGCCACTTAAGTGCCAACAAAAAGCAATTGAAGCTGATTGGCACAGATAAGGCCAAGAATGAAACATTTTTCCGTTTGCTGAATAAATTGGCTGAGCAGCGCTCTTAATGTAGGCCCTCATATTTAATACCCTGCAGCCATAGTCAAAGCTGTCTCCCTTATCTAAGCCCAAACGAGCCAACTAGTCAAAGAAAAGTTGTGCGAATGGCTCACGCAGGGAAGCGCTGAAGCATTGAAATGAAAGTTATCTTTTATGTATATTAAATTGTTTATATATTTAAAATGTTGCTCGCATCCACTTTATGTTTTCCTTATCCACTTCTATCCGCTACAGGGCATCTGAGAGTCAATCATGCAATGCTTAACTGCCGCTTATGGGCATCCTTTTGTATGTTGTGGCTGAAACAATTGAGCTTCTCAAAATCAATTGAATTGTATATAGCCGAGCAACAATAACAGCGCACAAAAATTTGTTCTGTTCGCTTTGCCATTTGGCATTTGGCCGAGACCCGAGACCGCAGACGGCAGACGGCAGAAGACAAACGAGAGACGTGAGACGTGAGGCGGGTGCGAGTGCGAGTGCGAGTGCGAGTAAACAAATTCTAGTTAAATTGAACAGCATAAAAATATGTAAATTCCTTTGGTTCTTTTTGTTTTCAACGCTGACATAAAATGGCATATAGACATAGGGAGAGGGAGAGAGAGCTAGTAGCAAAGGGTGCCACAATGGAAAAGAGAGAGAGAGAGAGAGAGCGAGACAAAGAAACAAATACACGATATGTAGCCGGGAAACAAGTGGTGCGTAAAACTGATGACGCGACACGTTGACAATCGACATTAGATATGTATAACAACAGTCAAAGCCACAGCAGCAATAATCACAACAACAAACAACAAACAACAACAACAACAACAACAATATGAACAACAGCCAAAGGCTGTCATTAAATTGTGCGTCAGCGACAATACGAATACGAAGAAAATGCTACTTTTTGGCTGTTTAATAATACAGACACACACACACACACACGCACACACACCCACGCACACACACACACACACACACTCACATACACACACACGTACTCTTAATTAGATATAAATATATATATGAGCAATCCTGGGACGCTAATAAAGATTAGCTCGTTGCCTAAGCGCATGCAAATTATGCCTTTGACTCGGGCTCTTTTTGATTAATAGACCTAACTGGCTGTTAAGGCTAGCAGTCACTTTAACATGCTGTTAAATATTAGAATTTAAATGCTTGAACTTAACTCGAACAAGTGCTAAGACAGCCAGCTGCTGGCAAAGTTATTGTCAGCACTGGCTTTAACATGCCTTTGTCTGCTTGACTGCCCGTCAAATTTAGCAGTCGCCTTAGTCTCCTTGACACGCACTTAAATTAAAGTATGCAAGGTCTCATACATGCATCGTTTTACGTGCGATTGTTAAAGTTAACAGCTGGCTTAACGGCCACTCGCCGTCGCCGGAACAGGCTGTTAAGCTTGCATGGCCCACTTTAACATGCTGTTGGCCAAGGCTAACAATCACTTTGACACATCGTTAACAAGGGCTGCAACTGGCGCTAGTTTATAGCCGCAGATGCTATCTTATCTCTCTTATCGCCGGCAGCAAATGGCAGCTAAATACTAGCTATTAGCATATTTGATAGCCTTGGCATGTTTCAGTGCGATAGTCGGGCGGCAAGTGGCAAGCGGCAAGCGGCAAGCGCCAAGCGCCAAGCACCTGCAAGTTGAGCCGCGGGAATTGCGTCTCTTTAAGTTATGCTCTAGAAATTGTGCAGCGCAAGAGAGAAAGTTAGTTCAGCATGATGTCAGAGATCTTTTGCTGGCTTGGCGGGAGAGAGAGATTTCTGTGTCACCTACAGGCTCCAATGGGCTTAATTTATAGTTAGCATCCGATACATTCATCTTCTTGGCCACTCGCCCACAGTGCCTATAGATTTCTTTTTGTTTTGTTTTTGTTTTTTCTTTTTTTTTTTTTTTTATACATAAATGTATGGCCAGCTAGTGTGGCGGCAGTGTGGCCGCCCACTGAACGAGCAGATGCTAACTGGGGCACGCCCAACAACTTAATCAAAGGCAGGGCCACTGTCGAAAACAAGAGAGAGCGAACAATAAGACTAAAAGTAATACAAATACCGATGCGGCCATGGACGGTTAACACCTTTTGTGGCAAAGGGCTACAGAGGGCTGCAGAGGGCTAGTGGTAATAGGTAAGGGGTTGAACGACTGGGTCAGCCCCTGGTATCAGAATCATTACTGTTGCCCATCGATCCACTGCCCGTCAGCCGTTGCCCTCTGCCCGTGCGCCCGGCCTCGCATTTATCAAGTGGCAAACAAACAAACGCGCGCCCATTGTTATTATTGGCATTATTGCAAAATAAACGTGGGGCCACAGACACAGCCGGCGACCTAACTGGTGGCGCACAGATACAAATTGCTTTATTCAAAAATATTCTGTCGTGTAATTTGGCCTGTCACATTTGCCGACGCCCCAAAGCATCGATACTGCTGCCAGCCGAACACATTGATTGTTATTCCGGCCATACAAATAAATTATCAAAAATTATACAAGACAATCGAGCCGTTGGCTAATCGTACACAATTTTTATAGTGCCCAATGCTTGTGCTGACCATTGAGCTGAGAGCGCACTTTGTGGAGGTTGGCAATATATATGACCAGGCACTGGCTAGGTGCTTATGTGGCAATGTTAAACAGCTAGGGCTTTGGTGTACTAGACCTCAATTTATATATAAATATCTTCCTAGGTATCTGATGGCATAGAGAAAACGAAGAGAACTTTGAGAATTATGACAAACTCTATCAATGCTCCTTCACAACAAGCTTTTATTGCCTTGTTTTTTTTTCGAGCTCTCGCTTAGTTTTTGTCAAGCCAAGAGCACTCTCTTGCAGCTAGCAGTGCTAATTATGAGTGGCAACAACTCAGGGCATTTACCAACTTCTTTTGTTTGTCTTTTGCACTTTTGACAAGACTTCTGTCTCCTATCCATGTGTGCCTCTTGACAGCGTGCTGGCAACCTTTTTGCTATCTTTCGAGTGATAAGAGTGTGAGTCTTATTTGACAACTGGCAAAGAAAGAGCAGCGCGTGGAGTCTGTCATTGTATGTGAGGTTCTAGAAATATAGCTAAAAGCGTTCTATATTGCCCTAAAATACATAGCCCTTAGCTTGTGTCAAGATACATGCATAGAAGTGCTTCACAGATTTATAACTTTATAAGTATATGTCGCGTAATATACTTCATTTAATAAACGCAGACTCTGTGAGGGCAGCGAGTTGCCGTCTTTCATCACCAATGTGCTTTTCATATTACCACACTTGTGGACACATAGCTCACCCATGCGACAACACACTCGATTTTAGCATTATAACAATATACAAATAAAATATTATATTATTATAATAATATAATGATATAATAATATAATAAAAAATAATAAAATAATATAATAGTATAATAATATTAAAAAATAATAATAATATAATATAATATTATATGATATAATAATTTATATTAATATATCATTATAACAATATAATAATATAATAAAAAAAAGTAATATAATAATATAAAAATATAATAAAAATAAAATAAAAAAAATAATAAAATAATATAATAGTATAATAATATAAAAAAATAATAATAAAATAATTAAGTAATATAATATTATAATAATATAATGATATAATAATATATATTAATATATATTCCAGAGTACTTTAAAAGTTTTTATTATATGCTAAGTGAAATGTCATGAGCTTATGCTCAGCCTCGCCACTTCACTCTTCTATATAGTAATATAATATATAATATACATATTTAATTAAATAACTTTGCGATAAATTTCATTAATTTAATAACTTAACATACTCCAACTACGACAACACTTGAAGCATCTTAACTATGTTTTGCTTCGCTCAGAAACTAAAGTGGCATTTGGTCAGTTTTGTTTGGTTGTGCGTATGAATAAAGTGTTTCATTTCGCACAGGTTTCGGCTTTGTTTGCTGCATGTCTTAGCTCTTTGTGTCTTTATTTATTCGTTTCCTTTTTTATTACATTCTGGGCGCATAAAACATTAAGCATACGCACCGTGTGCCGCCTTTGCATCAATTGAGACATTTAACAAAAGGCCGACGCAGCCATTTACCTTTTTCGGCTCCACATATCTGTCTCCCTCGATGTGCGTGTATGTGTGTCCCTGTGTGTCCGTGTGTAATGTATGTATAGCGTGCCCTTTCACGGCACCGTGGTCCGAACTGCATTTGCCTAGCACAAAATTGAATTTATTATGAACTTTTTGATTTATTTATGCTTTTCGCTTGTTTTCGTACCACTGTGCAGAGATTTTGCTTTTCACAAAGGAAACAAAATGCTTCCTCTGCTACGCTTTGGTGTCAAATTTTCTATTTTCCAGCTGCTCATGCATACGCACTGTCCAACTAAAGGGTCGTGTGTGTCCCGCCCACCCCCAGCCACGGCGAGTTGGACAATTTTTTGGTTTATTTTTATTTATTTTTTATATATGTATGCGTATATTTCCTTTGTTGGTCAATTTCTTTGCTGCTCGTTGAACGCTCGTTTAGACATCGTTTTGTCATTTTGCTACGGCAGCGACCCCGAGCCAGCAGCTGCCCAGTCATGGAAGGATGGGGCTGGGTGCTGGGTGCTGGCTGCTGGGTGTTGGTGCAGAGAGGGAGCTAAGTGCTGGACGTGTGCCCTAAATGTCAAACCCTTTTCAAAAATAGTCAGACACGCCAGCCAAATTCTGGCCAGGCTACAGTGAGCGAAACGCATCGTAAATTTTCGGCTCGTTCTGCTCGCAATTTGCATACGCGCCTCTCTGTGTGTGCGTGTGAGTTGATAAATAAAATTGTATTATTAACACATTCGAAATGGCAGGCGATGCTTGGTCAAATGCTGCTAATGGGCGCAGGTCAAAAGAGGCGTGCAGCGTTCTCAGCGGCTGCTCATGTGGCGTGCCCTTCATTCAAATTGTTTACTTGTCGTCAGCCTCTATTGTCTGGCTGTTTGCCCAACAGCTCCATCAAAGCGCAGCGTCTGCATATTAATCTTCGGCGCACACAGATTTGATAGCACGAGTTCTGTACAACCGACTGGATATGTTGTCACACAAGCCAACTTGCTTCTCTATCTATACTGACTGCCTGTCTCTCTGTCTGCCTGTCTCTCTGTCCATCTGTCTCCCTGTCTGTCTAGCTGCCAGCTTCAATATAATGCACCGACCTCCAGTCCAGTCCAGTCCATTCGACAGTCAAGCGAGTGCAATTACTTTCGTGTTAAGGCATAGCATATCAAAGCCAACGACCAGCGAGAAGGGCAAAGAGAGAGAGAGAGAGAGAGAGAGAGAGAGAGAGAGGGAGGGAGGGAGGCAATGCTGCTATCGCAACGCCAAACGTTTCCAATGAAATTGCAAAAATTCCTTTTCAAATTAAGTAGCCAAGTGGCGGCAGCCTTTCAAGTTCAATCTCCAAATTTGAACTCATGCAGAGGGCTGAGAAGGCCATCATGGACCTAAATCAACATTTCTAAACTAAAATATCAAATAAATAGCTAAACATATAATTTGATTATACAATATTAATAATGATAATAGCACTGACACCATCGAAGCGACGCGGCGCTCAGCCGACGGAAACGGAGAGTAAACAATCTAAGTGAGTTCACTTCAATGACGACTGAATTGGGACAAAGGCTTTGTTCTTCAACTGTTTGCGCTTCAGTCTGGTAACCTGACTAAACATATGAATATATATACATATACATATGTATATATATATATATATATATATTTTTTTATTTTTTTTTTTATTTATTTTTTTTTTATTTAATGAAAGCAAATGCAATATTTATACTAAATACTTGAATAGCTCTCTCTCTCCCTCTCTCTCTCTCCGTCTCCCCTCTCTCTCTCTCTCTCTCTCTCTCTCTCTCCCTCTTTCTCCCCCTCTTTCTCTCTCTCCCTCTCTCTACTATATTATTGTGGTCAAAGGCAAAACAAATTTCCAATCACTCAAGTGATTGGCACGACGACAAGGCCTTGCAGTCAGCAGAGTCGTCCCCCACACACACATACATATTTGGGGCGGTGCTTGGGCTGGGTTTAGTTAATTTTACAACTGCTGGCAACAGGCGGCTGGCGGCTGGCAGCAGGCGGCAGGCGGCAGGCGGTGCATTGCACTCCCAGCGGGATACACGACATTGTCAGGCTCAAAATTGTGTGCTCGAATGTTGTTTGCTTTAAGATTTTGGGTTTTGTGGCAATTTTTTGCATGTTTATGCGAATGTCCTCACATTGACCCTCATTTGCGAAAGGGTCGCGCATATTTATGTATATGTGTGCTCGCAATTAGTAGGCAGCGGCAGCAGTAGGAGCGGCAGCGGCAGCGGCAGCTGCCCAATGACTGACCTTACTTCAAATTTAATGAGTCGAGCGCAAAACTGAGCCGCGGCTTTTGCAATTTATTTGTGCCCCCCCGCCCCCAACAACAGCCGAAAGCAAATTAGAAATCACACCCCACCAGCCCAGCTGGCGTCCAGCTGGCGTGCACTACTACTACCGCAAAGCATTTCCCAGCTGTCGATCAGCGCATAGCAAAGAGAAAATTATGCATAAAAAAAACACACACACACACACACACACACAAATAAATGATAGAAAATTAAAATTTAAATAAAGAATGATGAAAAAATGAAATACGCAACACGGCTGCTGACCCCCAAAGGGTCGTCGCTGGGCTGCGTATGCATCGATTTGAATAAATGCCGCGCCTTATCAGCGACCCATCGGGCGTATGCGTGATAAACGAGCTGCAGAACAGAAACAGGCTGACAGCAGCCAGCAGCCAGCAGCCAGCCCAAATCAATAATTTCAAAGAGAGCACATACATAATTTACTAGCTTGAGCCCAACTGCATATGTACTAAAACAGTTTTGCATATATTTTCAGCACAGCCCGCGCCACGGCAGCAACTGCGTAAGTAAGGGAGGGCGGGAGATGGAGGTGGGGTTGGAGGGGTAGGGGCATTTGGTTTACTTTTTCTATTATTTGCAATATTCATTATGCCTGACTGAGTCAAGTGCAGTTGTTGGCAAATGATTTTCGACTAATGAGAACTGGCCAGAAATTCAATTGCAATAGATAAATCGAAACGAATCGAAACTGAAGTGAGAGTACAAAATATATTAGCAATCTTTGGCTGCACTCGCTGCTGTTGTTGTTGTTGTTGTTGTTGCTGTTGTTGTCCTTGCTGGCCAATCGTAAATTGCGAGCTCGTATCTTGATTGGCATTTTGAATGCCACTTGGTGTGTCTTTCAGCAGCAGCGACAGATGTGGGCGTTCATTTTTAGGTTGAGGGCGACGACGACAACAGCGACGGCAACGGCAACGGCAACGGCAACGACGACAACAACAATGGGCAATGAACAATATGACCTTTGCCGCTATTGTTGCTGTTGACGAGCGCTGCTTTTTCGATTTTAAAATGCTTAACAAACAAGTGAAATCACAAATAATAAATAACAACAGCAACATCAACAGAGGACAACAAAATTATGTGGCACACGCGCTCGTCTGGCCGAGATTTGGTGGCCTCTTAAAGTATAACCATTAAAAAACAAATTGACTAACTAGACTAACTAGCTAACTAACAGGCAGACAACACTGCCATGTATTGTCGCGGGAATCAAGTTCTTAATGCCGTATGCAGAGCAGCGCAGCGCAGCGCAGCGCAATTAGTGAAAGTTGCTCGTGTTTATGCGTTGACGCTTGGCTCACACTCCTGGGAGCCAAGTTGACTAGAAAGCTTTACGAGCTGACAATTGCCACTGCACTGTCGATAAGCAACGCCCGAGGCAGCCAGCAGATACTGCTTTTATTTTTATTTAATGTTGTCAAATGCATAGCGCTCTTCTGGGCTCCTTTGATAAGGCTCATATGTCATTTGCTGTGTAGTTTCTGCCGGACTGCCGGACGCACTGCCACTATGATTTAATGACATTCACAGGCAGCTTTAAGGGCTTGGGGGCAAAACTTAAGCCATTTGCCTTGCCATTTGATTAGGCTATCGATAAGTCTGTATATGACTCAAGTCAGTTGGAATTTATGACAGCTCAGAGTAGTAGGGCTCTCTTGGAAGTACTTTGACTAGAGAAATGATATTTTAACATCAATTTACTACAAGCAATTGTAAAGCATAAAAATGTAGCATACTTTTGAGCTGATAAGCGAAGCAGAGTCTTTTCATGCCTAACTTCAATTCTTAGAATTTATGGGCCAAACTAATTTAATTATCTATAAGATTTCTACATGATTTATGGCCAATTTCAATTAATATATATATATACAATATATAAATATATATATACAATATATATACTGTAATATTTCTGCTTTCAATATGCAAATTCAATGAACATTTTACGACTTCTGCCCTATGCCTAGACACTCAGTGGATGTTTAATTGCTGCTTTCGCTTTCTTGGAGTGCTCCCAGTGGCATCGTACGTTGCATTACCGCAATTATCTTAGTGTGGCCACAATGCAGCAATAAAGCGTAAGCCATGCCAGCCACCATTAGCTCGCCTCGAAATCATCTGCAAGTTTGGCGCAGTAAATGATGGCGGATGGGGGCGTCAGACTTAAAGGGTTGCCACGAATTGCCATTGGGGCGGCTTGGCTGGCCGTGAACTAACTAACAAACTCTTAACTTTTTAATGCACAACTTTTATGTACCGGCTGGCTGTAAATTTGGGCCAACTGATTACGAGCGTGGCCCAATGAAAGACTAAATAACAATGGCCAAACAATGAACCGATCTCGGCCAGCATCGGCCTCTGGCAGTGGCCCACAATGCCAAGAATGAAAATATTACGTATGCATGTTCGTGCTTTAATGGGCTTCAGTTGCCAAACAGCTAGAGAGAGAGAGAGAGAGAGAGAGAGAGAGAGAGAGGGACACATGAGTGTGTGTGTGTCTCATTAATATAAGTCGAAGGGTTTGCTTCTTTCGTCTATGATTTATAGTTGTAATTAAAATCTATGCGCGCCTTAGCTCCACAGAGAATTGTGCATAAGAATGCGAATATGTGTGTATGTGTGTTAGTTTGCCTCTCTGTCTGTGTGTATGTGTTTGTGTGTTTCGCCACAATAAGCCGTTAAGACTTTTGTTAAAAGGCATAAAAAGACGATCACATGCACAGCTTAAAGCGCCAAATGAATCCTTTTGTGCTGGAATTTAATTAAGCCAAATCTCACTAAGCATATACACATACCACACACACGCACACACATAGACACACCACACACCCTTGTGCGTAGAACAGCTGGGGTAGCATCAAAAGATGACAATGCCTGTCCAGCCGCGCACAATATTGCTTTATTGTTTTAAGCCCCCGGCTATGCCAGCCACGCCATATCTGCTGCCCGCCATATAGGGGCGACCTCGTCTGCTATCTTTTGCGTACAGCTGGCTTGTGCAAGCATCGCCAAGCAACAACCACAGCAACAACAAAGACTGAAAAGAATATCCAGTTTTATGTTCCGGAAGATTAAATACCCTTGCAGTCATAATCACTTTAAAGTCTCGCTAAGACTAACTCTTGCCAATAACACTGCCCAACAGGATTAAGCAATCAAAATTGAATTTTCATGCGCTGCAAAAGAAACTCAAGTCAGAATGAAATTCGAAAGAAATTCGAAGAAAAGCGAGTTCGTTTTGGGCACATATGAAGTCAGTGCAGATATTATCTAAACTGCAATTATCTTAGGTTAATAAATCTGTAACTAAGAATGTAAATTAAATTAAATATAATTTAGTTATTTATTTAATTTAAAATAAACAAAGTTTACTTTTGACTGCTTGAATTTATTTATTTATATTTATATTCATAATTATTAAATTAAATTTGATTTAAATAATTATTAAAATAAATTTTAATGAATTTAACTTAATCTGTAAAAAAAGCCATATTTATTATGAATGCTTGATTTTATTTCTTTATTTATATATATTATTAAATTTAATTTGACTTGATTAATTATTTAATTTAATGTTTTAATTTAATTTAATATTAATAATAAACCAAGTTAATTTTTAACAGCTTGAATTTATTTATTTATTTATATTTATTATTAGATTGAATTTGATTTAAATTATTGTTTAATTTAATTTGGTTTTTATTAATTTAATCTTTAAAATAAACCAATTTAATTTTAATTTAAAATTGACTGCTTGAATATATTTATTTATTTATATTTAGTTTCATAAAATTAATTGAGAATTTATTACTAAGAAATCATCCATTGACATCCGCTGCTGTCTCTCTCTCTCTCTCTCTCTCTCTCTCTCTCTCTCTCTCTCTCTCTCTCCCACCCACTCTCACAATACATTGTGTACCTTTCTAAGACCCTAACGTGACTCAAACTCAGCATGCATTTGCCTTGGCGTACAGCGTATGCCTTAGTCGTGCGATGTCGCCCCGAAGAGCCTCAATTGTTTAGACAAGTATTGTTAAGTTTATCCATGTAAAAGCTGCTAGTGTTGTGCAACACAAAGGCAACTTTTTGTTATATTTTAATAGTTAATCTTTTATTTTAGATTGAAAATTAAATAAACAGAACCTAAAATTCGAGCGTTCATTAAAGCCAGTTCAGCTTGTGTATCATTGTTTGGTCTTAAACGTATTTAAATTATTCCATGCAAACTGTACAAATTACTTAAGTTCGTAGAACTATTTGATACTCATGCACATTCTGTGTTTGCGCCTTGAAAATATTTCCTCGACTTTCTTTGTGAACTGCAAACAAAAGTTTGAGAAGTCAAACAATGTTGCTGAAGTTGTTTGTCTATAATATTTAACGCACTTAGCTTAAATACTGATTACACTGCTCTAAGCATAAGACTTATGTGTGCGAATCTATAAATTGTTTTCGAATCGAGCAATGAATCAGCTTTATGACTTGGCGCACATTTATTCTATTTGATTAAACATGCAGCATTGTTTTCGTTTCTGCTTTTAAATACTTAATTAATTAGCTGGCACTTGAGGCAGCGCCAACTGAGTGTTGACCCACAGCATTCAATGACCCCCTTAAGGAGTCTACAGCAGTCCATTGGCCCGCGGCTATCGATGGTTGGATCACCTTCGTTGCGTTACGCACTTGATATGCCATCAATAGTTTTCGACTAGTTTGAATTACCGAACTCTATTTAATTGCTGTAAGTAAGTGAAAGCTGGTTTGGAGATGGCTCGGAAGTATGGAGTGTGTTTTAGGTGAAGAAAATTGACCGCTTAGACAGGCATTTAATTCAATAACCGTTAGACGGGGTGCCAGGCATCTCAATTTAATGGGTGCCAAGTTTGTGGGGCTTTTGTGCTCGTCTTGTTGAGAGGCTGTCAAGAACAGTCAACGCTGCAGCTGTAAGCTGATTACGTTAATACCCTACAAACAGCCGCAGGTGCTACAATAACAGTTGCTCGGCACTCGAATAACAGGTGCTGGGCGTGCGATCATTAAGTACTCGATACCACAATACCTGTAATTTGACGCTGCAATCCTCAACGAGACAATAATCGATACTCCATATGTAGCTGCTGCACTAAGTACCAGGCACCATTGACTGAAGTAGCTCAACCACACTATCTCGGTTCAAGTTTCTATAATTCCCAGTACTACAATCACAGCTCTGCATTAACTGAAATACGTGCTAGCATTCTACTGGGTACTAGGTACTATAATGCTGTTGTTTGTTGTAGCTATAATACTTGGGGATAAGTCATACAATAATATGTACGATGTACTACAAATCTTGGTACTAAATACCAATATACGAGGTGCCAGATACTGCTGTACTAGGCACAAGGTACTGTATTACTAAATAAAAGGTACTACAAATTTTAGTCAATTGTGCTAATTTATTTGGTGAAAGATATGAGGTAATAGATTACTTGATTTTACACTGGTGGGTAGAGAAATAGTAGGTAATAGGGTACCATAGCTTAGGTACAATATACTGCAATACTATGTGCTACGATATTGGGTACAAGGTACTGACTAGATAATAACATTAGATACAAGGTATTACATGACTAGATAATAATATTACGTGCAAACTACTACAATACGAGGTACTATAATATTAGGTACAAGGTACTACAATATTATGTACCTAAGTACAAAGTACTATAATCTTAGGTACAAGGTACTACAGTAATAGGTACAAGGTACTACAATATTAGGTATAAGGTACTATAAGGTACAAGGTACAGCAATACTAAGTACAATGTACTATAATATAAGGTACTAGGTACTACAGTATAAGGTACATGATACTCCAATTTTAGGTACAAACTACTAAAATACTTGGTACAAGACTCTTCAAAACTAGGTACAAGGTACTATAATACAGCGCTATCTATTGGAACATGTTTAAGACTCCCAAAAACAAAGCAGTTTAACTTGCGCTTAAGGCATTTTAAGACATCTCTATTTTAGCCACGCTCAAAGTTAATTTGACCATTTAAAAACTGTCTGCTTTATCAGCACTAGGCCTATTCAACACTTAATTGTTAACATTCAACTTATTAACCCTTCTACTCGCCTGGATGTATTCAAATATCTGGCGTTGCGTTAAATTTTAAGTTCCTGTTGGCTTTAAGGGTACTTGTGTAAAGACAACATCCGAAATAACAACAAATAAAAGAGCTTATTGTATTTGTATAAAAATGAAGAGTTCATGGACCCACACACACACACACACACACAGAGATGCACAACACGTAATTATACCCACTTGGCGACGCTTCAATGAAGTGGAATCGCTATAAATATATGTATCTTTATCTGTTTGTATACACATGTATACATGTGTGTGTGTGTGTGTGTGCTAGTGCTCATCAGTCAAGGGAATTGCGTTCGATTAGGAGCAGCAATGGCAGGACATAATCGTAGCGCCTGTAGTACAAGACACCCAAAAGCGAACGTTCGACGACCCCATGGGATATGCGAAAGTCAGCGTCGGGGCCAGTGCTGCCAAATGCCACAAAATTGATTCACTTCGATTGATTCTGGCAGGTTGTCCGTCTCTAAGTGTGGGCAACACTGATGTCGGGTGACAAGAGAGCCCATAACGATGCTCTAGTCAATTCAATTAGCTCGTTACCAGCAGACCGAACAGTCTTCTTCTTCTTCTGCTTCTTTTTTTTAGTTTTTTTTTATGTATATCGCATTGAAATATATTCGATGGAGATCACAGTTTTTAGTTGACCTTTGCAAAATGAAATTGGCAAAAACATGCTTGGTCAAATGAAAGTTTTTTGGGAGTATTTAGTTGTTGTTTTGTACAGTAATCGGGGCAGCTCATCCGTTTTTCGATCAATATGCACCCCAAATAGAGGTTAATGTGCAAATATCCAGTCGATCCATTAACATGTCCAGATATCAGTCTAATATATAGTAAGCTGGCTAGATTTTTGTGCTCGCCGTATATTCTTATCTTGGCTGGGCCAGGGACAACTGCTGTGCGTCATTTGAGGACCACTGGCCGGCCATTGTCGAGGCCAATTGGCAAAGCAAAAGGGGGAGTGGCACTGAGCAGGCGGCAGGGGGGGAGCAGACAAATGGCCGCTGTTGGACATTTGGCCGCCACGAATAGACAGCTGTAGAACTTCAGCTGAAACTCGAACTTCGCATGCCAAATAAGATTCGTAAAGTGGGCTGTATTGTTATTATGCTCTAACGGCCAAAGCTACTCTCTCTCTCTCTCTGTCTCGCCCTCCCTGTCCCGCTCTTTGGCTATTTTAAGTTCATATTTATGTTGCCAGTGGGAGCTGTTCACTGAGACTTAAGTGATTTCATACGCAATAAGCAAGCGTCGCCCCATTGGAGTACTTGCTGGCCCCCAATGTAGGCTAAAACACAGCCATCATCAGCCTCAGCGCCAGCATTTGCGACATTTGATATTCGGCATGGAGAGTGAAGTGGAGCATGCTTCGACCGTTGCTTGACGTGCCGTTCGCTTGATGTGTCTGCTGAACTGTATTTGGATTATTATTATTATTTTCCTTTTCGTTTCCATTTTCATTTCCATTTTCATTTTCATTTTCATGTTTATTTCCATTTGCAATGCCCGGCGCGTTGCTGGCCAGGTATTTATGAACGCATCATAAACATCGCACGGCAGCAGCAGCAGCAGCACCAGCACCAGCTCAAGCCGTAGTCGTTGTAAGAACAAAAGCAGCCAGGATGTCCGTGGCGACAAAGATGATTCGTCCGGCTGCCATTTTGATTCGTTTCTATTTGGCTGACATCTTAGCATTTTTACTTTGCGTTTAATTATAGCCTGGCCAGCGGACACGTGCCCAATATACACTTGTCTTCAATGGGTATATGCCTACGCCAGATAACTTTGTTACATTGCAAAGGAAAAGAGACGTTCGGTAAGCCTTCATCTGCGGACTTTATTTAGAAATTAATCATTTACGCGCAGCTTTTGCCTTTGGCCTCATCTCGCTGCTTTCAGGTTTATTCACGCTCCGCTTTAACTGGAAATGGTTTTTGTAATTGCGCTTAACGCTCCTCTCATTATTATCCACATTTTTTTGCTGAGATTTCCGGGCAATGCTTTTGCATTTTGATGTCTTTTTATAGCAAGCAGCAAACTCTCTCGAAATGTGCATAATTGAGTGAAGTGCTTATGGCGAGCCGCAGAGCAATTTCTTTGGCAACTCAATGGGCATTAGAGAGTTGATGAATATGCTCACGCTATGATACACTGCCCGAGCGGTTAGTCCGCTCTGCCAGCACTCAGTCACTCGCTCTGTGTGCGGAGGCAGCGCATAATTAAATACAATTGTGATAAAACTTTAAGCTTTTGTCTGTGGGCAACGAGAGCAGCAGCAGCAGCAGGAAAAACAATGCCAAGCCACAAAAGCAAAAACTGTCCGGAAAGTGGGGCAAATGGAGCAGGGACAGTCAGTCGCACTGCCAGATTCTTACACAATGTCAATCAAAACTTGAGCCAAACAGCGTGCGCCACACAGCACAAGGCATGGGGCGTGGGGCATGGGGCATGGGGCATGGTGCATGGGGCACGCAGACAATAACAAAGCGACGCGCCAAAAAGGAAGACTAATTGGAAGCTGGCGCACGAAGCATAAACTAATTAAATTCAATTATGTACTTTCACCAGCCGCATATATCTTTGACAAGATCGTAAATCGCTTAGCGCCCCCGACCCAAATCTGGCTCCACGCATAAACGCATATAAATAGAGATATGAATATGTGTTTATATATAGACATATATGCACATGTGTTTACAAACGTCTTTCTTAATACGCTGCTCATACATATATATCTGCAATGTGGCCAAAAAGCAGAAGATGAAGCAAAAAAAAAAAAAAATATGTTTTTGGTTTTGTTTATACGACGCACGTAGCTTGCCCTCGGCCACAGTCAGTGGCTCGCCCAATTTCATTTCTGGACTCACAATCTATTCCCATTTTCCCCACAATTTTCCCCTTTTCTATTATTGCTCTTCAATGACGCAATCGAGCTGCACTCGCGCTTCGACATGCCACAACTTGTTATTGTTGACCCAATCAACACTATTAACAATCAGAGAACTTGTTCGCCAATCTGGCCGACAATGCGAAATTAAAGACTGTGGCCCATCATATATGTAACTGTAAATATATATATACATTTATTTATTTATTTTTTTTTTTAAATTTATGATCTCAGAACTATCCGACAAAAGGAATATAAAAATGTTTACTGCGCACATTTAAGCGGCTGTAATAAATAATAAAAAAAATATATATATATATATATATATATATATATATATATATATATATCAAATAATAAATACAATAATAAAAAATATATATCTGAATAAAAAAAACATATGTAGATATTGTATATTTATTAAAAAAAAATGTGTTTATATATTTATATAAAAATATATATATATATATATATATAAATTGATATATATACATATACATATATGCATTATGTATTAGCCCTACCCCTTTGCAGTCCTTTTTAAACTGTTGAATTTACTTAACAGCTGCCCTAGACGCCCTCGCACCCTTAACAGAGTGAATTTGAAAAGGGGCTGCTGTGGGAGGGGGGAGGATTGCCTGGTGCTTTAGGCTCTACATTTAAGGTCGTTTTTTTAAAAGGGTTCATAGTTATGACTCATATGGCAGCAGCAGAACTTGTTTCTCTATAATCTGATGCTTGTTTATGAATATTATATAGTTCAACTGTAGTTGAACTAAGAGCGAATAGAATAGCCCACACAAGTTCTAGCTCTGCAACCGCAGAGGTCACAAAAATTGGAAAAGCAATTGTTATAGTCGTTGAGCTGAAAGTTGGCAATGGCAGCTGCGGTTGACAACATCAGCCAAATGGAATGTTTGTAGTTTGTTTTAAGCAATGTCCGAAAGCTGTCAAACCATCAATTGGAACTAGTTCCCATTGAACTAATTCGCTGTTATTGATTTTGATGCCTGATGCTCGGATTGCAGCTTTAATGAAAAGATTGACACTTCAAGGCAGTAAACAGAAATTGCCACGCGCGTTCTCCCTCTCTCTCTCTCACTCTCTGTCTCTCTCACTCATAATATGTATTTCATAATTATAAATATTTGTCAATCAATTTTACTTGTTTCTTGTTTTTTTTTTTTTTTTTGCCATTGTTTTTGGCCAGCTTCTGGCTGATTGCCTGACAGCCATGCCTTTCGCTTGTTCAGCGTCTATTGTTTAAGTTTTCACTTTATGTTTGAGTTTTCAATTTCAATTTTTTTTTACTACGACGATAAATTCGTATCCATAAAATATGTGAAATGTGTAAAATAAAATTTGCCCATCTACAAAAATAATAATAATAAAAAAAAAAAAAAAAAACAAAATCACAAAAAATATGCAAAGAAAAACCAAATTCTCATGGCAGAGTGAACAGTTCAGTTGCTGGTTTGCGGTTGAGTAATTGCCACAATTTGCTTAAATTCGAGTAGTTTTCAAATAAGAAGAGCAAACTCAATGTCTGTTTTCACTATAAATTGTATCGATTCGTAGCTTAGCTTGCAATTTGTTTAACTGCCTTTTGCTTGGGCTGTGCTGTAATCAATTTCATATGGCATTTCACTTAAATTTCACTTTGTGTCTAATCAAACATGACAAATAGCTGCATCGCCGGGCTTAGCTAGTGAGTCGAGAACTCCGTATTGTTTATTGCTTTGCTATTTCTGTATATTTACAATCTGTAACCGCCGCACTGCTGATGTCTTCAAATGAATCGAACGAGCTCAGCTTTGACTCACATGAGCGACTTTATTATTCCGCGGCTTTTTTATGTTAGCTGCCTTTTTTTCTCAACTTTTTAATGGAAATTTCATGTCGAGCTCTTTGTGTAAAAAAATTAGACGCAGATACAGCAGCCTGTGAGGCTGGTAGACTGAAGCTGAACATGTGAGGACTGAGCGCGAGAGTAACTCATATTGAACAGAGGCATAGTTTGAGTCATATTTCCATAACTAAGTTTGTACTAAAGTATGAATTGTTGTAAGATAACTAGTTTGCGATAAATATAATTAGATAAAATTTAAAAGATGATGATTAGTGCATATAGAATCGATCTTAAAATGCTGCCGAACAGATCTATTAAATGTTTTCTATGTCAACTTGACTTAGCTTAACAGTTAAGGTGGGTTTAATTCAACAGCTATAAATTTGAGCTTCGTTAACAGCGCTCAAGTTAATATTTGCTGTCAAGCTAACAGTCAATGGTAACTAAAAAAATTGTATGTAAATAGTTGATGCAAAGTTAACATTTCTGTTAAGTAAATAGTTCATGTTAAGTAGGCTTAGTTAAGCTATAAATTTATGTTAGGCCAACAGTTATTATTGAGTTAACAGTTTATGCTTAAAAAAGTTCTTTTTAAGTTAACAAATAAGGAAAAAATACTTGTTGGTTTTAATATTAACTTAACATTAACAACTTGTAAGTTAGCAGTCATGTAATGTTAACACAGTTAGTTAGTCTCTGTTAAGTTAATGTTAATATTTAATTAAGAGCAGTCAATGCCGACTTCCCTTGATTAGCAACTGTTACGTTAATTGTTGCTTTTAATATGATTAAATTCTATGCAGAGTTAAGTATTACCTATGGGTTTTATGAAAGTGAGCTACCAAGCAATCTGTAATCTACAAGCAATAATCAAGTAATATAGATAAATAATATTATTAACATAATTACGAGTCTGATAAGCTAGTTTTGCATATTTCGTGTGCATGTCCCAACTCTTACAGGCAACAGTGCTATCTCTGACATGGGCCATAAATAGCAGCGGAGAGCAGCAGACACTAGCAGCAGCAGCAGCAGCTGGCAACTCGACTCATATCAGCCCAGCTTGTCACATTAGACATACAGATGCTTGTTTTTTGTGTTCTGTCTGACATTTTGCTGATGGACACTATTTGTTATTAAATTTGCGTCAAATGACGTCCCAAGCGTTAATAAAGCCACTCAGGCCTCCGAGTGGCCCATAAAGAACAGGAAGGGGGTTCGGAGAGGAGGAGAGGAGGCGATGAGGCGATGAGGGGGAGTCATGGGCTAGACAATTCAATATATTGTTATAAATGGCGGCGATTTGTGATTGTATTAAATTTCTTTGATATTTTTCAATATCAATTATAAGGTTACATGGGGCAAAGATTAAGAGGTATCTCAACAATAGCCAATGGGCCATTGGCAACTGTGTCGTTGTCGTTTGGGCCATTAAACGATGTGAAAGCCAAGCAATCGACAGGCTGGCAAGACAATGCCGCAACTATTCGTGTTTGGGGCTGTCAACTCGGTTTACACGGCACATTGAACATGGCCATGGACAGTGTCAGTTTCAAACACACCTGTCACCTGTCGACACCAGCCTAGCTACCTATCTCCCTTTCCCTCTCTCTCTCTCTCTCTCTCTTTCTCACTCCATTGCAATGTTATTCGATTGAAGCTGCCATCGTTTCTATTACCCACTTTTTGTCGTCTAAAAAGCTTAACAGCTTTTCATGTACAGTGAAATGCGGTTATGATGAACTCACGACTGTCAAGCGCACAGCTCGCATTTTCACGTATCACAAAACAACAAACTTGATAATTACATAAGCTTTGGCTTAACAGCCAAATACCGAGCTCAACGCGAACTTGGTAATTGTTGCTGCCGAGCACTGGAAACATGAACCGCATCTTGGGCTGGGAATTGATTTGAGACTCGCAATTCGGGACTCGCATTTGACGCTTTATTATTATTATTGATTTTGCGCAATTCTCTCTAGGCATATTTAAAGACTTCTTGGCAAATCATTCAGTCAGCTGGCTGTAGGCGAACTCAATGGGCATTGAGTAGCGAGTGGCAAAAGTTTTGAGTACGTTCTCAATTGTTGGCAATGGCCAAGAAAGCCAGTCGAAGTAATTGCTTCTTTATGGTTTACAAGCCCCATTGCAGTTGGGCCAAAGTTGAAGCAATTTAAATTTCGATTGCGTTTGATTTGCTGATGTGTTAATCAGAAAGTTTGCCAAAAACTCAAGCAACTCTCTTAAGGTCAGCGCATGCCTCAAAGTGTACCTACACCACGGCCGTGGCCACCGCCACGGCCACAGCCACGGTTACGGCCACGGCTCAATCCACAGATCGTCACATTTTTGTGAGCTCTTCAAGTGCAGATTTTACAATCACAAAAATGTGCCAAGCAATTTTCCCACAAATGGTTTGCACGACGCGCCGCAAATGAAATTGTTTTTCAACATATTTTCGCCCACACATAAGTACACCTATCTATCTAAGTGCGTGCCTGTGTGTGCGTGTGTGTGTGTGTGTGTGTGTGCGTGTGTGTAAATAGCTTTTAGGCATATATTTTCTGAGCCATGTGCTTGGGCTCTTAAAATTTGTTTAAGCTTCAGCAAAATCTCATACGCCTTATAGGGTATACTTAGTTATGGACGGCTCTTTCGCACTCTCTCACACACTCCTCTCTCTCTCTCTCTCTCTGACTCACTCTGTCTCCCTCTCTCTCATTACACTTTACATATTGTAAACTACAACTAAAATCTCTTTATTGTCTGCGAGCACTAAGCTCATGTGCTCGCACTTGTTTACAGGGTAACTACGCATCAAACACTTTAAGCATATTGACTTTTGTTTTCATTTTGAGTACTCATCTCTTACTTTTCTACCTCTTCTTCTTTTTTTTGTTGTCTGTGTGCTGTGTTGTCTAGTGTTTTATTGTATGCTTCGTTTTGGGCCCAACACTTTAGTCACTTTTGAGTCGAGGCAAGCGTGTCTCGGCAGCTCGAACCAGCTACCCGCCGCCCATTCGTTCACGGTCTTGCCAATGTCTGTGTATGTATGAAAAGCTCGTATATTTTCAACAAACATTTGCCAAATTGTTAAAGAAAAAAAACATACACACACATGCACACACACACACACACACACACACACACACACGCACACGAGTTGGTCGAGAAACTTGAACAGAACATATGTTAACGACGCGATTGCCTATGGTTGCTGCTGCTGGAGCTCTGCTTCTTCTTATTTGACAGCGTAGCCAGCACGTGCCGCCAGCTTCTGTAATGGTGACACACAAACATAGAAGAATATATATAAATACATGTATATATTATAGAAATGTATTTCTGCATGTATATGAGCATGCCAGACAGCATGCCAGTGTACGGTTACATAAGGCGCAAGGCAGCAGGAAGGAAAACTAATGCCGCGAACTGTATGCTCTATATGTATATCTATATCTATATCTATATCTATATCTATATCTATATCTATATCTATATCTATATCTATATCTATATCTATATCTATATCTATATCTATATCTATATCTATATCTATATCTATATCTATATCTATATCTATATCTATATCTATATCTATATCTATATCTATATCTATATCTATATCTATATCTATATCTATATCTATATCTATATCTATATCTATATCTATATCTATATCTATATCTATATCTATATCTATATCTATATCTATATCTATATCTATATCTATATCTATATCTATATCTATATCTATATCTATATCTATATCTATATCTATATCTATATCTATATCTATATCTATATCTATATCTATATCTATATCTATATCTATATCTATATCTATATCTATATCTATATCTATATCTATATCTATATCTATATCTATATCTATATCTATATCTATATCTATATCTATATCTATATCTATATCTATATCTATATCTATATCTATATCTATATCTATATCTATATCTATATCTATATCTATATCTATATCTATATCTATATCTATATCTATATCTATATCTATATCTATATCTATATCTATATCTATATCTATATCTATATCTATATCTATATCTATATCTATATCTATATCTATATCTATATCTATATCTATATCTATATCTATATCTATATCTATATCTATATCTATATCTATATCTATATCTATATCTATATCTATATCTATATCTATATCTATATCTATATCTATATCTATATCTATATCTATATCTATATCTATATCTATATCTATATCTATATCTATATCTATATCTATATCTATATCTATATCTATATCTATATCTATATCTATATCTATATCTATATCTATATCTATATCTATATCTATATCTATATCTATATCTATATCTATATCTATATCTATATCTATATCTATATCTATATCTATATCTATATCTATATCTATATCTATATCTATATCTATATCTATATCTATATCTATATCTATATCTATATCTATATCTATATCTATATCTATATCTATATCTATATCTATATCTATATCTATATCTATATCTATATCTATATCTATATCTATATCTATATCTATATCTATATCTATATCTATATCTATATCTATATCTATATCTATATCTATATCTATATCTATATCTATATCTATATCTATATCTATATCTATATCCAAGTCATGTTCAAGTGTCATAATACTTTACTTTGGTAAGTGAAAGTTCGTTTTTCAAATCTCGCCCTTTGTCTCTTATCTCTTGACATGCGCTTCGCTCAACAGTGAACGCGTGTTTTATTCTTCTCCTTGGGTAAATAGATTTATAAATCTAGCAAATTGTGTTTAGCTGCATTACCCCTTGAACAGTCGACTCTCTGTCATTTCTTTATTTATCTTTTTAAGTCAATTTATAATTTCGTTTTGTGGCTGAATGGAACTTAGAGCGACGCCGCATTAAATATTTAACGGCGACCCGCTGCGACTTGACCGACTCGTCTAAAGTCTCAGCTGTTTCTCTGACTCTCTGTATCTCTATCTCCGTCTCTTTCTCTGTCTTTCTCTATCTTTGTCTGCCTGTCTACCTGTTTATCTACCTGTCTGTCTGTCGGTAATTTGCATATTTAGTTGCACTAACTGTTACTGTTGCCGTAAACGTAATGTTTCAGCCTTGCGCCAGCTCGCTCGCTTTGCTATGTAAATCGCGCGAAGTTTTCAAATAACAGACCTGCATTGCGAAGACACGTAAATCCACACGCACACGCACACGCACACGCAGACGTGTACACACCTATTGCCACGCACTGGCACACCTGTCGTCAGTTTGTTGAACCCGCATTTTATGTGCCACGTTAAGTTGAACGAACATTTTGGACTTCATTTCCGGCGCCCCTTTCATTTCGCTTCCCTCCAGCTTCACCCCAGCCAGAGAAGTTGGCATTTCAATTGAATTGCTAATGCGGCATACGATAGCTGCGAGTGCCACTGCAGCTACTTAAATGCTGCATTTTGCCACAGTCTCCCCACAGCGCAACGCGCACTGCCAAGCCAAGCGCCACTCCATAATCTCGTCTAATATATTTGCTTAAGTGAGTTCTGTGCGCTAGTTTCAACCATGATTTCTTATGAACTGGCTGACCTCTTAAAACTTTTGCTATTTGTCAGCCAACTAATGGTTAAATGCAAGACATAAACATTCATTTCAAATACCCTGCATGCAGACAGGTGAGCCAAAGGTACGTTTTTCATAGCACTAGAAGCTTTAGATATAGAACTTAACCATGCTCATAGCACCTCAAGCGAAAGCCTCTGTTCGACCTGCATTTTTTTTCTATGTGACATTGGATATAGTTAACCGATTCAGTCTAGGAATCCGACTTGAAAGAAGTATGAGCAATAGAGCAAAGCCTGGCGGCCTCTCAGTTGCGCCTTCGTAATGAAATATGTTTTCTTAAGAGCACCTTAGCATATGCAATTATGAGCACATACACATTCATTTCAACTATTTTTAATCTAATATCCTTGAGATACGAATCGCAACCTAAATACCAAGTAGAAGCTAATTTGGAACTGGGGCTGAAGAGGCAGCAGCAGATAAACTGTCGATGCAGCTCGTGCTAAAACAGCATTTTTCAGTTGCCATTGAAATGAAACATGAATAATGGGGAAGCGTGCTGAAGTTAACACATGTGTTGGACTGCCATTCAAATGTTTATTGGCAGTGCACATTAGAGGCGCCACGTTTGTCGATGGTCAATCCTTTTATTTGGGCGAACCACGCGAGCGGGCGCCCGAAAGTAGGCAACGTTTGCGTGTTGCGAGCTTGGCGTCTGGCACAAGCAATTTGTATGGCGGCTTATCACTTATCTAAAGCCAGCGAGGGGTTTGGTTGGCATTCAATGTCTGCCAGTTGGCAGTTGGAGCTCGAGCTGGAGTTGTAACTGGAACTGGAGGGATGGAGCTGCTGCCAGAGGTTACGCTGTGGATTTACCCATTAAAGTGAAAGCGTAAAGCGTCAGCGATGCGTTTAGGGCGACAAGCGAAAACTTTTTCATGGCAGGGGCACGCGCGCCAAACTTGTGTGAGGAGAAGGGGCCATACCGAAATGGGGAGTGGGGTGTGGGAGTGGGACTTATGCTGCTATTCAGACAATTCTGCCCATTGCTGTAGCTTTTTATTTTAATTCCCAAATCGAAAAAGTTTGCCATTGCGATTACACTAAAACTCTAAACGCTGTAAGCGGCCCGAACCCAAAGATTCTGCAATCGGCTTCGAGCGCCCCTTTTTTTATTGTTGTTGTTGTTGTCGTTGCTGCTGCTGCTGCTGCTTCTGGGCATGGGCGTGGCCGGGTAGCTGCGTATGTGAACTACTAATTTGGCATGTCTGGGAAGTTTCCTTAGCCAAAAGCCAGCTCGAAGCTCATTCTGTATGCCGAATGTGAGCCGCAGTTGCGGCACGAACGTGAACCGACGTTGGGTAGGCAGGCAGTGGGCGTGGCTTAGCTGAATGGCTGACTGGCAATAAGCATGCAGCATTAAACGATTACAAATGATTAAGTCAACAACTTGGCGTGAAATTTGTTCGGCATCGTGTTGCCATATCACAGCCGCATCGCGGGCGATGGGCTTCTCGCCGGGCCGAGCATTAAATGCAATTTGGCCTAATCTGAGCGTGTGTATCTGCAATAGTGCCGCAACTGAGGACAACTACTTGCCAATGCCAGGAGTAGTTGATGCCATCCTGCCATACTGCCGCTTGCTCCGCTTGTGTGCCGTCTGGCGACCTGGCTATGCAAACAGAATGGAAATTAACCGCATTCGATTCCCCAGGCGGGCCAAGCGAATTTCTTCATTTTCATTTATTATTTAGGGAATTAATTCTGTGCCTCGGCTGGCACACACGCAAACGATTCACTCTTTTGCCCCTCCACCATTCACTTACCCCGGCACACACGCTTTGCTGTATGTTTCGCCCACTGGCTGTGAAATTTATTCATTGGACCACAAAAGCGCGAGGCATTCAAATTTTGTTTTTATTTTATTTATTTTTTTTTTTTCTTCACAGTTGCCAAAACGGCGAATTACGCTCACTTAAGCCATTCAACGGCCACTGCTTAAAAGTTCCCAGACAGCTCAGCTCAGCTCAGCTCAGCTCAGTGCAGTCCCGTCCAGTCCAGTCAGTCCGGCCCAGACCAGCCACACGCCCAGACCCCAAGCGGGCAACAAGAAGTCAGCAGAGTCGTGAAGTGTCTAAAATGCCGCTATCATGTCGCGCCGCATTGGCTCAGCAGCAAAAAGCATACTTAAGCTGCGTATACCCTACCAGTCGCTAGAAGTTATCTGACCAACAAAAAAAAAAACTGATATAATAAAGTTTATGCATACTTTGTTAATCTTGTCTGGAACGCGCCAAGGCCTTTGTTTATGTTTAGATTATATTATTTAGATTATATAAACAGAGATTCTGATTTATATAGAAATATAAATACATACACAAAGACATTGTATATTGGCAATATATAAATGACTTTATATTCATGCCCATAACTAACTTAGCTTAACTTGTAAGCTGATTGCATTATTATAGCCATTATTGCTGTCGCTAGTATAATTAAAATTAAATTTATTATTATATATATCTCGCTCTATTTATTTTTAAATTAAGTTTATAAAAATATTGCATATTGCTATTATTAATAATAATACATGTATTTTATTTATTTGCTAATTAAACTAGTTTTATTAGATTTAGTTATAAATTTTATTATATTTGTTGGATTATTCCTTACAACTTTTTTCATATTATTCATATTTGTTTTTAATAGAACATTTTTAATAAATGTACAATAATATATCTTATTATTATTTTTATTTTGTTTCATTATTAATATTATTTTTATTAATATTATTAATATTGTTATTATTATAACTAACCCTTCTTATAACTCTTATACTTGTTTCATTTTCGAATTATTTATTGTATTATATATTATATTATTATCACTAACATCATTATAAGCAGATGATCATTTTATTGATAATTATTGTCAAGTATAATTATTAGCATAATTTATAATTATTGCTATAATTATTTTCATAATTATTATTATTATAATAATTTATTATCATTCATTATTAATATTCCTATTTTATTATTATTAAAATTATATTAAATAGATTATTTTTTTATACTATAATTATTTTTATTATAGTATAATTATTAGCATAATTTATAATTATTGCTATAATTCTTATCATAATTATTATTATTATAATAATTTATAATCATTCATTATTAATATTCCTATTTTATCATTATTAATATTATATTAAATATATTATTTTTATTATATTGTCTATTTTTCTTCAAAATCAAATTGCTAATTATTAGAATTGTTATTGTCATTATGCTCCACATCATTCCCATTATCACCCGTATTTTTAAAAGTTGCCAAGCCCCAAACATTCAATGCTTTTCTTTTCGAAATTTGGGTTAAGATTGGATAACTGTTTCGAGCAGCTCAAGTGTATTCCATCTTCGGCAATCGAACGTCTGCACTTTTGACTTGTTTTCATTTCGATGTTGTCCTCGTTTGTCCTCGTCCCAGTTGATCTAGTTTCTGTTGACACTTGTTTTGCTCTGTTGGAATGAAAACAAGCGCTTCAAACTGGGCGGCAAATGGGCGTCGCCCGATAGCGTTCGACAAGTGAAAAACTTAAAGTAACGACTACGAAATACCCTGTAAACACATTTTTGACTTGATTTGATGTAAATAGAAATATATTTGGAGGGAGAATATAAAAACGAATCTATTGATTGCCATGTTTTGTGTCAGCAGAAGTTTACTGCTTTTATTTCTCGCCCCACACATACCCCAGCCGTGGACAGTGTAATAGAGCATAAAAGCCACGTATTGAATATTTATTCACAGATTCATTTGAGCACGTTGCAAACCGAATGGCTAATGTCCTTCAGGCCTTTTTGCATTCACGTCTGTGTTTGAGGCACTTTAATGGCACTTTTAGTTTCGCTAATCGCTTTATGATGATGTCTTCGCTATGTGTCTCGACGGATCTGTGTGCGTGTTTGTGCCTGCCTTTATGATGTCTGCACAACAGCATGAATGTGGAGCAGGTGGCCCAGCTGAGAGGCAGCTCTGAGATGGCGCCAACAAGCACGGCCAACAGCTGGGCGATAGTTAAAGTTTTTATGTGAAAACAACTCACGTAGTTCCTGATCAAAGGCGGCGCTGGCTGAAGTCGCTGCTAATGGCCGGCTTATGTTGACTACGAATTAAAATGACACGTCTGCCACTCACAGCAGCATATTGAGTGGTAGTTCATCCTCTCTGATCCAGCTGAAAGCTGATGAATAATCATTTCGATAAACTTTTAATAAACTAAAAACTTTGCTTGTCTGCCGATGGCCCCAAAGCAATCTGTCTAAATGTGCGCAAATAATGCAGCTAGAACTGCTGCAATCAATTGCCATATGCAAAAAGTTATCTTATCGATAGCGAACGGGTGCATTCAGGTGAGCGAGTTAATTTGATAAATTGCGTAAACGCCGCTTAAGCTGCCCTGAAACGCAACCAGACGATTTGTTTTAGCCAAATGGCAAGTTCCTGGTATTGAGTTTCATGGTAATTTGCCCTGTGCCAACTGCCGTTATACATTTTTCAGGCCAATTATAGCGACTCGCTAACCGCACACAAAATTCGATGGCAAACACTGCAAGCATTTTGGCCGCCCTGTGGGAGGAGCTGCCTAGGAAATTGGTTTTGCTGGATTGACAGCCCAATCAGGCGGCAGGCAGACACGAAACGCGAGTATTTTTTACAAAAATCTCTTGAATTCATAATGCAGCTGTCGTTTTTATTCAAGTTAATGGCCCGCGCATAGCTCTTGTCAATTGCATAATTGATAGACTCGCCTCTCCCTCTCTCTCTCTCTCTCTCTGTCTCTTTATCCTTAACAGGCGACTGTCTGACGATTAACTCAACAGGCATTTATATAAGTCCAAAATGCGTCCAATTTTTGTATGCAAATATTATGCGAATAATCGAATTTGATTGAGAAAGTAATTTAATATTTTGTCTAGTTTTGATTTGATTAAATTAACCTGATTACTTTATCTACAGCTCCTGGCCCTGAACAATACTTAACTCTGGGTATTCTTAAACACTTGAGCTTGCAGCAGAGAAAACAAGTAACTAAACTCTAGTCGAGACTGCTCGACTAAGAGATACCCTGAATCCATTGAGCTGTAATACCAATCATAAAAAGTTTCATTTATTCATTAATAGTAAACAACACATGCACACACACACACACACAAACATATGCATGCACGTAATATGCTCACTGCACAGTTTTGCGGCTGCAGAAGAGGCTGTGCTATGCAAACTTTATTGTTTAATAACTTTTTTTCTCGATCTATGTTCTTAATGAAATTTTCGGGGCATGATTATGACATCTAAATGTACCTATTTGCCAAATTTCAAGTTTCTAGTATTTGATATACGTGAGTTATCGATTTTGTTGAATTGTGGGCGAAAGGGGCGTGGCATCAAAAATCCAAAAATGACAAAATGTGCGGATTCAATATAGCTATCAACCACAACTTAGTGCACGATTCTATCTTTAACGGTGTGCACGCCAGACCTCAAAAACAAAGCGATATTTTCGATAGTTATCGATAAAAAAGGAATGGGACGAGTTATCGAAAAAAAAAAATAAACTCGTACAGCGTATGGTATTATCGAGCATTTTGCTTTTTATTTGAAGTCTCTAGCTTTTGTGGTTGCAGAAATCCAGGTGTTTACACGGACGGACGGACGGACGGACGGACGGACAGACGGACAGGGCTAGTTCAACTCAGCTCGTCGAGCTGATCAAGAATATATATACTTTATGGGGTGTGGCACGCCTCCTTCTGCCTGTTACATACATTTGCACAAAAACATTATACCCTGAAATTTCCATTTTCAATGGATTCAGGGTATAATAAGCGAGGCATGTCAACCCCAAGCTGGAGTTGCGTTAGCATTTGCCAGCTTTTACCTCGCCTTCGGCGGGAGTTAAATGATTCATGTTCAAATGGCAAATCCCATTAGATATTTGTATATTTTAATTTTGTGAATAGCTTAAGCGAGGACATAGTAAATATTTATACATATATATTTATATATATACATATCCTGATTATCACTAACGACATAGATGCTAAGATTACACAAGCCATTGGGCATGCCATTCACCATAAAGATTCAATATACTTTTTCCTTTTTCTCCGTCCATGAGACTATCAAAGTAACATCTTTGGTGACTTCTGTTGCCTGTCTAGTAACAGAATGTATTCCACCTTTATTTATTCAGCTTCCTTCACAGATATTTCTTTCATTTGTAATTTTTCTAAGGACACAACTTTTGCTATTTGTCTTAAATTAAAAATACATTTCCTTATCTTATTTTCCCTTAGAAAACATCTTTCGCTCATAAATATTTTGCTTTAAATAAAAAACATTTTCTAAAATTAATTCCAAATTCTTATTTATTTAATCAGAATGAACTTCCGCTTTTAAATATATTTCTTTTATATCAAATTTCATATTCTTATTGAGGTTTTATGCTTACACAAAATTGAAATTCAATCGCCAAAAATTCATTCAACGCTGACCTAATTTCAAGGATTGTTTAGTGGGCAACACGGCGTATGCGTTATACTTATCATTTCGTTGTCAATGGACAACTGAGTCGCATTAGGCATTTACAGCATGGCTATGGGAAATGTGTCTTTAGAATGTATCTATATCTGACCATGCCCTTTAAGGCCACATTCAATTTTGTTTTCAAGTTCGCGACATTTGGCCACGGAGCCCCTTTCCCTGGCCAGTCGCCAGTTTTGGGTCTGTGCTTTATGTGGGTTAATGTGTCCCTGGCAGAAACTTGGTCTGTGTGTGCCATTTCGATAGCGACAAAAATAAAGCTATTAAAAAACATAAACATACGAATTGCCCGCAATCACAATGAGCGTGAAAGAGACAAAGATGTGGGAATGGCAACGGTAGGCGGAAGCGGAAAGAAGGATTATGAGTTAAAGCATGGATTACATAAAACATTAAATGGGCCAGAGCTTAATGTTGATTGTAGCTCGCTCTATAAGCCCGCCCGCCTGCCACATGTTGCACGGCACGATTTAAATCGCGTGATTCGAAACTCTTTTGCCAGCTCGATAGTTGCAGAGCCCTTGACGATGCCATGCTGCCGTATGCTGTTCTTAATCCGCGCTTGCGATACACAAATGATATTTCCCATTAATATTAATGTCGGACATTAAGCCGCAAACAACAATCTCGACGCGCTATCAGCTTATCGAGGTGCAAGCACTGCAGGCTACTTAATGCGCATTCAGATATGTAAATTTAATTTTAAATTAAACGAACGGAACGTAAACAATAACAAGCAAATGCATGGCCCAAAATACGCTGCTCGCCAAATATGTTGACCTTAAATTAAAAGAATAAATTCTTATTCAAGCACTCAAATCGAATGAGTGTAATGAAAGGCAGCTTCATTGTGAATATATCTTCTATCAATCTCTATCTGCCTCTGTTTCTCTCTCTCTCTCTCTCTCTCTCTGTCTGTCTTTCTTGATATGTAAATACTCTTAGGCAATATGTGTGCCGTTTTCAGCTCAACTTTACCCTTTGCATTTCTGAGTCTGAGTCTTGAGTTAACTTTGCCATATAATTCATAATTCGAATGTCAAATATAAACATCAATGTGAACAATTAAAGTGTGCGCGGCTGGGACATCAGTTGGTTTAGTTTGGGAGCACGCTCGTAGCTACCGCACCCGTTATGGCAAAAGTTTTGGCTTGAAAGGGTCATTAAATAAGAAGCAGATGATGATGATGGCAAAGCAGCAGATGCAGAGAGAGAGAGGGAGAGAGAGAGAGAGACAGGGAGAGGAGGGAGGAGCAAGGGCATAGAATACAAATACATTGAGTACATGTAAAACTTTCGACATCGAGTTTTATTTGTGAAAAGTATTTTGAACTGAAATTGATTTCTTTCTTTGCAGACGAACAAAGGAAACGACAACATTCTAACGTTCGACACAAAAATATAAAAGCATCTCTGCCAAATTCTATGAATGCAGCGGCCCAACAACAACAACAACAACAACAACAGTCAAGGAATTTGTAAACCAAGTGTAAAGAGTCGAAACGAACGAACAAACGAGTGACAGCAGCTGTTATAGCATTCGATATGAAGGCCAACATGTGGCCAGCAGAGCTGATCAAGGTCTGTTAATTGAATAACAGGAAACGCCAAAGACTAGCGCAACGGGCGCAGCCATGGCATCCAGCATGGGTAATAATACCGTCTATTCCTACGATATATCCGCAACGGACGTCTTATATCAATGGAGCGCATCGGCCAGCGGCGGCCGTGCCGTCGCCCAGGAGCCGTCGAGTGCATTGGCCACGGCAGCGGCGGCAGCTGGAACTGAACGAAATGAAACACACTTTCTGCTGGTGGACTATGCGACGAGCATGAACGACAGCCTCGACTATGCCTCCTATCAGCAGCAGCTGGCCAGCACCGAGTGCCGCCAGATGGACAGCAACATGACCTATTGGAATCTCACCTGCGATTCACCATTGGACTACGCGCTGCCGCTCTACGGCTACTGCATGCCTTTCCTGCTCTTCATGACCATAATATCCAATTCGCTGATTGTGCTCGTTCTCAGCAAGAAGAGCATGGCCACGCCCACCAACTTTGTGCTAATGGGTAAGTGGCCAAGTGCCGCAATTTATAAGCCATCATAGCGATTATTGATTGCAGTGCGGCGAGAGCTCAATTCTTGGCCAATTGCAGTCGCTGACTAACTTTACTTAATGCTTACCTTGTTATTAGAGTGCGTAATTGGCGCTCGTAGTTCAAAGAGACGTGGCCAAGATTTATGGAAAAGAAATGTGTATTGGGGAATATATAGATTGTTGAATATAGAGAGAAGATATAGATATAGAGAGATGAATAATGGTTTAAAATTCAGATTAAAAATTCCTGGAATTCCTTTTTCTATTCCATGAAATTAAGAATTGATGAAAAAGGAATACTAGGAAATCAAACAAATATTTATAAGCTCTAATAACTCTTGATGAACGATACTGTGTAGGCGACTTAATCACAATATGAGCTTAGCTTCAGCCTATAAATTTATTTTTACGTGCCCAAAAATGCATGACAATCTCATAGCAGAGAAAATGGAAATTATTTGTCTTATGGCAAATAAGCCAATAAGCAAATAAGTAGCAATAAACATAATAAATAATGATAATAAAAATTATAGTGCAAAAATCCTATAGCAAAGGAAAAGGAAATTATTTTTATCAAACTGGGCAAAAATAAAAATGTTTAAAATTGAATTGGCCTAGAAATCTAATAGAAAAGGAAAAGGAAATTATTTTTCATTAATTCAATCAAATCATAAATAATTATTTTTATATTATATTTCTTCTAGACTTTTCAAATAATATAAATTTTGATTTCTGCCAAACGAAAAATTATAATATGTAAGCGACTCTAATTTATATTTTAATCTATATTAAGATTAATGAGGCATTAAAATGAATAAGACTTTATTTATATATATGCACAAAAGCTCCTAAAAATTACCACGAATATTTCTGAAAAAAAAAAAACAATGTGTTAATCGAAATGCATTTCTGTTCAAAGAAGAACTACGATTTCATAGACTTGGTTTCTCTTAATGGCTTAATTAACATGATTAGACTAAGCGCATGAGCACAAGTTAAGCAAACGAATTTTATTGACATATTCAAAATACTTCAAGGACCATAAAACTGATAAAAATCGGCTAAGCAAGAGCCAAGCAAAACAGAAGTGGCCCCAGTCAGGCAGTTAGTCAGTCAGCAGCTCATAATTACTTGATTGTCTGAAGGAAACCTATTTTACGTTATGGGCAATGGGAAGCTGACGAAATTTGTTTCCATTGTGGCCTACAGCTGCGCACCTCTGTGGCAGTTGCTTGGATTAGGTTTTTCGGCGAAACAGGAAGAATTTTGAGGCCATTAAGTTGGACAACCAAAATGTATCCATTGAAGCAGCTTGGCGAAGGGAGTGCTTAACTTTAATGTTGTGCAGACATCAGGAACTCGACTATTTGATTTTATTTTAATATGTTGTTAGTCACGACGAATGACGATGCTGTGCAGAGTCTTAAAAAGCATTTAAGCCGTGCTGATCGATAAATCGATATGGTGATTGCAAAGGATTTGCTTGCCATTGTCCTTCAAGGACAAGGCCCGCGCCCGCGTAATCACTGAGCCAGCCAACCAGCCAACCAGCCAGCCAGCCAGCCAGCTCTCGACCCCTCAAGCATATTTATGATTATTACTTATTTTTTATTCCATGTCATTTCATCTGTGGAGTGCTGGGGCCGCCCTCCCCTCGCCGCTCATCTGGCTGGCAAAGCACACGCGCGGATCCATTTAATGCGTCACAATGTTAAATCAGGCAGAAGTTTTGCGAGATTTCAAAATAGCTGGCAATGTGCGTGCCACAGTTGGGTCCGCCGCTTCGTCTGTGGCACGCATTCCGCGTGCCGCAACTTCAAGTAATGCTGAGATATTCTAATAGCGTGTGTAATGCTAATGGCTGCCGCACTAGGCGACTGGGGCTGGAGCTGCAGCTGGAGCTGGAGCTGGAGCTTTGTGCTATGTGGCCACATGGTTGCCACTGATTTATGAAAAGTCGCTGACTTGGCCAGTGGGTTACGGGTACTCGAACCGCCTCCGAGGCCGAGTGGGGTTAAGGACCCAGGCCCCGGGCCCCGGACCCCGGACCCCGGGCCCCCGGCCAAGTGTGTGGGAAAGGGTCACAAGAGATATCGCTCGCGAGGTAATTCAATTTCCGGCACTGAACTGTGCAATGCAATTTGTAGCCGCAGATTGCGTAAGCCCCGCGAGCGAGCATAAGACAATGTAAGCTACAAACAGCCGCTCATAAGCCGTGTCATTTGCCTTTTGATACTCGACCATGCCGGGCCATTTCGCTCGCGTATCATAACGAGCAACCGACAGCTGACAACGGACAACGGACAACGGACAGCAAACAACGAACAGCGAAGGACTGACAACTGGCAACTGACAACTGTGGCATGCCCAAGCCCACGCTGCTTGTCAATGGGTTAATCGCATCGAATGCGCGTCGGAGGGGGTGTCCTGGACAGGACGCGGCTAATCGCATTTGGCTGCCAGCCATGGTGACAAGCACGAGGCGAGCTAAGCGACAATAAATGACAGCAGTCCAAACATGAAATGAACTTTGACTTAAGCTGGCTGCAGAGCAACGGCAGCAGTTGACTGGAATTGAACATGAAACCCCCCATGGAGCAAAGGTCGCTGGGTCGCTCGGTCGCTCGGTCGTTCGGTCGCTCGTTCGTCAAGAGACAGTGCCAGTGAGTCAGTCAGTCAGTCAGCAGCTGAAGTGGCAACCGAGCGACTTTGTCGCCAACGCTCTCATCGTCACACGGGGCGTATGATGAACTTGAACTTTAATGCAGCAGCCAAGTAGAATGTATTACAAATAAAACACAAAGTTGATTAGCCCTTCGTCGCGGCCGCCGCTGCCGCTGCCGGTGCCGCTGCCGCTGCTGCTGCTGCTACATCAAGGGTGACTGCAACTAATTAAAGCATCTATTTATTTAATTGACTCCTTTAAAACACTCAGCAGCAGCAGCAGTAGCTGCTGCGCGCAAGTTAGTTGACAATTTACTGATTGAATTAAAGACTCCACTTTTTGCCACGCAGCCATTACCGTGGAAAAAAAGTGAACTAAGCGACATTCCGACGTGAGAGGCCTACAATTTCTACTAAAAACAAAAAAAGCTTGAAAAAAAAAAACAAAAAGGGAACTTAACTGACTGCGTGATACTCTGTGAACGCAGACTAGCAGCTACTGGCATTTTAGAGGATATTTTCTATATAGAAAAATGCAATTTTTATTTGGCAATAGAGAACAAAAATTGATATAAAATAAAAATTTGTATTAAAGTTCCTAGCTTGGATAGCTTAGAAGATATCAAATTTTTCGGCTTGTCACGCCGCCCATGAGCACAGATATTCAATTCATAAGCAGAGGGGAAGTTGGAGCTGTGTGAGCAGAAGTGTTGCTCTCCCTATGATCGCTCTACAGATTTTCCCTCTTTTGGTTGCGCTTCTGGTTGAGTTCGCATAATAAAAGTAATTCAAAATTAAATTTAAAAAAAATAAAATAAATATATAACAATCCAAAGTTGCTTTTCATATAGACTCAGCTTGGATAATTATATAATATAAATAATACAAAATCAAAATCAACTTATTTCTCCCATCAACAACTGTATGTGAGTAACTATCAGTAACTAATCATGCCCAGCTCTTCAGGCACTCCTCGAGTAGTTTTGTCAAGCTCACCCAATGCCAAGAGCGCATCTTTCATTTAGCTCTGCAGTTCTTCGACTCTTTGTTTATCAGCCAGCAGCTTTTAGTTGCAAACTAACTTTTTTTCCTTTTTCCTTTTTCCTCTTTGTTATTTTGGCTTTTCTGCTACGGTCAAAACATGACATTAAAAACTTGTTTTGCGATAAGTTCGCCTGTCGAGTGTTGTGTGATGACAGTTTGCAGTTGAGTGCCAAAGGATTGTGAAGTGAGTTCATAAAAATCAGGGAGAGCGCAATTATGGAGAATGGGAAATGTTAAATTACAAAGTACAAATTGTCATAAATCTGGAAATATGGAAAAAATTTAAGCGCTGTAGTTGGTCGAAGTCGATGGATTGATGTCTGGTAAATGCTACGAAATTTATTGATATTATTATTGATATTTTGTCAATCATTAAAGGAAGTCAAGTTATCTGCAGTTTTCGAAGTCGATGGCATGATGTCTGGTAAATGCTACGAAATTTATTGATATTATTATTGATATTTAGTCAATCATTAAAGGAAGTCAAGTTATCTGCAGTTTTCGAAGTCGATGGCATGATGTCTGGTAAATGCTACGAAATTTATTGATATCATTATTGATATTTAGTCAATCATTGAAGGAAGTCAAGTTATCTTCAGTTTTCTCAACTACGCCCCTAGAATACTTTAAGCCAGAAAAAAAAAATATATATATATTCATAATTTTTAAGAGTCTTTATTACAAGCAAGCCTATATACCCATTTCACTTCCTAAACAAGCAAGTATTGTTTATTAAAAGTTAAAAAAAAAAAACTTTGATATCAATAGACAAAGCTGAGAGTCGACTAAGTGGCTCGGCTCTTCTACGTAATTAAGTATGGCCCAGTTATGGGCAGCATCAAAACTAAATTAGTTAACTTGAGCAGAAAGCGACAGTAAATGGCTGAAATGAACCTCTGGCCAAGGGGTCAAATTAGCAAAAGCCAAACGTGTTTTTAAGCCCAACTATGGTTTGGTCATTGTTCATTTATCCACACTCTAATCCAATTTGTCACATTGTTTGCTCTCACTATACATAATGCTGTCTCTCACTCTATCTCTCTCTCTCTCTCTCTCTTTGCAGGCATGGCCATCTGCGATCTGCTGACGGTTGTATTTCCCGCTCCAGGGCTCTGGTATATGTACACATTCGGCAATCATTACAAGCCCATGCATCCGGTCTCCATGTGCCTGGCCTACAGCATTTTCAATGAGGTAAACAAAAAACAAAAACCGAAAACCGAAAACAAAAAACAAAAAACCCCAACGACAACACGACACTGCACTACACGGAATGGGCGCGCGGCTCAGCTTCGTGTTGTTTGCTATGGAACTAGAAAAGGTAGAAGAAGAAGAAGAAGAAGAAGCAGTTGGAGAAGCAGCAGCATCTTTTAATTGCTTGGGCAAGTTCAAGAGGGTTACTTTTGGAGTGGAGAGAACGGGGCTTGTTTGTGGGCGTAGGAGAAGGCATGTGCTCAATGTGGGGCACGGAAGGTGGCGCGATGGCTGCCTGAAGAGGGGAAGGGGGGAGGAGGTGCCAAAGGGGGTCATATAGACGCTCATTGACCTAAATAAAATGCTTGACTGCAAGTTGGCGTCCTTTGTCTCTGCTGCTGCTGCTGCTGCTGCTGCTGCTGATGTATGACGCGTAAGCATTCTGTGTGCCAGAATGGCGTTATTGTAGCTGCCACCCTTGGTTGTATCGTTATCGTTATCGTTATCGCATTTGCTGCTACGTTACGTTTGCACTTTGTCTGTGAGTTTGTGTGTCATTTCTGTCAGCATAATGAAAGACCAAAAGTTGACAGAGGCGCAAGTTTTTATGCAAGCTGCCAACTGCCACAAACAAACTGAAGTGTCAAAAGCGAGTGGGCAGACAGGCAAACTAACCAGCCCCCTAGCCACCCAGTCACCCATTCAACTTATTCACTCATTCATTCATTCATTCATTCGTTAGCACTCGCTGTGCTCACTTTGGCTGCTGATTCTTCTTCTTCTTCTTCTTCTGTTTTTCTTATGCCCGCGAAGTTGCTGCCGTCGCACGTTTGCCTTGATTAATCAACATTTTCAATTTATGGCGCTCGTTTAGAGCAGCGGCAGCTGATGAAGGTGTGTCGCTGCCTAAACGGAGTTGGGGCTGGCAAAAGATGCCCGCATAAAGCAAAACTGTTTACTCATTTCAATGGAGTAGTGTCGAGCTGATAAGATGTGAGCCATTGTTGTCGCCGATGTCGTTGCCGTTTCGGCTGTTGTTGCTGCTGCTACGTGCTGTGACTCGGCTCCCAGGGGATTTGTACCAGTCAAATTCCATGCTGTGCGCCGCCAAGTGGTGGCATGGGCATGAATGAGCCAAGTTGGGGCTGCCGCGAGTAGTTGGAGTAGTCGACTGGAGTGGCCGTGTGTCTCCGGCCATAGCCGTCTCCGGCTATCTGCGTATGACGGCCATAAAATTCAGCTCACATACACCGAGGCTGTAATAACCGCCAGGCGACCATTGCAACTAAAGTTGAAGACTTCGCTACATCTCCCTCGCAATTTATGTGCCTCTCGAAAAGGCACGGGCGGCGCGTTTTAATGGCCATGTTAATGTGTCAGCCGAGTGCGGCTCCAGCTCTTTAACAAGCAACTTGCTATTGCTCTTAAAAAACAACAACGACGACAACAGCAAAAGCTCTGGCCTGGCTGGCAGCTGCGCGTCTGTGTGCTTATCTCTCTCTGAATTCACATAAATCGGATTAGGCCACAGTTTGCTGCACAAAATGCACTCGGCTAGTCCTACAACATGTTAGCTGCAAAATGCATTGAATAACAGCGGCTTTTCGCTGCCTGCTCGCTTTGCCAAGAGCCCCTGACGGGATAATGCTAAAAGCATTTCAAATGCTGACAGTCCGAACGCGAATTAATTAAAGTTAAAAAAAATATATATATATATATTTATAGACTGACCAGATCAGAGTGAATAAATTCGCTGTGGCTATATTTCGAGCATAACATTCAGTACTTGAAATAGCTGACAAGATTCACCATGGGATCATAAAATTACACATAAAATTTCATATTTCAGTCTTCTCAATGTTAAGAGATGTAGATTGATAGAAAGTAAGCAAAATGAAGCTGCCATATGAAGCATTATTGAAGAGGATGCAAATTAATATATTAGCATGGTGAAGCATAGGCAAAGGCTTCCAAAATTGAGCGGCTTTCAGCAGAGACAATTATTGAAAGAAATAAAATATAAATCCGTTCACAAAGCCCCAAGCCTCTCTCTTCTTAAAGCTTATGCTCTCAACTCGCATCTCCCATCTCCCATTTCCCATCTGTTCCTTGTGTATTTAACCTAATTGCTTAAGCTCTTGTTATGCTCTTCATTTACAGATCATGCCCGCCATGTGCCACACCATCTCCGTTTGGCTGACGCTGGCCCTGGCCGTGCAAAGGTAAATATATAGTAAATACTTTTACTCTGACTCCCATCACAAATCAAGTGTCTATGGCAAACTGACTTACTGTAAGAGCTCTTGACTTGTCAATGGGATAATAAATCAGCTATGCGCAGTCGGTCACGTTGTCTGTTCTGTTGCCAATACACTCAGCGCTGTCTTTGCCATACAAATTATGCGCAAAGCCGAAGAAGAAGAAGAAGAAGAAGAAGAAAAAGAAAAAAGTCGAAATATAAGAAAATCTCTCCTCAGCGGGCAAAGCTGCCTTTCGTCCAGTTAACGCGTCGTATGAGTAATGTGCGTTGTGCCTCTGTCAATGGCTTGACATATCTCCTGCAAGTGTGTGTAAGCATGTGTGTGTGTGCGAGTGTGTGTGTGTGTGTTTGGGTGTGATTGTCCATCAATCGCATTTGTCTTAGAAATCTCTTGGCGCTTTTCTTGCCTACTTCTTTGATTGGCTTAAAGACTTAAAAGGCCAATAGCGGATCAACTATTTATAAGGAAATATGGTTTTAAAAACTAAAAAAATAATTGTAATATATTTTTATATCATTAATTTCTTTTTAAATATAAATATTTAGTATATTTTTTAAACATTTAACTAATTTTATAACTTAATAAAAATATATTGAAAAATTTATTATTTATATAAATAAATAATATACATATAAAAAATATAAATTTAAATAATATCATTATTAAATTTATATTATATAACAAAAAAATGTTATATATTTATGCAAATAAATATTTTTATGTATTTATGTAAATAATATTATTTATTTATATATTTGAGAAATATATATGTATATATTTAAACATTTTGTATAGTTATTATATTTTTTGAATAGTTATTTACAAAAATATAAAATAGTTCTATATGCTTTAAATATTTTACTAAAATTTCTTCATAAGTCTCTTTTCCCATTAAAGTCATATTCCGCACTATTTATATATATTTATAAAAATATTGCACTCATTTCGCTCATAAATTTGATTACAATTTCACAACTAATTTCGTAATTTCGTAATTTTTAATATTTTCTTTTTTTATGTTTATTTGATATATTTTTTAATTAAACATTCAACAACAAAAAAAAAAAATAAACAAGAAAAAATTTATTTCTAAATCCTTTGCAAAAGGTTTTTGATGCCAATCAAAATATTTTTTGACAACAGCTAATTGGCTTCTTTTATCGGTCCATAAATTTTTATTATATTTTGCCTTGGGGCTACAGTAATTAATTTAAAAAAAAATGCGCCATATATATGTATATATACATATATATATAATATTTGACTTGCACAATAAAGAAGCGGTTTTTTTTTTTTTAATTTGTTGCCGCAAGCCAAGTGTGGATCGAGCTTAACTGTAAAGCCATAAATAAGCCCAGTCCGTGAGAGTGGGTCAGTCAATGCTGTAAATGTTTTATATGTATATTGTCTCTATGTATATTAAAAAAGGAAAAAAATAGCAAAATGAAAAACAATAAACTAATATGTATTAAATTGGCAACATAAATCGTGAGTGTGTGCCCCACCGCGACGTCTCACTCTGCAATGAAATACTCGAGCACGGCGCAAGGGCCACTTGAGGGCTGGCGCATTGTTCTATTAACTCATGTGTGGGATCATAAATTTTACAGCCTGTAAATAAATAACCAACGAAAAAACAACGAAAATTTTGGAAGGCACAAAAAACGGACAGCAAAATAAAAAAATAACAAAAAATACGTGAAAACGAAACAGAGAAAAAAAAATGTTCTATAAAAATAGTCATAAATATTTGTGCCATTATGCGATGTGGACCGCTTCAAGTGGTCGCCGCCGCTTGGCAGGGCAGTGTGAGTGGGTGCATAAATGTGTGTGTGTGTGCGTGTGTGCGTATGTGTGTGTGTGTGAGTGTGCTGCAAATAGCTAAATAATTTGCTTTGGTAGCTGGGGACACATTCAGCTGACATCCCTCAGCTCACATTTTGTAAAATGCGTTGAAAATTGCCCGAGGACAAATAGCGCGATAAAACAGTCAACGTTTATTGTTATTATTGCTGTTATTATTGTTTTTGTTGCTATTGTTGTTACTGTTATTGTTGCTATTGTTGTTGGCCAACTGTCAACTTTTGGTATTTCAGTTGACTTTCGTTTGCTAACTGAAAGAACTAAGAATCGGACAACAAGTTGAACGCAGTGGGAAGTTGCTATTTATATATATATACATATGTATATATATGTATATATATGTGTATGTGTGTGTATGTGTGTGTATGTGTGTGTATGTGTGTGTGTTTCAGAAATTGAATAACAGCAAATCATAGTAAAACAAGTTGTAGTTCATGAATCATAGTCCGCAATAGCGCGCACAAAATATTTTATCTATTTTTGATTTAGCTGAAAATTCTATAAGCTTGGCTAGAGATAACAGAGCAATCAGCTTAATAAACGTTTTTTTTTTATGTCCAACTTATTGAAAAATGGAATTTAAGGCAGTCAAAAGAAGGCGTGGTCTGAAACTGCCCACTTCTGCGTGTCCAACAGTCTATGAGTATAAATGAAATGATTTCATAACTACAATATATATATATATATATATATATATACATATATATATATATGTATATATATATATATATATATATATATATATATATATATATATTATAGTACGATCTCTTCATTCTCATTGCATCCACATCATACAAAATTATCCAGGAGAACTCTTGAGTCCACTGCGGAAATTGCACGCAGAGGCGGACTAAGTCATAAAAAATTCTATTTTAGATAAAGAAGCAAGTGAATTAGAAGAATATTTCGATTTAATATTTAATTCAATTTAAATAAGCTCTGATCACTTTAACATAAATAGTATTTTCTCATTCTGATATAAGTCTCTATAATCTAATATAAATCTTCTCAATATAAATCTCTAGTGCAAATTAATGAGCAAAAAGGATAGAGATATCATAGAAGATATGTAGAAGCCAGTGATGATCATAAATAGTGAATAAATAATAAATATATATATACATACATATGTGAATAAATATGCGTACACACACATAGTAGTTGAAGAGCTTGCGAAGTAATGCTTTATGGCTGTCCAGCAAGTGCAGCACACAACTTAATGAAAGCTTTTTTTTCTGTTTACTAACTAATTAGTGTAAATGAATAAAAAAAATAAACATACACACCGCATGGATTAGCAAAAGTAGAAATGAAAAAAAAGTTTTTCAATAAAAATTCTCTATGCATTTCCATTATTTTAAGCATTTTTAAATCAGCAGCTTTGCCTGAAACATAGGGTATTTTATATTAAAGCACTTTTGTAAGTAGCTCTATTGATACATAAAAAGCTAAACAGTGCTGAACAGCGTGAAACGTTTATGAGCTGTTGAGCGGGGCACACATCATGCATAACCGCTGCAGCTGAGCCATTGACATCGCATTGAATCGCTGAATGCATTCGAACTTGTATTGAGTGAGCAGGCGGCTTTGAGTACTTGGTTGTACTCATTGAGCACTCGTAATCAAGTCGAATTAAGTGTTGGCAAGAAATCAGTTGAGTAATTACACTGGCAGTGCGCGCCCAGTGCTGTGGGAGGAGATTGCGGACGCATTTTAAATACATTTGTGCTCATCCATCTTCAATGGAATATGCTAATTACTCATACTAATTATTTGGCTGGATGAATTGCGTTTATTCTGTTGATTTATTATTCTGCATCGCTGATGAATGCCTGGCCCAGGCTCAGGCCCAGGCCGAGGTCCAGGCCTAGGCGCTGCCCTTTGTGTGGCAAATCATGCGAAGTGCTAGTTGAGAGGATCAGAAACACGGTCCTTGAGTGGCGGGCGGCGGAAGGTGGGCGGTTTTAGGTGGACGGCGGTCGTTGCTAAATGCTGTTCATTCAATTATTAATATCAATTCCATTTAGGGCTAAACGCCTCGCAATCGTTTCGTCCTTTGTTTACGATTGCTTTCAACTTTAATGAAATCCCCGCTTGACAAAGGTTCAATGCAAGATTGATTGAAAATCATTTTCAAGTGGCAGCCAGAACGAGACAGGCACCGGCCAAGGCCCAGCTAAAGGCGACGGCGAAGGACACTTCGTGGGCGTGCCCATAATTATGCGCATAAATTAGTCGAAAGGCTGAGCATTTAGACAGAGTCTAGCAAGAGCTGCGGCAGCTTAGCGCCGACATACACTCTCAACAATAACTTAAGCTAGGGTATAAGAAGCGAGCCGAGGTGGTCGGCCCACGACCTTCAAGTACCAAAACTAAAAAAAAAAAAAAAAGAAAAAGAGAGATAGCTGCCCAAAAGTCTCGACCGAAAGTTTTACTAAATCTTTGCTCATTGTTGCCATGGCGGAGCCGGCTGGGCACGCGGCCACTTGGAGAAAATTACTCGAATTATGAAAATGTTTAAAATGATGAAATTATAAAGCGCCAAGCTGATTAGGTTTGCCTTAGATCGGCTTTGAATGGCCGTGCGCGTTCCCTGCCACCTGCCACCAGCTCAATTGGCTGTCAATTGATGGATCCGGCGGCTGGTGGCAGGTGACAACATTGTCAACACGTTGCCATCATAAATCCGAGCCGAACCAAATTGGGTTAGGCCCAGGCCTGGCTGGGCCATAAAATTATATTAGGCAAATGTGCAAAGGCAGCGCTGGCACTCTTATGCCTCAGCTCGGATAACATTTCATGAATAAAATCCATTGCCAGACACTCTAATGGCCGACAGATAAAGTCCAACTTGATGCATGCGCCACACACCATTTCACATGCAACACATACACATGCATGCATGCTGTAAATGTGTAATATCAAATTTGCATGCTCAAATCTCAAATCTGGAAATGTCTTTTCCAAGCACCGAACAAGAGCTTCTAAAGCACTTAATAAGCATATGGATTTGAGAGTCATTACATGGCCTTTATGACTCGATAAGAGTTGATCATTATGTTGATTAAGCAGTTCGCAATTGCCATATATCATTAAATAGAAATGATTTACATTAAACACATTTTGGAAGTGTTTTTTACCATTTTATAAAGATAATTTACTTTTGAACTTTATTTTATCATTAAATATAAATTTCATTCAAATTTAAGCATCATTATTTACTGATGATGTTTATATCAAATATAAGCACATTTTAGAATTGCATTTTATCATTAAATGTAGATTATTTAATTTAAATTTAAACACCATTATTTATTCTTTACTGACAATGTTTAAGTCAAATATAGATTATTTACTTTAAATTTAAATATCATTATTAACTAATGTTGTTTAAATCAAATTTAGCTCATTTACTTTAAGCCCATTTTAGAACTTCAATTTGTCATTAAATATAAATAGACTTGAATTAAATAATCTATTTTTATGATATTAAAAGTAAATAATGATGTTTAACTTAAAATTATTTAATCTATATATAGTGATATAAAATAAAATCTAAAAATGTGCTTAAAATAAATACTCTATATTTGCTGATCAAATTTTTCAGTTTAAGTGTTCATGTGACGAAGCATTTTTTGACTACAACAAATCTGACTGAACTGCAGAAGCAGCTGTCAATCAATGGAATTTATGTGTTTTGTATGAGATCACAAATTTCTTTGCTCTTCAAGTTGACATTGCATTTTTGATTGAGAACGAGAAAAAGAACAATTTATGCTCATTGCGCTCAAGTGCTTATCACATGTCCCCTAAGCTCGATTGCTTTGTATGTTGAGAATGATCATGGGTTTCATGATCAGTCTAGTATATCGTTCCATGTTCGACTTGCAACTATCTCAATCAGATGACTTTATTGACTAGAATTTTCTTATAAATAAAAGTCTCATTTATTAAATAAAACAAAAATTAAATAAGAGTAAGGCTAAAAAAATTTCAGCACAAGACTTAAATGACTTCAGACTAAGACTTATTTGGGCTGCTCTATCAGATAGCTCGCCAGGGCTGAATGGCGATTGGAGTAGTCATTGGACACATTAGCCTAAGGAAATCTATATCTATCGCGATCAAATATAAAATTCTTTTTTTTTTAAAGCAGCTCAACTGTCTTTCGAGCTTTCACCATTCTTACTTAACTGCAAAACCAACTGCATCTAGGCCATGTAAGAGGCCAAGAGAGAAACAATTTTCTGCATAATCAAATCTACTTTAAAGGATAATAATTTTTTGTATAGTAAAATCTCATTTAAAGCCAAATTCTAGTGCATTCAAGCTTCTACAGACTCAGAACAGACATTCCACATTTGCCAAATTCGTTTACATGCCTTCATTAATTGCAGGTACATCTACGTGTGTCATGCACCCATGGCGCGCACCTGGTGCACGATGCCGCGCGTGAAGCGCTGCACCTTCTACATAGCATTGCTGGCATTTCTGCACCAGCTGCCGCGCTTCTTCGATCGCACCTATATGCCCGTGCAGATCGAGTGGAACGGCAACGAGACGGAGGTGTGCCACCTGGAGACGTCGCTGTGGGTGCACGAGTACATTGGCGTCAATCTCTACTACACCAGCTACTATCTGTTCCGGGTGATATTTGTCAATCTGCTGCCGTGCATCATACTGGTGACCCTCAACATATTGCTGTTTGCGGCGCTGCGGCAGGCGCAGGAGCGGCGCAAGCTGCTCTTCCGCGAGAACCGCAAGAAGGAGTGCAAGAAGCTGAGAGACTCCAACTGCACCACCCTGATGCTAATTGTGGTCGTGTCGGTGTTTCTCATCGCCGAAATACCCATTGCCGTCGTCACCTCCATGCACATCGTCAGCTCGCTGATCATTGAGTTCTTGGACTATGGCATTGCCAACATATTCATAATGTTGACCAATTTCTTTCTGGTGTTGAGCTATCCGATTAACTTTGGCATCTACTGCGGCATGTCGCGCCAGTTTCGCGAGACCTTCAAGGAGATCTTCATGGGCCGCATGGCCGGCAAAAAGGACAGCTCGTCGAAGTACTCGATCGTGAATGGACCACGCACCTGCACCAACACCAACGAGACTGTCCTCTAGTAATTGGTGATGTTGGTGCCGCGGCGTGGCAGCAGCGATCAGCATCGCAGCACCACCGTCTGCACGTGCACCGCCGCTGCCGATGGCTCTGGCCTAAGCGCGTCGGAGGCAATTAGCAAGGCGCCGCAGCATCAGCATCATCAGCATCAGCATCATCACTTTCAGCAGCGCCGCACGAGCAATATGGAGATCATTGCCGAGGAGCGCAATGTCTAAGGACTTAATGGGAGAGACAGTAATAAAGAGAGAGAGAGAGAGAAAGAGTGGGAGAGAGAGAGAGAAATTAAACAAACAAAAAGTGCGAATACTCTGGTTTCAAACCAACTAATTACAAATAAAAGAGAAAAAGTTCCATTGGCTACGACAAGATTTGGTTAGTTACGAAAATAGTTGAGCTAAGCAACGATTTGTGCAATGGAAAATATTATGGGATAACCAACTATACTAAAGGCCAAAACAACCACTTTGAACACAGCTTAATAAAAACTTAACTATTCAAGCGCAACACCTGCAGATCTAATAGACGTTCGATGTTTGTTCTAGTTCCCAAAAAAAAGAAAAAACAAAAAGTAAAATTAAAAAAAAGAAGTTAAATACCTATTGCCGTGTGTATTTATTCATGTGTATTACATATATACATATATGAAATTGATAAAAAATATATATATTATGTATTTATATATACATTTAAGTTGACATGTAAAAAAAAAAAAAAAAAAAAAAAAAAACTCTAAATGTTTGCATTTCATTCAACTAGAAATGAAACACAAATTTAAATTCAAATAAAATGTTTACAAAATAAATACATGAAAAAGAATTACATATATATATATATATATATATATATATATATATATATATATATATAAATTTATGTACTTACATACAAATATTTATAGCTTATCAAAATATTTCGAAACTCTTGAAAAAAGATTAATAAAATATGAAAATAAACTAAGCTATAATAAAAGCAAACTTTAAATACAGGAATAAAAAAAAAAAAACAACAAAACAAAAGAAGAAAATCAACAACAAAAAAATCGGATCTAAATGTTTACTTAGTTTTAATGTATTTATATTGGATAAAGTTTATTTTTGTGCAGTTGTTGTCGGAAAGGTAACGCAAATCTAATTAAACTTTAAGTAACTAATCTGAACTAAGATAAAAACCAACGAACGAAAATATTTGTAAGCGACTCATTTAAGTTCGTAAGCCTTTTGAGCCCCAAAGCTTAACGAATTTAAATGACAGTCAAATATTTTCAATAAACAAAATCAATAAAACGAATTTCAAAAAGAATTGAGAAATATTATTAATAAAATATATATTTAAATAAATAAATAAATAAATATATATATATATATATATATATATATATACTTATATATATTCATTGATATTTAATACTTATAGTAAGGTGTTTTTTTTTTGCCTAGGTACATACACACATAATATGCCCACACACAAACACACACACATATATATATATATATACATATTTGTATAAGTAATAAAGCGATTCAATGTTGATATGTCTGTGTACAAGAACTTATTTTAAACAACAACAACAAGAAATTTCAAGTTTAAATGTTTTAAATGTATGTAAATTAGCGCCGTAAGAGAAAATATGAATAAAACCAACCCGAAGCGAAACCGAAACCGAAGCAAAACAAAACAAAACAAAACAAAACAAAACAAACATAAATAAAATAAAAACTTCAAGTTTTCTGTCTGAGTGGAAATAAATAAAAATCTGTGTAACTTTCAAAAATGTTTTGAGCCTTATTGAATTATTTGAGCCAGCTTTGGGCTGCGGGCGACTCGGTTTCACAAATTCGTCCTCAGCAAACATGGCTTGGCCCCAGCTAGGCGCTGCCGCTGTCTGATAGCACTGATATTAAGCTTACCTACTCATATTTATATAGCCCGCGACCTTATGCTAATCACAGCGCTCTGTTTATGGCGATTTTATGGGCAAAGCCCAAGGGCAATGCTAATTCAGAGCAATCAGGTTAGGCAGTTGGGGGCGTCCGGTGAGCAGAGTCCAACAGGGCAAAGGCTATCAAAGAGAAGAAGATAGAAATATATTTTACTGCAGCAGAAGCTTAACTCTTTTTATTGATAACTTATCAATATTTTAAATACATATATATATATATATATATATATATATATATATTTTTTTTTGTAGATCCTTAAAGTTAGATTCATGTGATTAAATAGATTTGGCTGATTTTATATAAGTACTTCTCACTTCATCTTTAACCCAAGGCATTCAATAATCTCACTGCTTTCGACTCTCTCCCCTAAGTCAACTCAACTTTCTCTCTCTCTCTCTCTCTCTCTATCTCTCTCTGCTTGAATCCACTCCTTCGCTCCCCAACACTAGAATTTCCTCTTGCAATATAAAAGCTAAACTCGAAAACTCTCCGAAATTGCCTCTTAGTACAGCTGACAGGCAGCCGGCCTGTGGCTGCGCTCACAGCCGAAGGCGCGCGCAAAGTGCTCGGAGCTGGCGACGGCATCGTTGACCCGCTGCCGACTGCTGCCATGCGCGCTGGTATCCTCCGGCTGTTGAGCGTCGCGGCAGAAGAACTGAGCAAAGTTGAGAAAGAAATGCTGCTGCAACAGCGGGCCGCATCGGGCGGCACTCCGAGGCCAATGGCATTGCGCCGTGAAGAAGCTGTCGTAGGCCAAGGCCAGGCCATTGACGTCGGCAAACTTCTCGTCGGCGATCGCGGCATGGCGACGATTGAGGCAGCTCCTCTGCATGCCGAAGCGCGCGTTGCTGTACAGGCGCTGCTTTTGCTGCTTGCCGGCCGGCTGGCCACGCCCATCGTAGATGACGCCGCTGAGATCAAAGCCGTGCGAAAGCTCGTGCGCAAGCAGAAAGCCGAGGGCGCTGTGCGTGTACACCTTCGGCTGCTGGGGCCTGTACAGGTCGCCACTGAGCAGCGAGTGGGGCAGCACCACCAAATTGTGCGAGAAGAGAAAAAAGCACGAGGCGTAGGTGCCAAAGCCGTCCGACTGTATGAGGAATAGCTCGTTGTCCGCTGGAGCAGCATCCGCCTCCGCCTCTGTCCCAGCTTTCGCCTCCGCCTCCGCCTCTGCCTCCGCCTCTGCCTCAGCCCAGCGCTGCGTCTGCTGCAATATGGCGAGCAAATTGCCATAGTAATCGTCGGCCTTCAGTTGCAGCGGGGCGTAGTGCGCCGCCAGCTGCTGCTGCTGCTGCTCCAAGCTGCCGCCGGGCAGCACGCCCACGCGCAGCCGCATGCGCTGCAGCTTCTGCAGCAGAAAGCTCTGCGTGGCGTTGTCGAACCGATTGCGATTGGCCAGCAGCTGCTGGCGGAACTGCTGACGCAGCTGCTCGAACAACTGGTGCATTGTGTCGTTGGTTAGCTGTCGCTGTGCCTGCGGCAGCTGCCGCTGCAACAGCCACACGGCCGCGTGCGTCAGCAGCTCGCGCGACTGTGCCGCGCACTCCTGCCGCCCGAACTGCGGCGCCGGCAGCAGCTGCAGCATTCGCAGCAGCCGCAGCTGCAGATAGTGGCCCAGCAGCGATGCCGGCCGCTCGGCCAGCACTCGGGACACGCAGCTCAGTGGCCGTGCGCCGGCCTTGGGCAGCGGCAACAGCCAGAGCGTCTCGGTGGGCAGCTCCTCTTCCGACTGCGGCGCACAGCGGCTGAGCTGCTGCTCCAGCCTGTGCAGCTGCCTCCACAGCTTGCGCTCCGTCACGCCCAGCGGCTGGAGCGCGCGATTCAGCTGCCTGAAGCTGCCGTGCGTCAGCAGCTCTTCCAGCACATAGTCGGCCGCATCGTATGGATTGGGCCAGGGCAAACGCAGCTGCAGCAGCCGCTGCTCCGCATCGCTAAGCGGCGACTCCACGTCCAGTTCAATCTCGTACTCCAACAGCTCCCGCAGGCCGTAGGCCTTCAGCAAGCGTATCAGCGCACGCCAAGTGCCGTCGCTCGACTGCTTAAAATTCTCACTCCACTCGCCCAGCCAGCGCACAAACTGAGCCGCATCGTAGCGCCTGTGGAGGCTGCGGCAGGCGGCATAGTTGTCGCGCAGCAGCTGCACAAAGCGCGGCTCCTGCGGCTCCGACTGCTGCTCCAGCAGCTGCGCCAAGCCCGCGTGATAGTCATAGTCCAGCTGCTCCAGCTGGCTGGAGTAGGCGTCATCCGCGTGCGCCTCCGTCCAGCCACCGCAGGCGTGCTCATAGAAGTCCACACAGGGATCGGCGCTCTCGTTCATGTGGCGCTGAAAGTAGCTGGCGGGCAGCCGATTGCTCGCGAGGATCGGCAGCCAGAGGCACAGCTGCAGCCAGAGCTGCAACTTGCACATTTCACGTACGTCGCGCATGGAATTCGCGTGAGAACTGCGTAAAATCATCTGGCGATCAGAGCGCTGATAGCGGACCCAACACTACGCGCCGCTCGAGCTGAGCTGACACAGATGGCCCGGCCTGATAGCTCGCCCAGACGCTCGCCCACGATGACGTCATCGACCCAATTCAGTGAGCGTCGCTTGTTGAGGTGTTACATGCGCTGATCAATCGAGCTAAGCTGAGCTGGGTATCTGCACTTGACTAATGTCAAGCATGAGCTGGAGGAACCTTTCTCACTCTACCCTCAATGGTAACCAAACTAACTAGAAATGTGCCACATGCAATGTAATATGGGACTTCATTGAGCTAACAGAGGTGTCAAGGAGAGAGAAATATAAAATTGTATAAGAGATGAAATGTATAGAAGGAATTACAAACATTTTTTATGAGATATTAACAAAGTAATTGAAGAGAAAAATTAATTGCATAAATTCTAATATTTAGAAAAAAAAATATTGTGAGACAAAATTATTATTGTTCACAGAGTAAGAAGCTGAGAGATTCTATAGAGTTATCGAAAAGAACTTGCTCGAGCTGGCAGCTTTATAGTATTTTGGCAGTTGGCTGCCAGAATCTATAGTGAGCCAGAAAGCGAACAGATTATCAAAGGCTGTTCTGAGGGGTAAATATTATTGGAGCTCATACTAATAAATAAATTAAAATAAAATAAAATAAATTGAATTAAATTAAATAAATAAAAAAAAAATAATATAAAAAAATTAAATTAAATAAATAAAAAAAAAATAATATAAATAATATAGATAAAATAAATAAAATTAATAAAATAAAATAAATGAATAAATAAAATAAATAGAATATATAAAATAAATAAAATAAAATAAATGAATAAATAAAATAAATAGAATATATAAAATAAATAAAATAAAATAAATAAAATAAAATAAATGAATAAATAAAATAACCAAAATAAATAAAAAAATTAAATAAATAAATAAATAAAATAAATAAATATATAAAATAATATAAAATGAAATGGCAAAGTTAAAAGAAATTCGATTTCACTTTAAGACCATATGCTGAAAGTATATATATATATTTTTTTTTTCATTTTATGCATTTAATTTTATTTTTAAAAATGTATTTTAATTCTTTATTTTATATATTTTATTTTATTCTTCTATTTTATATATTTACTTAATTTGATTAACTCAAGACATTTATATGAGCTCCAATCAGTATAACCACTTAACTATAATTAACTTTGTGGACTTAAGATCTTTTCGACATTGACACATCTTACAAAAGACAGAGAAATACAACTAACGTGGGGTGACACATAGAAAAAAATACATTAACATGATTCCCATTGCCTTACCAAATTCCAGTACAAATTCGATTTAGATTTTTTTTTTAGTTTTGGCTTTGGCAGTTCAGAAAAAGTATCCTGTTTACAAAATCCTGTTAAGCTGTTTGCAAACCTTTTACTTTAACAGTCAAAGTTTTATTTTTATAGTTTCAAGCATTAAATGGTCAAAAGCAGGCCAAGAGTTTGTGCAAGCTGGTTGTCTAAGCACCTGATGAAAGAATTTATAAACAAACATATACATAAATATATACATATATATATATATATATATATATATATATATATATATATATATATATATATATATATATATATATATATATATATATATATATATATATATATAAATATAAATAAATAAATATATATATATACATAGATATAACTCAAACTAGTTGGCCAAGTTTTTATTTTCTGGGCAATAACAATAACCGATGCCAGCAGCAGGGCCAGCAATTTTAAGACCTCCATTTGACGAGGGACAATAGAGAGAAATCCTTTCGTCTGATTATCCATGCATTCATTCAGCATTATCTTCAAATTGTATGATAAAGTGAAAGTTCGAAGGCGCAATAGCTGCAGCGTGATGAAATTGATGGCGACTCTGCCTCATTTGCATACTGGATGCTGGCTTAACTATTTTATGGCTGCCACGCCCACATGGCGGCTAGGCCATTTTGCTTGCGGTTATATAAAATGCATGGGACACATTGCAGCAGTGCAACGAGGGGAACTATAAAGCAAAATGGCAAACATATAGATGAGAGAGAGAGAGAGAGAGAGAGAAAGAGCAAGAGAGATAGAAAGTGGCAGAGGAAGAGGAGACATGGGGAAAATGCAATGAAAATGTGGAAAAGACTGTGTCGTTTCTTCATTCAAATTTAATGCACTTTTCGCTAAGTTGCATGGCTGTGTGGTTGAGTGGTTGCTGTGTGGTGCGGTGGCTGCACTTGAAAGTTCTCATCAAAGTCATGAGATTTCGTTGGCTTTTAGCCTTCGGCATATTTGTGTGCGTGTGCGTGTGCCTGTGTATGTGTGTGTGTGTGTGTGTGTGTGTGTGTGTTTGCATGTGTCATTTGTGTGTGTTTGAGCGACTGGCAGTGCGTAGCCAGAAAATGTCCTAAGCATCTAATAGAAGAAGCAGCAAAGTGCAGTTGCCGCACTTTCGCGGCAGTTGTGCTCCCGCACACACACACACACACACACACACACACACACACCCACACACACGCACACATGCGCAATTTCAGCTGCCACTCAACTTAGACTGGCAGCTGTGGAAATGGCATGCGGCCGGGCTGGTCCTGCGGCAAGGCTAACCGCACACGGGCTCCCGTTAGACGTGAGCTATTTATAATGGCTGCAATTTTGTGAGCGTAAGCCTCTCCGTGAAAAGAAAAAAAAGAACACATATATATATATATATATATATATATATATATAATGGAAGCAAGAAGAAGCTGAAGCACGGCCAGAACAGCGTCAGCTGATAAGTTTTAAGCCTTTGCGCGCAGCCGGCCCCAAGAAGTAGGCAACAAATATGCTGCACATGCCTCATTTATTTCACTCCAAATTGATTGAGGCACACACGCACACACACTCACGGACACACGACCAAAGTGCGTGAGCGGCAAAGTTTCATATTAAAGTCAACAATAACAACATTGATACGGGCGGCAACAGATAATCAATCAGGAGCTGCTTATTGGCTTTTCAAAATGCGTCTAACAAAATAAATAAAAGTCAAAGCGACAATGTGGCATGTTATGCTGCCACAGCCGTTGCCGAAAGAGGCAAAAAGAGAAATACAGGAAAAGAAGAAAAACGTAAAAGGGACACCCTAAACGCACGCCCTCCGTGCTGCCACGCCCAGCCTCAGTCGTGGCTACGGCTCCAGCCGCAGGCGAAAGGCCGAGCCTAACAAATAAGTCGTGTCCAAGGCTAGAGAACCCACAGAGCTGCTTGTTTGCCGACACCTAATGCCAATTTAATGCTATGTGTGGCTTTGTGTGTCTATCTATGCCTGTGTGTGTGCCTGGGTGTGTGTGTGTGTGTCTGTCCAACTAAGCCCACAGCTATGTCCAGGCATCGATAAACGTACATAATCAAAGGCAATTAGGCTTTTGACTATTGTTTTTGGACCCGGGCCGTGTGCCAACGTTAACTAATTAATTTTGAATTGAATTTATGCCCTTCACTAACACACACACACACAAACACACACGCACACACGCTGGAAAGAGCCAGTGTAATATAAGCTGGCAGCTTTTCATTAAGCAACTTAGAGCCCTTGGCATTGTTTATTTGGTAATCAGATTTGCTGACTCCACTCGATTGCAGACGAAATTTGGAAACAAATTGAAATGCCTCTGGAATTCTACTTAGACTCGAGCAATATCTTAAGACATGACAGGTTATTTGTATATAAAAAAAAAGAGTATAAAATATATAGAAGAAGATAAAACTATCCATAGATACTGAATGCCATTGATACTTAATAATAAACATAATTTTAAAATCAATACATAAGGCTTTTAATGGAAAAGAGAAGAAGAAGTAGAAGAAGCTGAGACAAGCGGCTGATTATTTAAATAAAAGTGAAGATAAAGCCTTTCACGCATATGCAATTAACAACGGCTCATAGAGACACGAATCGAGACTTCACCTCTTCAGCAAAATTACGCTCTAACTTGACTCTCAGTCCAATTGGTTGATCGTTTTCTGTGTCTGCGTCATGCTCGCTTCACTTTCATCTGTCAGTTGTCTTAAAACCCAAAAGAGTGAGCTCCTTTTGAAAGTTTTTTATTGTAAATGTGTACGTGTGTATGTGATGTTATCTAAAATACATAAAAGAAACTTGGAACAAAACGTATGTCTGCTCAGAGGGTCGAGTCGTCTGCAGGCTTTTACTTGATTGCTATGTTCATGTAAGACAAAAAGATAAATAAACAAAATCATATTATATTAAATTTACACTCAAGAAACTATTTCATTAAACAAACTAATAAAAAAAAATAAAAATATGTAAATAATAATAAAAATATATAATAAATTTACTATTTCATAAAAGAAAAATTAAAAAAATAAAATAATAATAAAATAAAATAATATTAACTATTTCATTACAAAAGTAATTAAATAAAAAACAATAATAATAAGGAAATTATAGAAAATAAATACAATAAATTATTTCATGAAACAGAAAAGTTTATAAAATAAAAAAATATATATAATATAAAAAAAAAAAAATAAACTTTTCATAAAACAAAATAATAGTAATAATAAAATAAAATAATATTAAGTTTCTTAACTATTTCATAAAAAATAAATAAATTCGTTAAAGTATCTCATAAAATTAATTAATAAGTAAAATAAAAAAAGGTATTTCAACAAAATAAATGAAGTAAGGAATAAGTAAATGTTAAATTAAAAATTAATTAAATTTACAGACTAAAAGTCTTAGCTTTTTTATAACTAGAGATTTTCCTTTTTACCATGTAACAAAACTTATTTTATTCACAGCAAAGTTTTCATTGAAAAAAAAAAAATGGTTGAATTTACTCAGTATAAATGGCGCTTTATTCGTGCTCAATGTATTTTTATAAGTGGCTCAACTTTAAGTTGAGTTTTAAGAGTTCCTTCTCTTATGGCACGATTTTATTCTCTGATCTTATTGCCTTCTATTTCACAATTCAACTGCATACAGTTGAGTATAAAACTTGGACTTTAACTTTTAGAAGTCTCTCGACTGAGCTTCAATAGTTGCTGAAATTGTTTCACTCCAGCTTTGTTAACTGTGCAGAAATTGTCTTGAAATTGTGAAGATTACCTTTTTAGGGGCAAGCAAAATGTAAAAATTCTTTTTTAAGCACACTCTGTGACAATTTCTAAAAGCAGAAAAAAAGGGCCTAATTGCTGACTTAAAGCTAATTAATGAATAAAACTTAGTTGAGGCTGTCACTTTGTTTAGTTCATATCTCTGATGTTGAAGCATAATGAAAGCTTCAAGTGTCTTTCATTTGTGTTAATAGGTTTTATATCTGCGCTCCGGGCTATTAGCGCAAATTACAAAAATTACAAAACGAGCGAACGTTAACATCATCTAAATAAAAGAAAAAAAAAAATAGAAAGAAAAAAAAAAAAACAAAAACAAAAACGGATGCCAAAAAGACGGCAAATGGCAAAAATTCCCTTGCAATTAAACATAAAGCCCAAAGACCCAAGAACGCTCAGACAAACCGCAGACAAATGGCACAGAACAACAAGAACAAAAATTCATACATATCTATATATATATAAAATTTATATATATTTATGTAGTATATATATTTCAGATATACGTACAATGGGAGCGTGCATTCAAATTAAAATGTAGCTGGCCGTGGGGCTTTGTTTGACCCTTTGTTTTTTGGTGCCATGCCATGCCTGACCCTGGTCCAGCTGCCCCTAATTGCAAAAGCCCCAAAACACACACACACACACATAGAGAGGGAGGGAGGGAGGTAGAGAACTATCAATTCAGAAATGCGGTTGTGCTTTCAATGAACTTTTTGGCACATAATTAGCTGTGGATGATGGAAACGATTTGAACCTAGAACTCACTTAAAGTGGAGCTACGAGCTGCAGCTTCAGCTGACGCAGCTCAGTTCAACCAGAGGCCACCAATACGAGTCCAAGCGGCCACCGAGAATATGTGGCCAAAGGGTCAGCAGCACAATTTGCGGCTAGCCCCAGCGTGTCTCTGGCTCTCAAAGCGCCATCAACGATATGTCGCAGCTGTGGTACAGACGGGAAGAGCTCAATTTTAGTCAGCTTTCATCTAATTTGCACATGAGAACTGAATGCAGTTAGGCTTGTAATGAAATGGCCAAGAGGAAACATATGGAAATTTCAGAGAATTTTCAGAGAATTTTCTGAGAATTTTTAATCTATTTAAATTAAATTGAGCAATTACTAAAAAGTACATTGTAAGTGCAGTCAACTTGTATTATATTTGATCCCCTCTTTCCTATGGCTCGCCACATTGCATCCATTTATCATTTTCATCAAATTCTTTTACAAATTAAAATATCTTTGCCTTTTCTTTTTGGCATATTAATAGGTCTGTCGCCTTTCTTTGGCCAGAGAATGTATTTATTGTGCTTGCTGCTTGAGCACTTACCATGTCAAGTGGTTGATAAGTGGGTCAGATCGTTTGATTACAATCATTTATAACCAACTCTTGGCAGGCATGACAATACCAAATTGGTGCTAAACGATGACCAGCACATTCGAGCCTTTTGTGCGCGGCTAATGCATTTGGCCAAAAACAACGGCGCTCAACCACCAGGGAAGCTACCCTTGGCTAACGATGAAAACGCAAATATTGCTTAGCATTTCGCCCCTTCCTGCCATTATTTCTCTCTACAAATTTCTCAATTTACACATATTTTTTTTTACATCAATTGCGCTTTAATAAAAAAATAAAAGAATTTAATTGGCCTGATTATGATTTGGCCAAGTGTTTATGCTAGTCAGACAATTTTCGTATGTATTAAACTGCGAAGCTTTACTCACGCCAGCAAGGGACTTTAGCCTCATCAGATCTAGTTCTCTATTTGCTCCGATTGTCATATTTAAATTTGACACTCTATTCGTGTATCTGTTGAGCTGGCAACTGGGTCGACACACATATGAAATGGGGCGAGCACACAGGTGTGTGAGCGGCCATTACCATTTCACTCGCACGCAACGCTCACAGCTCGGCGAGAAGTCTGGCTCGCATTTGTCACTCGACCTGTTGTACAATCAAAAGGTGTTTCTAATTTATGAATCAACATAATTAGCTTTAATAATATGTTGCCGGACAGAGTAAATTAGTGGCGCATATATGTATATGTATGTGTGTGTGCGTGTGTGTGTGCGTGTATGTGTGGGGTAAAATATGGGCTTGGGCTGCTTGCGACCTGCTGAAATTTATTATTCATATTCATTAGCAGCGCAGGAGGCCGGTATCCGGATAGATAAGCAATGTCGTGATTGATGGCATATCGTGATCGATTGTGAACGGTAGCCGTGACTGCGAACGCATTCCGGAACAAACGCAAGCAATATACATCAAATTTATTAATAGCCAGAGATTCAATAAGACGACAAAAGTCTTTTTAATTAAAACGAAATTCAATTTGCCTATTTTTGCAACAGCAACAAAAATCAAATAACGAAAAATTAATTTGTCAAGGAGCTCGGCAGAGCGGAAGGGCGGCAGGGCGGCAGGGCGGCAGCTCGGCAAAGTTGTTGACATCCTTCATTATGTCAACGGTAGATACAAAGCAGATAATAATTGTTCGAGGCTTCGAGTGTTGCAAGTAATTTGCAAGAAAACAACTTGTCCCTGCTCGTTGCCCTGACTACGTGGCGCATGTGTTATGTGTAATGTATAATGTGTAATGTGTAATGTGTAATTTGTAATGCGCAATGTATAATGTAATAAAGTTTTGCAGCCACGTAATGAAAACCAAGACTCCGAAAACTTTGAGCGCATGGCGAGGGCACCGCCATCCACCTTCCACCTTCCACACAGCGTCGTCTCTATAGACTCACATATTTATTTATAAATATCCTTGAGTATGTCCTGTCTACGCGCTGGCATTGTGACCGCCTGTGCTATTTTTATTCAGAGCCACTGCATATATATATATATATATATAGATGAGAGATGCTTGAGGTAATATCAGCTATCAATTAATTAGTGCTTCATTAAAAGTTAGCCGACCCTAGGCCCAAGGGCCACTATTGTTAGTGGGCCTCGAGTGACTTGAAGCGTTGCCCGGTCAACCCCGACAGGGTCATCGCTTATCGCTGCCCCCGCAGTCTATTGATTTGCGGCCATTGAGACTGTTGCCTGCGCAACACGAGCCAATACTAAACTTATCGATAACAAATAGTTATCTACCGATATTATAGCATTATTTCTTGCTTATCGATGGCATGTAGTACTCTATTAATATACTGTTCTTTTCTGTGTTATTCGAGTCAATACTTATCGTTTATCGATAGCTGATAGTTATAAACTGAAGCAGCTATGTCGATCGATAACAATAGACAATAACCGATAGACTGCAATATTCACCGCTTACATATATTTATCGCTTGCCGAATGCTGTCATCTATCGATAAACTGCTTGCGTAAGACGTGCCAAAACTTATCGATTATCGAAACTCGACAGTCTATTAATTGGTTTCTATTGTGTCTATCGATATGCATCGCCTATCGATGGCAAAGAGTCGTGTGTCGCTGCTGGCGCTGTCATCGCTGTGGCCTGACAAGCGCAGAAGACAAAAGCCACGGCTGTGGGCGAACTACGCTCAGACCTTAACCCAGTGCCATGTGCGTGTCACATTCATGAGAGGCGACTGCGGTTGCTGTGGCTGTGCAACAAATCCCTTTACCAACCAGCCAGCCGACCAACAAGCCGACCAACCAGCCAGCCAGCCAGCCAGCCAGCCGACCAGTCGACCAGCCTAACCCCACCTCACAGTGGTCAATCAGACTAGCTACGAGTCGGGCTGCAGCACTCGGCGCAAATGTTCATATTCGTAGCACAGTGTGCGACCAACGACGCTTCTGTCAAATGTCACAGTTGGCATATGTGTGGGTGTGTGTGTGTGTATGTGTGTGTGTGTGTGGGTGTGTGGGTGTGTGTGTGGGCGTGAGTGTGTATGCATCGCTATGCTCAGTAGCCATCATTTAATTTCACGCTGGCAACCTCACTGAGGCCCCTCGTCGTTGAGGCCCCGCCGTCTTCTGCATGTTGACACTTGCCGAGGCAGACGGACACACACAGCAAATATTTTGCAACACTATAATTCTGTTAAAGTCCAGTTAGTTGCTAATGTTTTCTAATTTAATTATAGCCCTAGTTATAGTCCACACTCAGAGCAAACAAAATTTTGCATTTGCACTTTAAATGCTCATGCGGAATCGGAGCGAGCGGGCGGGCGGCCGAGTGGGCGGCTGCTCTGCGAGCCAGGTTCGTTCACGCTAATAGATTGTGTGAACAGCAGCAGCTGTTGGCTGGCGCTACCCTGTAACTAAATGACATTGATGGGCATATGTATGGGCTTATAGATTACAATACTCAGCATCTAAATTCCTACGCAGTTAATTTTCGATAATTTCATAGTCACTTTACAGGGTATCTCGCGAGCTGACTCACCCCTGTGCAGCTCGGGCCCTTCTATTTTTATCATGCCGCTGCTGCCTTTGGTCAAGCTTTGCAAGTGCAGCAGGTGAGCAACGCGAGGGCAACCACAGCCACCCCACCGGCCGCCCCTTTCCAATTCAGCTAACCACAGCGCAGTGCCGCATGCGCCGCACACAAAGAAAATATTGTTAGCTGCGCTGCATGCCCCTCGCTCGCGGCCAGTAGTTGGCAGCGAGGTTAAAGCACTGCGACCACAATGCATAAAGCCCTACCCAAAGGAATCCGCAGCGTAGACCTTTTTAGCTTAAAAAAACTTTGCTCTGCTTTCAGCTCGTAGCCAATTTCGAATACAACGAGCTCGTGGGCAGGCGAGGCTTAATATGGCCTGAATATAGCTAAGCCAGTTATGAGGGCAACTCAATAACTCAAGGTCCATGTGCCTATGGGAGTGCAAGGTTGCATCAGGAAGCAAGCTTGAGATTCTCACTTTGTCAGCAAATTGAGTCGTGCCCGCCGATGAGAATTTGCCATTTGAATGCACGTGTTTGAAGCTCTTGCGGAATCCACTTGCAGCAAATCGCAATGCGTCTGGGGAACTGTCAGAGATTGCAGAGGATTATTTCTGTGTGCACCAAATGCGAGTGCTGAAAAATAGACGCTTTAAGACTTGAGGGAAAAGCAAATTTGTTATTTATATCTGAAAATATTTCACTACTCACACAGAGAGTGAGGGAGCGAGAGCGAATCACGTATTTATTTAACAATTACTTATTCCCGGAATCATGTTAAAGCGGACTCCGCTTGACTTGCCTGCCAATAGTAAACAAGTTTAGCATTTTTTAGTTCTGCACGTTGACTTCGGCGTGAAACGGAAAAGGACAACGGAAAGGAGACGAGCAGCTGACAAATATGAGATAACAACTGTCTAGGTGAAGTCCGTTTCTGCCTAAGCCTCTGCACATAATTATACAAAAGGCAAAAAAAAAAAAAACAAGATGAGAAAAACACTTTGCCCAACGGAAATTGAGGCAAGCGTCAAAGGCCCCAAACGACGCGACCCTAGAAAGATGGGACAAGAAAGGACGAGCGGGTGCGTATGGACGAGCGAATACCCTGCGCAAGCTATGTCACGTTGTGAAAGTTGGATAATTGAATTATAGGGTATTAATAAAGTTGTGAGAAACTGCGTATGGACGAGCGAATACCCTGTAAACATTATGACACATATCTCACATGGGCAAAGTTATGCAAAGGTGAGCTAAAATTAAATTACAGGGTATTAACAGATATTTGGGCTGGCATGTGAATGATTGTGGACGATCAAATACCCTGTAAACACAATGTCACATATTTAATTCAATTTTGTATATCAATATTTATGCTAAAGTCAGCTAAAATAAAATTACAGGGTATTCAGTGAGCTTTACACATCGAGCATACCGGCGGCAGCGGATATAACTAGAGTAACTCATCGAATCAGATGCGTTTGCTGCCTGCCACAGACAATTGCAAAACTTTATAGAGGCTAGACCGGCCGCCCCCTTCGCCTCCTGGCTCCATGCCCCAAGGCCAGACAGTTTCAACCTCTTTCGGCGGCGCTTGTGGCCTGGGCTGGGAGTTAAATAGTGTTTCTGCCGGATAGTGTTTGCAATTTAATTTCCTAGGAGCTCTGCGACTGCACAATGGCCAAAAAGTAGATTGGCGGAAATGAAATTATAAGAGACGCCTTGATGACTGTGGCGGTTGGTGTCTGGTGTCTGGTGTCTGGTATCTGGGCGTTTGCTGGCTTTTGGTGCTGCGGAGAATCAGCATCAGCAGCAGCTCGTAATGAGCTGGAATGAAAAGTTGGCAAGTTTATGTGACCCGACTGAGCAACTTGCTGACAAATTGTTGCAAAAATTTAATTAGTTGCAAATGAGTTGTGAACACGAGGCAGCTGCCATCGGCAGCACTGGCAGCGGCATCATTAGGCTAATTAAACGGGCATTACCCAACACTGGGCGCGACACGGAATCGAAGACGAAGACAAAATAGAAACCGAAACCCGAAAAATGTAAATGGATATTAACTGGAAATGAATGCGGAAATGCCAACTGAGCTGAATATCCAAGCAATTAAGTAATTAGCTGTATGCGAATGCAATTTATTTCTAAGAACTGCATGCTAACTATTGGCCACAAATGGTTAACTTTCAGTTAACAATTGACAGTCAGTTGCAACTGACTTTAGTCAGCTTTAAATAACGTTTAAGCATCAAACATAATCTATATGTAAACATTCGCCAAGCATAAATGTCAAGGTGAACGTATGTATTAATTCCCATCAGCCGAGTTTCGGTTTAACGTTTGAGTTAAAACTGACAGCGAGCCATCACATATAGATCACATGATAATATATTCGTATGTCTATAAAAAAAGGGCTCTTTGCATACCCTACGACACTCGATGCAAGAAATTAAATGAAATTGATTTCAGTTTATTCAAAATGAAATATAATTCATTAAAATAATGTAATGTATTTATTTATATATTTATAGAAATATATTTGTGTTTTTTTTTTTTATATTTATTTTTCAATTAACTTTTGCAGAGCAGCGCCGTGTCGCCTAGCGTGCGGCAGCTCAAAGTGTAGGAGGCGGAGCAGAAAAAAACAAGTAACTAAACTCTAGTCGAGACTGCTCGACTAAGAGATACCCTGAATCCATTGAGCTGTAATACCAATCATAAAAAGTTTCATTTATTCATTAATAGTAACCAACACATGCACACACACACACACACAAACATATGCATGCACGTAATATGCTCACTACGCAGTATTGCGGCTGCAGAAGAGGCTGTGCTATGCAAACTTTATTGTTTAATAACTTTTTTTCTAGACCTATGTTCTTAATGAAATTTTCGGGGAATGATTATGACATCCAAATGTACCTATTTGCCAAATTTCAAGTCTCTAGTATTTGATATACGTGAGTTATCGTTTTTGTTAAATTGTGGGCGAAAGGGGCGTGGCATCAAAAATCCAAAAATGACAAAATGTGCGGATTCAATATAGCAATCAAACACAACTTAGTGCACGATTCTATCTTTAACGGTGTGCACGCCAGACCTCAAAAACAAAGCGATATTTTCGATAGTTATCGATAAAAAAGGAATGGGACGATTTATCGAAAAAAAAAAATAAACTCGTACAGCGTATGGTATTATCGAGCATTTTGCTTTTTATTTGAAGTCTCTAGCTTTTGTGGTTGCAGAAATCCAGGTGTTTACACGGACGGACGGACAGACGGACAGGGCTAGTTCAATTCAGCTCGTCGAGCTGATCAAGAATATATATACTTTATGGGGTGTGGCACGCCTCCTTCTGCCTGTTACATACATTTGCACAAAAACATTATACCCTGAAATTTCCATTTTCAATGGATTCAGGGTATAAAAATTAATTTTAGCGCTGCCCATCAAAATGTCAAAAAATTTCAACATTAATGCACTTTGATAGTTTTTCAATTTGACTTCGTTAATTGGATTTTCAAAGGCCACGCAGCGAAAAATAAACAAGAGCAAAAAAAAAATAATAATAATATATATTAAAAATTAAAAAGAAAAATATCTAAAAAAAAGTGAAGAGAAATGGCTAAAAAACCAAACTCATTTTCATATGCAAAGAGACAGCTCAACTAAGAGTGTGTGCGTATGTGTGTGTGTGTGTGTGTGTGTGTGTGTGCGTGTAGCTGCATAAATTTAAAAGTTTTACACATTTCTTTATTTATTTATAACGCCGTGTTTACTTTCGCAGTCCCTTTTTGCGACGAGCAACAGCAACAGCAAAATCAACTCCAAAACCAAACAAACAAATATCGAACAAAGTATAAAATAAGATAATCAACAATAAAATCAACAATCAAATATTGCATAATTTGTTAATTTGGTGAGCAGCTAAATATAGACGCAGCTCGCCGCTAGGCACAGATTCGCTTTGCAAATCGCTCAACGCACCACGCCCCTCGCCCGCCACTGCTGCTCGCTCTCCCACACCAGGGGGCAGGGCGGGTCGTGTAGGTAGCTGTAGGCCACATTGATGCCACAAATATGCTGCCACTTCAGTTAAGCAAGACAAATGGCGGCCACACGTAGCCAGACGAGCGGTTTTTCAGTGTTTTTGAGGGGCGCTGCAGCTGGCTGCAGCCAAACTTGGGGTTGTGCCTGCTAGTACGAGGGTGTGTCTTTTGGGGGTGTGCGAGTTGCCCACATGAGCTGTGGCTAGTGGCAGCTCATAAATGTCAGCTTTCTAGATGTAGATGTACCGAGTTCCACATTGAGTCTCCCACGACCCGCTCAGCCATCCCCAACCACAAAGTCAGGAATGAACGGCAAGTTAACAATTGGCCGCACTGCCAAATACCCTGTAATGAGGGCGTGAGCATAATAGCAAATGTGGTATATAAGTAGTAGATATATAGTATATAGTATAAGTATATGTAGTATAAAAGTAATGTAGTGAAAGATGGTGTATGCCTACTATGAATAGCTAAGATCAAAAACGATATACATATATATATATATATATATATATCGAAAGAGAGCGAGATTTTAAAACTTGAGCTATATCGATAAATATCGATTTTAATTAAAATTGTTATTTACATATGTCTTAAGTGTGAAATGAATATATATATATATATTCAAATATTAAAATCGATATTTATCGATATAGTACAAATTTTAAAATCTCTCCTCTCTCTCTCTCTCTTTTTCTCTCTCTCTCTCTCTCTCACTCCCTCTCTCTTTCTCTGTCTCCCTATCTCATTTTGGGTACACGTCTCTTCAAATACGCCCTTTCATTACTGCCCACAGGGTATCTAAAAAAATATATGTAGGGAAAAGGAAAAGTAGAGAAACTCAACTGACAAATAACTCAAAAGTGATTGATGATGGTCATGACATGCTGACACATATAAATGCCTGCAAATGGAGCACAAGACGCTGTCGCTGCCGTTGACGTGTCGCCTGCCATACACACCACATACACATGCATAGCCATGCACACATGTGCATACATATACACACACACACACATATATATATATATATATGGGCATATAGCATAAGCCTTCAGCCATATACCGTTACCCATGTCTCACACATTAGCCCAAAGATACTTAGACCCCGGCCCCGCCCACTGCATTTAAGTGTTTCGGGCTTTTGTTTTTGCAATATGCGTGCGTGATTTTTGTTGTACTTTTTTTTTTTTTGATCTCTCTTCCCTGAATCATTACTCAGCAGCCCAAATATGGCACGAGGCAGTTGGCAGGCGGCTGGAGGCCGCTGGGGTCAGGAAGCGTAGCTAAGCGATAGGCGGGTACAAATAGTTTGCCGTGATTATTGCCATTCATTGGCTTTGTGTGATAACAAACTGGGGGCTGCTGTCTGCTGGCTGATGGCTGATGGCTGATGGCTGTCGCCTGTTGGCTATTAGCCGCTGGCTGCTTGAATGATGTCAACTAGCCCCAACAACTCGCTGAATAAAGTGTATGCCATTTGTAGGCGAAAAGTATGTTTTTTTTTATGGATGGGCGGAGGGGGGCGAGAGCGCCCAGGGGCTTTATTTACATTAAGTAATTACCTGAAGTAGAAACTTTAAACGGCGCCGCCAGCTAAAAGCCGAAGCTTTTTAAACAGCTATCCGCAGGCGAGCAGCATAGACAGCATAGACGACAGCCAGCAGACAGACGCGCTCCAAAAATGGACTCTCAACCAGGCAGGCAGGCAGGCAGAGAAACAGCGACAGCGACAGCGACAGGGAGAGAGATAAGTAATCCAGGTGGCAGCACAGACTCGGGCAATTTAAAGACACTCGAGCTTGAAGTGGAAGCTGCGATTCGCAACTTTTGCCAGCAGCCAAATTGCTTAAAGTTCAGCAACATTCGCCTTAAGTGTAAACAAGTAAAATTTCAGTGCAGATAAAAACTTTTGCTGATTGAGTGAATGAAATGATTGACTGAATGATTGAGCCATAGAAAAGCCAAGTGCCTCAAGTTGCAGCAGGAACTTGCTCTAAATTAAATATGAGCACAAGAAAGTGCGGCTTATAGAAACTTCCATGGATGCTGTAATATGTTAAATACTTTTTTTTTTTTTGTAGTTACAAAGGAAAACTAAGTCTTTTACTAAATATAAAATTTTAATTGAAATTTTTACTATATGTTTTAGGTTAAATTTTTTCAATTTAAAGAGTATTTTTTCAACAAGTTTAAAAAAAATAACGTCTTACTCCTTGTAATATGTCTTAGGCAACATATGAACAGCTCAAAGTGCAACATTGGAGACACCTTAAGCGTTCCATGCATAGCGTCAGACACTCGCTTGTCTGCCAGAAGATTAAGCAAAACCAATCGCAGCAGACGCATCGTTCTCAAGCAAGACAAAGCGAGCCGATACGTGAGAGATCGCAGGCTCTCACAGAAGAAAGTTTTCAAGCACTCAAAAGAGTGTCATGATTTTCCACAGATTTCGTTTTATGGCCAAACATAAAACAGCTCGACAAGGAGATACTCTGAAATCTGACTCTTTGAAAATGGAATTTCAGGATAGAAAAAGTTATTAAACAATAAAATTTCCATAGTAATGAATAAATGAAACTTGTAATGATTGGTATTACCCGGATTCAGGGTATCTCTTAGTCGAGCAGTCTTGACTAGAGCTTTTTTACTTGTTAAAAGTTAGTTTTATGCAATTATGCGCACATATACGAACTAAGCGGGCAGATGGATGGTCAGACAGATAGGTAGAAGGATAGACAGGCGGACAGACAGTCGGATGGGCAGCGAACGGATAGACGGATGGACAGACGTTTTAACAGATAGATGCAAAGAAGGATGGGTAGAAGAATGGACAGATGGATGGATGGACGAGTGGGCAGTCGGATGGATGAACTGACGGACAGACAGACGGACATTCAGATGGACAGACGGATATATATTCGAACAGACAGACGGATGGAGAGACCTAGTTCTACTGATCAAGAATAAACTTAATTACTTTAAGGCATGCGACACGCCTCCTTCTGCATGTCACAGAGGTGTGCACCACACCGGACCTTACACAGTTCCTGAAGAACATTTTGAAGTACTCCAAGTGTTCCCTAAGCCGCAGTTAAAGTGTTTTTGTTACAATTCGAAAAGTGATGCAAGCCAGGGCAGAATTTCAAGGTCCATCTCAATACTTTGTATGACAATAAAGAAAATTGCATTATTATTTGTACTCGTTATATGAAAGTCAATGCGCGTAGCTTTCAAATCTGGGTAAGATAAATGCGGAAGACAAATGTGATGGGGCAGCGATATTAATTTGTAATCCAAAGTTGTAGTCGTATGTCGCAGCTTTGTGCCGCCAGGCGAGCCATGTGATTACAAATTGCTGGTTATTCCGTGTTAATCCGTCTAACACGTATCGTGTTGCCCAGCCCGCCGCGCCCGAAGTAGCAGACGACTTTCAGCCGTAGCAAAATGCTTTGTCATTCACAATGCAACGTTCACAATTTGCCAGGACAGCAGCAGTAGAAGTTGAGGCGGCATCTGAGGCGGCATCCACCATTGCAGCAACACTTCACAACTGATGACACTATCAATTTGGATGCTACCCAGTCGTACGTGACAACATCCCCCAATTCTCTGAACTCATCCACTCGCAATCACATCCTCGACACGCCCCCCCCCCCCCCCCTTCCACTTCACGCAGTTGCCCCGCTTGGCGAAGCATTGCAATGGCATTTTCATGCTTTATCTGCGGCTCGCCTCGCACAAATTGATGTTTTTGAGCTCTGTGTTGCCACAGATGTTGGTGCTCGCCGGAATGCAGTCGATTCCCTTGACAAATGTCACTTTTATTATACACTTTGCTTCTCCTTCTTTGTGCCAGCTGCTGGCATTTGCACATCATCGACAGAGATGCTGCCCAGCACTTGCCTAACACAAACACTTACACACACACACACACACACACTCAGCACACTCCCCATGCTGTTGGAAAGTAACTTCAATTATATTCATTTTACAATCATACAAATCTAATCTTTGTTGATTTTTCCAATGCGTGAAGCAGTGGGAGAAATATATATATATATATATATATAAACACAATTTAGAGTTGAATCTGAGGACCATTTTTTACTTTAGATAAATTCATTTTAAATGAAAGTTTTCAATCACTCTGAGTGTCCCATAAAATGCATGGAGCCCAGTTGACACTGGGTCTATAAGAAAAGATTCCAACGCAAGTGCTTGTGCACTGCTCCAGATTCAATTTTGAACTACTTTTGCCATACGAGCGCATGTAACGCGATCATAGGTAGAGCGACGCTCCAGCTCACACAGCTGCGGCTCTTTACGATGAGAATCGCTTAGCAAAGACTAATAGAAATAGAAAATAATAGAAAAAAAATGAAAAAATTATAGAAAATGATAAAAACTACATAAATGTATTAAAATTTGTTAAAAATATTAATGAACTTTGAGCAGCCCTGCATCCTGAAGAGATCGTGCCTAGAAAATGGGATCGATTTCGGGTCTGCTAAGTATACACACTTGGCAGAATAAATATGCGTAAAGTGCGCATATTCATTCATGTGGACTCCACATAAAGTATATATATTCTGAATCTTAAAATAAACCTATAATGATATGAAAGAACTTGAAGTATGGTCTAGTCTCGCTGCTTACAGTCGAACACTCTTTACTTTTCTCTGGAAATTATATCTATAGCAATAATCAGTTTGATCTCCTTGAAGTGCAAAGAGCAAAGTGATTGGCTTCAGTCTCGCTTGAGTTGTCTCTGCCTCTATGCCGAGCTCCAATATGGTCTGAGTCTGCCGTTTGCTCTAACTCTTTGCAATTTTTTCTGGTAGGCTATCCCTCTTAGCTGCCTCTCTAAGCTTGATCTTGAAATTTGCTTATGTTATCAAGAACTTAGCTACTCATTCGTTGTCTCATCGACCCTAACATGTCTACATAAAGTGAGCTGTATGGCATGCCTTAAGCAAGTCTGAGCTCAGGTTAAAGCTACTCGTTGAGAGTCAAGCAAGAGCTTTAAGGGTCGTCTTCCAGCTGACCCTGGTACCGAGGAAAGCACTTTACTTGGGCTAAATATAAATTTATCCCTGACTGTGACTGGGATTTCGGCGAGCTGAAAGCACTCAAATGTGGATCGCATATACAATATTTGAGTGGCGTGCAGAAGTCCCTTTGCTGAGCTGCGTTCAATCGATAGAGGATAGAGCAGGCCGCTCTTTATCTTCTATTGCACAGCATCAAATTGTTTTTGTCTGTCACATCCTGCGGCTCGTGTCCTTGCCATGTATGCTGCCAGTGGCAGGAGCTGTGTGTGTGTGTGTGTGGGGGGAGGGGGGGTCGCATTGGAAAATTAAATTCATTTTCTATGCGCTTTTCATTCGTCTTGCGCCCGGGAAGCAATCGATTATGCGGCGTTAAAGATGTTGCCTGGCTGAGACTCGGTGGCGCTAGCCCATGCCAGGCCTTTGGCAGCCACCTGATTAGCATAATTTGACGTGTGAGCGGCTCGGCACGTGGCCCGCACCCGAGCCACTGCCAAGGACAGGCGCGAAAAGTGAAAACAAGCGAAGCCAGCGGCACCAGCTCCCCAACCCCGCACCCGCAACGCTCTCTCCAAAGAAAATTGTTTGATTTTCAACTAAAAATTTTTTAAATCAACGACAACATTGGCGACATGTCATCATCAGCAAGCAGCAGCAGCAGCAGCAGCAGCAGCAACAACACCAGCACCAACACCAGCACCAACACCAGCAGCAAAAGCATCAGAAACACGCGACAACTTCATTTTCTGTTTTCCATTCTTTGTCTGAGTGTGGGTGTGTGTGTGTGAGTGTGTTTGACCTAGGGATGTGTGTGTGTGTGTGTGTGTGTGTGGGCGTCGCCAACATTTGACAGATGAAAAGCTGAACAAAAATGTCTTGAAATATCAAAAGGTGTGCCATTGAACCGTTATACACAGCCTCCAGGGAGGCGAGAGCTCCGCTCGCTGCATTTGCGATTGCAGCAAAAGCAAAAGCAAAAGCGAAAGCTTCTCAAATACTTTGGTCTTTGGCGTAAAGTAAAGCAAAGTTTTCCATTGTTTAACATTCTTGCTTCATAATTTATGGCATTTTTTCATAAAACAGAATCGCCCAAGTTGGGCCATGTCCGACTACCAAATACGCTGTGCACTCAACTGAAATGCTGTGATTAGCCCAAACAATAGGCCGCTATTCGCATCTTTTCAACCGAATTTGTTTTCAGGTGCGAATACACGAAACTGGCTCAAATGGACGCCGAGTCAAGCAAGAAATGAAAACAGAAATGGGATAGAAAATATTTTTAAAAAAATGCCAATACTGAGGGAGCTTGGGTGCTGAGAATGCAGACGTATGCCCTATGTAACCAAAACTATTTTGAATATATGTAAATAAAGTTAAAAATGTATTTTTTTAATTTTTTCCAAATTAAAATAAACTAAAAATATATATAAATAAATAAAAATATATATATATATATATATATATATATATATATATATATATATATATATATATATATATATATATATATATATATATATATATATATACGTGTATAATTTTGGTCTCTCTTTCATTGCCTCTCTTATGAATGCATAATTTTAAGAAATTCAATTCCAGTGACTCTCTAGGGAGTCTTTTAGAGTATTTGAAATTGTGGCGCCTATGATAGTCGCCAAACAACGAGACAAACTGACTTAAATTTTAAAGCCAACCAAGAAGAAAATATTTTCAGCACTCTAAAAACTTATAACTTAAAAACAAAACTTCATTAGATCTCTATAAGTGACGAAAGAAAATGTAGCAAATATTTCAATACTCTCTTCATAAAGGCGAGAAGAGATTATATGTTTTGTGCAATGTCCGTCCGTGTGAGTGCAAAATAATTCGGTGCTAATTAATTAGAGACTTCAAATTAGTCATAAACATTTGCACTCACAACCTTCAGCCCACAAGATAAAGATTATATATTTTACATCTATGGTCTTAGTGGGCGTATTATATTTAGATAAAAAAAAAATATATATATATATATATATATATATATATATATATATATATATATATTCTAATAGAAAATGTAAATTTTTTTTATTTTTTCCTCTTTTTATTAATACATAAATATATAATGATTCGTTTCGATCAATCAAATAAATGTTGCATTAAATTTTTTTCAATTTCTTAAAAATAGAAAAAAAAATAGAGAAATTTAATCAAATTAAATTTCTTATAACTTAAAAAATAAATATAATATACATATATAATTGTATTTTATTTATTTCTTTAGGTTAATTCTTTTTATTAATATTATTATTATTATTTTATTTTTTTTTTTTTTAAATATAAAAACTGAACAGAAATTTGCCTAATATTTGGCAGCTCGGTAGATACGATCCACTTATTGAAATGTGAAATGTCTGTAATGCATGTCAAGTTTCATTTTATTTATTTTTTTCTTATATTTTTGAGTGATTCTTGGTGACTGTTTTTTCTATTTTGTATTTTGTTTTTTCATTTTTTTTTTCGTAATGTCAACTCTCAATTTGCAGGTTGATTGATTAACGGGCGGGCAGGCGACGCTGCGGATGAATCCATGTGGCAAGCACATCTTGCTGGGACGTCCCGTCGCGACATACATATGGGCGCCGTCTGGTTGTCAGCATACAACATACAATGCCAACGACCAGGCAGAGAGCATAGGCAGCTGGAAGGGCTGTTTAAAGCGCCTATTGGGTGGGAGGGGGTACGGCGAGCGCCATTAAAGCGTGTCGCACGCACAGCTACAGACAATGCAAAGCTTCTCAGGAAGCTGCCTAGGCGGCAAGTGGAGCCATTAAATTTGATATACGACAATAAGCGAGGATAATGCGTTCGCTGGAGCCGCCGCCGCGTGGGCCACCATGGCACAAGCAGTCAGTTAACGTCTTGATGCGCTCGCCCGCCATCAACTGGCCCGGGCACGCGTCAAACGACTCGCAAATGAGGGCAGTCGTCAAACTATATTTTATTGCAGCTGCAGTGCAGTGTGCTCTGTTAGTAGGCGGGGCGAAGCAGGCAGCAATTTGGAAAAATAGTGCTAGTTAACTGTTGATTTTATACGGCTCTATCAAATACGGTTCAGTAATAGATATGATCAATTGCATTATGTTGGTAATTCGGAAAAAACAGTGTTGATAAATACCAAAAGTATAAACTGTGTATAAATGATAAAGGATATCTAAAACTATTAGTACTCTTCAGCATTTAATTAGATACAATGCAACTATTATACGAATCCAGTGTTGGTAAGTGCTACAAATACGAGTGGTGTTAAAAAATATTTTGGTTTACGATTTTATCAAATTTAGTTCTTGATAGATAATAGGAATTGCAAAATCTCACAGTGAACGCTACTAGAATTGGCTGGTGTTGGGTAATGCAAAAAATAGTAGCAGTGTTGACAAATAGGATATCTACCATGAATCATTTTCTTAATTCTTCAATAAGATGGAATGCGACTTGCCAGAAAAGTAGAATCTAGTATATAAAGTCAGTGTTGATCAACGACACAATTTGGATTAATGTTCAATAAAATGATATTTAACCACTGATAAGACGTCATTAGGATTAAAAGTAAATTTCTTATTATGAGGCCTACTTCTTGAACAATTATCCAAGGCTACAAAGCATTCAGCATTCCAGTTAATACTTTACCTTTCATTAAATAGAGTTTAACTTTCGGCTAAAATTATTTGTAAAAAATTTTAGATTTAGGCAAAACGGGAGAAAAACGATTTACGATAACATTGCTTTAGCAGCTGATCAAACTATCGATAGCTGTATATTTGATACGATTTAAAATTCAAAAAAATTGTTGACCAAAATATTTTATATCAAAATGGGCTGCTCTGTTCCACTGTGCACATTGGAAACTTATGTTTTCTGTTGCCGCGGCCCGGGCACTCGGCGGCCACTTTAATAATAGAAATGGACGATGCTTAAACCTTTAAGATGCCAATTACAATGAAAATTGATTTTATTTCGCATTCGCTGCTGCTCTTTGCGTGTTCCACATTTCGCGTGATACTCTGTAAGCGCCAGCCAATGGGTCGTTTGGCGCCCATGCATTGTTTCAGCAATATGAGATTGTGTTGAGTGATGCTTCTTGCATATGCATATGCTCATTTAATGCAGGGTATGTTGTAGTCGTGCACATGCAGTTTGCGGCAATTGTACTTATTTTTTTTTGGTGCTGCTTTTGGCTATAAAGGCAGGGCCAAGGACTCGCACGCTGTTGTTTTACTGCGTGTTTTTGTGTATGGGTGTGCGTGTGTGTGTATGTGTGGGAGTGTGCATGGGTGTGCGTGTGCGTGCTTGCGCTTGTTCTGCCCAAGCCAGCCGAAGTGCCGAGTGTACATAATACCAGTGGATTAGGGCTTAGTTTATCAGCGTTTTCAGTGACAATGTCAAGGTCAAGCTCATAAGCGCGTATGACAACCGCACTAAGCTGTGTGTGTGCGTGTGTGTTTGCGCCCAGCTATTGTCATTAGGCCGGTGTGTGTGTGTGTGTGTGTATGTGTGTATGTGTGTGTACGTGTGTATGTGTGTGTGTGTAGCACAAATAAATTCGATATTAGCTGCCGTCCGGGCAGACTGCCTCCGTTCGGCGAGTAAAAACAGCCGCCAGCTGTTGAGCCACTTGGACGCCTCGATATTAACATACAATTATGCCGAATGCCAATCAAATGCAGGCTGAATAAATAGAACTATAGCTACAGCAGCCTATCAGCGTCACACACACACACACACACAGACACAGTTGCCGGCTGCCTTGGACATGTCCTTGGCCTTGGCCATTTATCATGGTAATGGACAAACACGTGCTGAAAGTCGTTGTTTTGATTTAACGATCTCGTTTTGCTGCAATCAAAGTATCCACTGTGTGTGCGTGTGGACAGTGGCTCGCTGTCTGGCCGGTCAGACAACAATAAAGCAAACAACGAAAATAAAAGCATCGGGCGAGACATCGAAATCTGCTTATTTACTTAATGCGACCGGAGCGGTAATAAAAATTGCGCTTGGCGCGTGCGATTCGCAGCGAAAGCAAAGTAAGTGCTAAGCAGCATTTTATGATTATGATGGCGTGAAAGGCTTTCGCTTGGCACACCCCAAACATCAGTTGGGCACCCATTGAAGGGCCTCCACTCACAGTTTTCTCATAAAAACTGCGTGCGCTCAAAAGTATGCTACAATATTTTCGTTGCGAAAACTATCTTGCAAGCTTGTTGCTGTCCAATTGCCCAGTTACCCAGTTGGGCGGTTGGCCGATTGGCCAGTTGGCCGGTCGGCCGTTTGGCCGGTTGGCCGGATGGCCGGATGCCTAGTTGGTGGCCCGCTTGGCCAGCTTGAGCTGCAATCCGCTGTCGCATTTTATGCGCATATAAAGCGGCAACAGTGTTGCCGTCAGCCATTACAGCAGCACTCACTCATTTGCAACAGAATCTGGACATCTGAATTTATGATCATGCCATAACAACGTCAAAAACGAAAAAGAATGGGAAACAAAAAAGCAAAAGAAAACCACCAAAAATACCAGAGCAATTCGTGCGCTCACATTACGTCTCATTTTGGCCAACAGGCAAGCCAGGCCAGCGCTAGAGCGAAATTGCCGAGCATAGCAAATGCGGAACATGCTAAGTAGCAGCTCCCGATGAGCTGTATCGAAACAAAACTTTGTGCATTTTTATTGCACTCGTTTTATGAGTCGGAAAAAAAATGTGTCTCAATGTCTGCCAGCACATAATATAAACGAAAGATGACACAAGAAAGGATTTCTTTCCCATTTAATGCCCTTCCAAATGGCTTGCATTTGGCTGAGGTCCAGAGGCACCTAGTTACTTGATTAGCCTTTAAATCAAAGACAACAGAAATTAAGAAAAGAATGTTTAATTGATAATATCTATTTGAAATATTAAATCAAAAAATACATTAATTTAATCAAAAATATAAATATTTAATATATAAAAAATATATATTTTAAAAATTAAATTAAAATTTGTTTTTATTTATATCTATTTGAAATATTAAATCAAAAAATACATTAATTTAATCAAAAATATAAATATTTAATATAAAAAATATATGTTTTAAAAATTAAATTAAAATTTGTTTTTATTTATTTAATGTTTTTTTATTTAAAACAAATATATTTAAAACTTTTAATGTTTATAAAATATATATTCAAAAATATAAATACTTAATATATAAATAATATATATTTTAAAAAATTAATTAAAAATATTTTTTTTATTTAATGTTTTATTATTTAAAATAAATTTATTTAAAGCTTTTAATGTTTATAAAATATATATTCAAAAATATAAATATTTAATATAAAAAATATATATTTTAAAAAATTATTTAAAAATTTTTTTTATTTATTTAACGCGCTATTATTTAAAATAAATTTATTTAAAACTTTTAATGTTTATAAAATACATATTTTGAGGAAAGAAATTCATTTTTTATGCCTTGAACCAATTGCTATTACCGGGTATGATAGTTTTGTATGTATGTAACATAAAGCATATATATTAAAAATCGGAATAATCAGTTAAGCTTAGGTGCATTCGGATAGACGGATATCCATACCTCCTTCTGTCCCTCCGTGTGAATGCAGAGATCAGATAAGACACAATAGCTAGAGACTTCAAATGTTCATGTATACTCAGGTAAGTCCTATGTAGTGCAAGTATCTTATTTTAAGTCCTTAACAACTCATCTTATTCAATAAATATCGATAACAATCGAAAATTTGACTCTGAAAATAGAAGATAGAAAAGAAGAAAAATTACTATAATAAATACTTTTATTTTATTAGTTTGACTTTTGAATACTACCTGAGCCCTTTTCCCCATAAATAAATAAAAAAAATACTATGACATCAAGGAATTCTGCATTTTATTCAAGATATACTTCTGCTACCATAGCCATAGCCCCTGCTACAGGCCAAGCGTATCCGAGCTGTCTCGACTGAAGCACTCAAACTCGTTAATTAAGAAACTTAAACTATAAAAATCTTTTTTTTACAAGACCTTGGAACATTTCAAGATATTTTTCGTTAAATCGCCTTAATTCAGAGTCTCATTAGCTATGTGAGACATTTTATCTTCGAGTTGAGCAGCTTGGCTAATCACATGAAGATGCTGCAATTGAGGAAGCGCGCACAAAAGTCAAGTGGCGTGGCCCGGAGTGGGCGTGCGGCAGCGTTTAGATGCGCAGCGCGCGTCGACTGCATAACATATTGATAATCCTTGATGTGATTTGGCATTTGATACTAAGATGTAGCTGCAAAAATTGCCAGTTTGCATAACTGGTAATTTGATTGTTATTGAAGGAGTGCGGCGTGGGTGTGTGTGTGTGAGAGAAAGAGCAACAAATATGTGTCAGAGCAGCCAGCAGCAACATCATTAACTTGCTTGGTTGGCTGCTGTCGTTGCTTCGAGTATATATATAAATATATATATATATATATATATATATATATATATGTATCTCTGCTGCTGCTGGGGGCCATTGATATTTTACTCGCAATTTCCGTTATGTGCATGCTGCATGTGTGTGTGTCTGTGTGTGTGTGTAACGAAAATTGTTGCTAAAGTCACATTGCTATTGTAATTTCATAAATTGCGTAATTGCATTGGGCTGCGAGACAGAGCGAAAGGGACAGAGAGAGAGAGAGAGAGAGAGAGAAAGACAGTTGCCAATAAGTGACAAAAACTCAATAGTAGCCCTTGCTGCGTGGGCTCTCGCTCGGCGCTGTGCTGTGTCCTGCTTGCTGCATTATTCATGATGTTGATTTAGCAAAAGTTGCCTGCTGTTTCCATAGTCGCTGCCGTCTGAATCCGAACAAATCAAATTAATGACGCTGATGAAGCGCCTTTGATTTGCTGCACCAGTTAAATCAGCTGCACGCAACTTGATCACAGCAGCTTTTCACTTGCCGACGCTGCCAGCACCTGCCACAAATTGCTGCATACAAAACGGATGCAGCATGCTGATTACCATAAGCATACAGAGTGTATCTCTCTCTCTCTCTATCTCTCTTTCTCTCCTGACTACAGCCAGTGCCACAAAGTGACTGCCTGATAGATGTGCCTATCAAATGCTCACAGAAATCCATAATTTATTATCATGCGGATATATAACTAACGATATCTGCACATCGGGGCTTCATAGTCATAATGAACAATATAATTTATGAATTCGAAACGCTCTTAATTATTAGTCATTGTTTATTTTATTATCATTGTCATAGTTTATTTGATACAAGTAAATATGATCTATCGAAAATAAAACAAATACTCCCTATGCCTGGGCTGCTCAATGCAGTTTTCTAGACGTATGACATAAGTCTACCATTATACATGCACATATGCATCTGCATATGACATGGCTATTCAAGTAGCTGCATTTCCCCTTCCACAGACTTATCAATTATTCACTTCATATATTTTGGGCATTCGAAATCTTTTTTTTTTCAGATTTTAAATTTAGACTGTGGAAGGGACTAAATTTATTTGTAATTTTTATTTATTTGATTTTTTATGTTTTATCATTGTTAGTACTATTGTTATTGTTATTATTTAATTTTACTGTTGTTATTATTATTTTTATTTATTTTATATTTTTTACTATCATTATTATTACTATTGTAATTATTATTATTATTTTTATTTATTTAAAAATATAATTATTTGTATTTATTTGAACTTTCTTTTATTTTATTATTATTTTGTTTTAAAATTATACTAAGCGCCAACCGATTTTTTCATTACTTTTTTTATTCTTTTATTTTTCCTTAACTGCATCGATCGCACTATCGTTAAGTATCGATGACAATATATTTATGAAAAATTAGAAATATTAAAAATATATAGTCGGAAGTTAAGTAAACTTATCCTCAATTAGAGTCCAACGCCTGGCAAAAAGCAGCCTGCCATCCGTCCGTCTATCCGTACATCCACAGCTCTGTCTGTTAGTCCGTCATTTCGTCCATTTTTTTTCAGTTCGTCCGCTCGGCGATCCGCCCAGCCGTCCGTCGCTGCATTCGTCAGATCGCCCGTTCGTCCGTCTCGTCATTCGTCTGTCTTCCCTATTCGTCTCTCTAATTGCATGTCTAATCGCACCCAACTGGCAACATATACGAGCTAGACTTGCAGTAAGTGGACTGAGCTCCAGGAGCACCTAATTTTCAAGGAGACAAAGTGATGACTTGGCTCTGGTCCACAGATTTGAAAGCTGTTCATATACAAGGCCCAAATATGTGTTCATGAAATATGTATGGGCACACGTGTAGCCGTAGTCAAACGTAGCCACGTTTCGGCACATGGAAGGTGTACACAAATCAAAACGAAAATCATCTCATGGCTCAGTTGGAGCAGAAGACAAGTTGGATGCTTGGGTTATGAGCTCTACAAGTTAACCTGAGCCAATTTTTTTTTTTTTTTTTTCGCTTTGGTTCTGGTCCAGCGATGTGGACTACGTGCTTGGACAGCTGCCCGGCGTTCGATTCAAATTGAAAAATATATGCGAAGCGGGCAACGTGTGTGTGGATGGTTGTTGGGGCTCGGTGAAGCTGGGCGGGGCTGGGTGGAAATTGCTAGACAAGTTCTCAAAAGAGCGCACCACTTACATAAGTGGGCAAATTTGTTGTTGGCCCGTGACTCGGTGGGTTGGCGAGCTCAAAGCCTTGCCAGACGTTCAGGGTGCGGTAAATTGATCAGAAATCACGTTGAGGAAATTGCTTTAAAATGTGCAAACGCAGACATTTCCATGCGATTGGCGCAGAGCCAAAGTTGCCGACGATTGATGCCCGGGGGGGGGATTGACGCTGATTGAGTGTGGGGCAGACGCCAATTAAACTTGTTTGAAATTCAATGTAATACGCTTTTATCTTACATTCATATTATTATTTTATTTTATTTCATTTCGATTTTATTTTATTTTTTCCTTTTTTTTTTTTCATTCCCATTTTATAGATTTCTTTTTGATTTCTTCTACTCCTACCGTCGGATCAATTTGCAGTGTTGGGCATTGTGCGTTTAATGAGCTGCCCGCTGAAAAGTTGAGCACTTGAGACAGCATTCAAATTGATTGATTGATTGATGGCTGTCGGCCGGCGGATGCGCAAGGCAGAAGAAGGTCCTTATGCGTGTTATGTGTTATGCGAGCTGAAAGACAGCAATTCATTAACATAAATTACCCGCAGGCCGAGGTAACGCAAACCGGTTCCGTCTATGCGCCTCTACTCGATTAACATACAAGAGATACACGCAGATATTGTGCACAGATATGGCAACAATCCAACGAGAAAGACAGACAATGAGTGAGGGAGGGAGAGAGATACAGCTAAACAATCCTGTTGCACTCACATTTGATTTGATTGATGATGATGGCACTTGAGTGCGCACGATAATCATTTATAAGGCGAATAAATGTTTACTTAAAATCCGCTCTCTTGCCGTCCCCACGTCCAACCTTCTGGACACCACGCACACCCTGAACAAGCAGCCACGTTCGGGGTTAGCCACCCATTCAGCCCCGGCAATGCGCACAGATTCAGATTCAGTTTTAGATTCAACGTCGTCTGCGCTGCCTGCCAGATACGCGTAGGTCGTTGAAATTATGAAGACAATGCACAGTGACAACAGAGCTGAGAGCTTGACTCAGCTGGATGCTCTGCGAGAATAAGCTGGGGTAAAGCGAGGCCAATCATATTATTGACTGAGTGTATGATTGACGCCGATTGAGCGCTGAATGAACTGGCGTAACGTACAGCTCAGGAGATTTATAATACACAAATGTATATGTTGAGGCACCAAAAAACTTAACTGTGAGCTGAATGATTGATAGCAATTGACTGACTGATTGATAATTTATAGCAAATATCAATTATGAGGCTAGACAAATATTAGCTATACATAAACAAAAAACACTTTTTAGCAAAATGATTGACGATGATTGAAGATCAATTAGATTGTAAAAAAGCTAACGAATTTTATGATTGAGCTAAGCTTGAGACCATTCGATGTTGAATAATTGAATGATTGACTAGTTAATTGACAGCCAGATTGACTGACTGATTGATGATTGACGTGACGATTGAGCCATAGAGTAAATTCACTTCAGAGGTGACTGATTGATGATTGACATGATGAGCCATAGAGTAAATTCACTTCAGGGCTATGCAAATCTGAGCAAGAGCAAAACCAAAACCAGAGGGCTTGACTGGCTGATTGATTGATTGATTAATGACTGTTGTACAGCACCTCAAATTCAAATAATTAACTAACTGATGGTCTCACAGTCCAATTATTAAATATTATTCGGTTTTCCTAAAGAGCTCAACTTACAATCTCATTAGTTCAGTGTTTGTCTGACTGATGACCCCAAAATAAACACTGGAAATTGAGCACTTTTGGTGGCTGTTGATACAACTGAATATCGCATCGCATTTCAATAGTTTAATAACCATGCTGGGACCACTGTGCCGCCTCGGGAAACTGTGGGGATGGAATTGGATGGCGGCGATTGCGATTGCCATTGCGATTGCGACTGGGCTCAGCTCAGCTTCGCTTCGCTCCGCTCAGCGCAGGCCTGTCAGCTGCAGCTAGCAAAGAGTCTGGCCCTGTCAGGGCATGGCCCACGAAATTTGCATTACAATTGGCTGCCATCAACGCGGCCGAAGTGTGTATAGTGGGCGTGTCTGTGGCATATGGTGCCCCCAAGCTTCAGCCGCTACTCAGCTGCTCGTGGAATGAGCGTAGCCAAAATTTTAAGTATTTCTTGAAATTTCTTACAACTCTGGGGAATTCTCGATTTTTTTTATGGAATTTTGAATTTGGAAACAAATTGAACTCATTTTGATGGGGATCGCTGAGGATCAATGGGGTCAACTTTGGTTTATCCATTAATCCATGAGATTTTTAAAGTTGTTGGGCGACTTAAGTTAGAGACTTAAACTTGCTGATGTGACGATAGTCGAGTTGTGGCTTCATCGCATTGATTATAAGAAACGTAGTGCGAGAACTTACCCAAAATTTTGATATACTTAATATATTATCTTTCTATAAGTATAAGAATTAGACTTTGCTCAACGTCCGTCCTCTTGTCAATCCAACTGACTCACCCTCTACTCTCTCTCCCTCTCTCTGCGTTTTGTCTCTCGCCCTCTAGCTTTGTTTGTCTATGTCTCCCTCTCTCTTCACCTGTCGCTCGCTTCATCTGTCACTCTCTTTCTGTCTCCTTATCTGTTTCTCTCCCTCTTGCTCTATTCCTCTCCCCATTTCTTTTTTTTTTACTTTCTCTCTTTATCTATATTTCCCACTTGCTCTCCTTTTTTCTCCCTACCTCGCACTCCCTATCTCGTCATCTGTCTCCCTCTCCTTCACTACTTATCTATATCTCTCCCTCTCACTGTATCTCTCTTAGCTTCTGTATTTTTTGACTTTCTCTCTTGCTCTCTTAATCTATATTTCTCTCTTGATCTCTTTATAGCTCTCGCTCACTCTCTATATAAATAGATATATCTCTCCCCTTTTCTTTCCTTTTGCCTCTCCCTCTCTCTCTTCCATGAGATATCTATCCTTTCTCTGCGTTTACTAAGGTCCTCAATCCATGTCTCTTACCCGGAATTAACATTGGAATTTATGACAATTCCGTCTGTTGATAGAAGTAAGAAACATTGAACTCCCTGCTGCTCCTCTCTTGTTTACGTCTAGTCGGTCACTTGTTTATCAACAATACCAAAAAAAAAAAAATAAATAAAAGAGTCTCGATAGCGTCGGTTGCCACAGCGTTATCTCTGGAATTGTTATCCAAATATTTATGTGGCAACGTCTCGATGTGAGCTGGATATAATTTTGCCAGTGGAAACCCGACTCAACGCGCAGTTTTTCCGAGAAAGCCACAACAGCTCGAGAGGAGGAAGCGTTATTAGAGCCGCCAGACATTGCGTTGACTCATTACTGAGAGAGTGTGGACTGGTATGGGGCGTCGACTGCTCTAATTTCTTATTTACTTGGAAGAGTCAATGTATCTGGGTGAATTAACTAGTCTGATGAATCGACCGATTGCACGAGTCTCGCCCGAGGAAGTAAGACGAAAGTTACCATGCGCACCTCTCCCCTCCCACACGTGTGCGTACCTGACTTTTGCCCAAGTTTAACCAAAACTAATTTATGCATAAATAATGCGACAAACTATGAAACTTTTTCCGAGACGCCGCAGACGAGGCACCCAGCGGGACCAATTGCTTCCCAATTGTCGTTGACGTGCAGTGCATATTTCATCACCTCAACTTTTGTGTTGTTTTCGACACATTTCGATCAGCGTGCCAAGAGTGAATACCAAACATTCCACAGGCAAACAGAGAGGCGGCGAGAGGCAGAACGAGGAACGAATAAGCCAGGACCGACTGAGAATACCTCTACCCGCCTGCGGATGTCTCTCGCAGCCTGATCTGTCTGATATATACAATATAATCGATCCATAATGACTGGCATGTCACTTACTTAATATTCTCGCAACAAAAAGTTATCGATAACTAATGCAATCGATAATAGTTGTCGCTCTTGCTGTCAGTCAGTCAGTCAGTCAGTCTAGTGGCTACATGGCAACTGCTAGTCGTGCATACCCTAGTGTCTGCATCGCAACGAGCTCCATGGCAGTCAAGAGCAGACATTTGAGCGGCTACTTCATTTAACTGGGGAGCTTCTTTGATTGGATGCCAGACACGCTCTAAGCTGCTGTTGTTAGTCGAAAGCTAACAAAAGCTGTTACCGCTGCAGTTGCCAATTAAGGCAACTGCATTTTTAATTAGATACCCACAGCAGCACACACACACATGCACACACACGCGCACGGACGGACGGACGGACGGACGGACGCACGTACGCCTGGCACAGGATGAGCGTTGCGTATACGACACGTCTGACGGGCGATAAATAAAAATAGTATAAAAGAAATTGGCTGTTGGCAAGCTGCATCTGACATGTTTATCTACACACACACACACACACTCGCACACAGAAGTGTCTAAGTGTGTGTGCGTGTGTGTGTTGCCTGCTGAGAGTTGGTTGAACGCTCGACCAAGTGCATAAATCATCAAACAGAAGGAAAATGAATATATTTTCGCGAATAAAAGAAAAAGAAGCGAAGACGGTGCAACAGCTAGGCTAGAGCGGGACAGCTGCGCAGCTGTGGCTTTAAAGAGATGGCAACAGCCGGGCCCAGCTAATTTGATGAACAGCCGCCGCAACTGATGCCGCTCCGGGGCTATTGGACTTTTGAGGTCGCGCCTTGGGTTCCACGAAGTTGCGCCGCATGCAAATGGGACGAGCTGACAGGCGGCATACGGATTTGTGCAGTGTACTCAGCCCCACGCCCATACCCCCCCCCCCACACACACCCTCCCCAACACCGACAATTGACTTTGCTGGAAATCATTTCGAATGTAGAATTTAACATATTGACGAAACTTAACAACGCCATCGGCCAAATCACATGACAGTAATGTGCACGAGTTGGGTATGCCCGACTAGAGAGTACCCCATGGACCCCAAAAACTTTCTAGATTAGAATTTGCAAAGACAGACAATGAGCAGAGAAGGGTCAAAAGTAATCTGACTACGGGTATATGGCAGAGGTGTTCACATGCTATCGATAAACTATCGATAGTAAGAGTGAGCGAGAACTAAATGATTTTTTTATGAATATCGACAGAAATATTGAGCCACTATTGTTATCTAGCTATATAAATATATTGATATATATACAAAAAATGTATATAAAGAGAGCTTGTGATCAAGAATTAGAGTATTACATATACTAAAATGCTCATGCCTTCTGCTATCTGCTTGCCTGCCAGTAACATGCTCATGCCCAAAGCCAAAACGCCCCAAACAACTATTTTCAATGGGTGTCGAGCACAACAAATGCAGCTGAATTTATGAAGAGCGTCTGCAGTTAAATGCTGTCAAAAGCCATTTACTAATTTGCGGTTCGCGCTCAAACAATAATCATAAATTCTACTGAGATATACATATATAAAAATAGATATGACCATATATATATATGTATATGTATAAGTATGTATGTGCATGTGCATAAGCTCAGTGCATTAGAGTTGATTAAAGTTCATTTTATAGCATATAGACTTTCCAGTCTATTAAAAACGAATGATAACGACTAATGAATACCCTACAAGTTCAGAGTACACAATGCACGAGCTAAAGCTAAAAGAGCTTTATAAGAAGATACAAAGCGAGAGTGACATATAGAGAGAGAGAAAGAGTGACAGCGTCAAAGAGAGACACATATATGAGTACAAATACGAGTACATAAATAACATAGCTGTATATATGCGTATTTATGTCTCTCTCTTTCTCTTTATCGCTCTCTCTTTCCATCTATTTTTGCAAGATATTAATATAAGTATTTATTACAATTATTAATTTTTATTATATTTAACTTTATATCATATATTACATATATTATTTTTTTATTTATTACATATATTACAATTATTAATTTTAATTATATTTATTTTATATATATATTTATCCATCTGAATATACACTCAATAATACTGGATAACTCTGCGTCTATTTTTTTCGCCCATAATCGAATTATGCTTTTCATATGTAAAATTAATTTGGCAAAAATTGAATTTCATTGTAAAAATATTTAATCCGGCATTTAAAGCGGCATTTGAAATTCGCGCTATCAAATTGAAATTCGCTTTTGATGCAAATTATAATCCATGTGATTTGATATTCCATAGTAAAATCAATTAAGAGACGTATTCGGGCGCATTTCATAAGGAGAAAAGCTAATTCAAAACAAAATTTGGCTTTATTATACAGAAATAATAACATAAATTGCTCAATAATTAAGTCTATGAGCAGGGCATTAGTCTGGCCACTCAGCTGCGCAGTAAATTCATGCAGATAAAGTGATAAATATGTAGGCCATATGGCCCGGTTCACTTTCGTTTCGTTTGTCTCGCTCACACACACACATGCCGCTATCCTGTTGGCTGCGAAATGAACAAAGGCGAATGTCACAGCAGCAGTGAGGGAACGGGAGAGCGCGAGGGATGATTGTCGATCGTTACAGTTATGTTTAGTTATCTCTTGCGAAATGCCTTACGATTGGCTGAGCACTTGCTTACCGTTATGTTACTTCCACTTCCGTTGCAGCTGGAACTGCAGCTTGATGTCACCTCAAGAATTCCATAGCAATCAAATATTTACATATCAAGCCATATGTTTCCGTTCCACTTTGGAGCCAAGTGACCTTGGCCAAGTGGGGCACTTCGGGCGTCTCACTCACCCAAAAAAATAAAAATAAAAACAACAAATCTAATGCCGACCACAGTGAATTCGAATCAATTAAATTAAATACGTTACTCAATTGATGCGCAGTGTAGAGATATACACTCACGGACATATAAATGGGGTACACTCAAATTAGAGCGAATACCGACACACGCACACTCTGCCAAAATTGCAATGCATATCGAAATCTTACAAGCGACGAGCAGAATTCTCTTATGAGTTAATTAATGCATACTCATACGTATTTATATATGTATTTATACCATGTACCTTTGGCAGAGCATTCATAAGTCGGTAACTTGTTGCGCTCTTAATTTGCCATGTGTTGGTATGAATCACAGCGTCGCTAGTGCATTTCCACATGTAAAATGACTCACGTCACTCACAAAGAGCGCGAGAGTGCGAAGCCGCCCAAAAGTAAATTAGCAAATATATACACACGCATGCATGAATACAAATATTTGAGCATTCATTTAACTGCGCTGCGTATCGAAGGCCGCTCAGTGCTGCTAATTTGAACTGAGTGTAACGGATCGACAGCTGATAAGCTTGTTCGGCATAGAGAGTCTAAAGAAAAGACACCAGCAGAGAACAAGTAACCAAATGTGAGAGAGAGAAGGAGCGTGAGCATGCGAGAGCTGTGAGCAGAAGTGTACCACAATCTAGTCAATGGTACATTAGATCGTTGCGTTGGTACATCTCAAGTGGCAAGTGAGTGATATTTTCATTAAACTAATTTTAAAGCCATATAATTGCTCATCACTCAATCTCAAATAAATTAACTAAGATGACTCAAGCATTATAGTGAAATTTATGCGTATTTTAGCATTACATATATATATTTCGTACTTGGCGTGAGTGGTACACTTAGCGTTTCTTGTTTTGGTACAAACTTTTTGAGTAAGTGAGCACCTCGAATAGCGCTCTGAGAGCTGAACAAGTGTATGGCATGTATGACGCGCTCACTCGCTCTCTGCTGTGCATGTGTGTAGGGGTATTGCGCGCTCACTCTGGCGCTCGCATACATGCCGCTGCTGTTGTTCTAAGCTTTCAGTCATTCCCTCGTCGCCAGTGGCGTTTTGTGCTTGCTGCCGCACGCAATGTGAATTTCTGTGGTCACAGGCCGCGCTCGTTGTTATTGTTGTTGTTTCGCTAACTGTTTACCTTTTAGCAACTGTTGTGCTCGTTGTCTTTTGTTTTTGTTGCTGTCTGGCTAGCGTCGCTCTGTCATGTCCGTTAATCATGACTACGATCGCAAGTATTTGCGCAGCATACGCGGAATCTCCAAAATCGTCTGCGTGGTAAGTAATCGAAGCGCCACGCCCACCAAAGCAGCGGCATAATCGTCCTCTCTTCTGCTTGTTCTTCTTCCTCGTGTTCTGCTAGCTGTGCGGCTTCATTGGTTTCCTCTGCATTGTGTGCAGCTCTGTGCGGCTGAGCAACTTTCGGGGCTGCTTCTACATAATCGTCGCTCTGCTTGGCTGCGCAGTGACGCTGACGCTGCTGCTCTGCCGCTACCTGCGGCTCGGCCAGAACTGGAGATGGAACTCAGCGTCATGGTCGCTTGTCATCCACGCGAGCCTGGCTCTCACTCATTTCCTAGCCTCCGGCTTCGCGCTTGGCCTTAGCGTTGGATCCTACACGGCCGCTGCGGTGAGTAAAATGCGCTCTTATACTTGAACAAACACACACACACACACATACATTCAGACATATGCACATATTTGAATCTGTCTCGTTCTGTCCCTTGCAGTTCTTCGGACTTACGATATTCAGCATCAACGGCCTGGAGGCCTATGGCTACTATAAACGCACTTGCCAGCGCGATGTGTCCACTCAAACGGTCTAGACGCTGTCTCACTCTCCCCCCTCCGATCAAGAGGCTGTGTGGACGCGCTCAACTAGGCGCTATTTGTATTATCTTAAGCTAGTGTCAATTGAATGTGTATGCGTATGTGTGTTTGTGTGTGTGAGTGTCTAGCGGAATAAAGTCTTAAGTAAGCTAGTTAAGCTAAAAGTCACATACATAAGTTATTGTTCATTTTGTGTTAGTCGCCTGCTTAGCTTATCATTAAGATGTGGACAGCAGACCAGCAGCAGTAGCTGCAGCAGCAGAGTTTAACTGTTATCGAATTCGGTCAGCAATGCGGGCAGAGCGCAAAGCAGAAGCGAAAAGAAACTGCGCTTTATCCATTATGTCACGACGACTGCAAGCAAGGTGCCAAATAGCTGAACATGAATGCGAGAGCGGGAGAGGGAGAGGGAGCGGGAGAGGGAGCGCGAGCGAGAGTGTAAAGAGAGTGGCAAGCGAGGGCTGCAGACTATCCAAATATGAATATGAATATGAAAGAGACAACAAGTGCGAAGTAATCGACAATCAGTGCTCTTAGCTAAGCAACGGGATCCATGTAAGAGAAGTTAAGCATTGCTAAATATAGCAGACGCTGGAGTAAGTGCGCTGCTATTAAGGGCTATTTGTGCAAATCTTATTAAGTTTGAACTTGTTAACTTATTTTGTCGGCCTTCGTACCAGCAATTGTCTGTCTGTCAACTGATTTGGCCTCGCAGCTCGCACCGGCTTTTAACTACAGTTAGGGCTCTCTGGCGATTGTAGTCTCCAAATCTCCGGCGTCTGTGTGTTGCCGTTGCCATTGTTAACTTTTGTAAATTTGAACTTATGCGTTAACCTGCCCCGTCGCCACGCCACGCCACGCCACGCCACGCCCCGCTGTGCTCGGTGCGCCTTAGCCAACACTTTTTGCATAATTTACCTTGAGATTTTTGCTGCTGCCTTGTTGTTGTTGTAACTTTTGTTGGCAGTTGATGAAGTTTTCGGCTGGCCCAACGTCTATTTAAAGCTTGTTTATTTATGTTATTGTTACAGTTTACTGTTGTTGTCTGCCGTCTGCCGTCTGCCAGCAGAGTCTCCATTCTGCTAAGCACCTCGCTTACGTCTATGTGTGTGGCATGTGTGTGTGTGTGTGTGTGTGTGTGTGTGTGTGTATTTATTAATTTAATGAACTGCGCCATATCTCAGTGCATTTTATGTGCCGAACCCACCCCCGCTCAGTTTAAAGCGCAGTGCACTCTCTTATACTGCGTGTATGTGAGCGTGCGTGTGAGTGTGTGTGTGTAATTCAGCTAGTTACAGATTAACTTGCCTGCTGCTGCTGCTTAAGCTTATCAACTGAAAGGAGCAAGCAGGCAGCTCTCTTAAATTGTAAGCGAGTATATATGTATGTGTGTGTGCCTGTCGTGGTGAATAAGTAAGAGCCACTCGCAAAATGCTGCCTTAACTGATCAATCTTCAGCAAGGCTGAGGTCAAGGAGAACTTAAGAGAGTGCAAGAGTGGGAGAGTGAGTGTGAGAGGGGTACTCTGACTAGTTGATGCCGCTGACTGAGCGCATGAATCATTTGGTGGGCGTGGCTGGAGAAGCATTTAATCATTACTCATACAATTCGCCAGCTGCCAATACGAAGCGAAAGAGTACAGGGTATACAGTACTACATATATGTATGTATATGTAAGTGCCAGGCCAACAGGCCAACAGCCCAACACCCTCCAACCCCAGCCGCCCACTCACAATCTTGGCTTTTCCATTCAAGTCACGCAGAGCGAAATTAATTAGCCCAGTTGGCCAGTTGGCCAAAATGGAAGCGTGCCTACGACTATTTATGGCTCTAATGGGTCGCTGCATCAGTGGGCCCAATGCCAATGCCAATGACAATGACAATTCCTATTCCAATGATCATGAGCGAGCGCAGCGGCAAATGCAAATCGACAATTCAACAAAATTGCGTTCAGAAACGGAAATATTTCAATTGAATCCCAATGCCTGTCAATCAGTGTATACCCTGTAATTATTGAAGAAGAGCAGTGTTAATACATACTTTGTGGGCTGTTATATATATATATTATTAAATATATATGTATACCTAAATACATATGCATATTCCACTTCAAGTGAAGACGACTCCTGGTGTACCCTGTAAATGTGTATGCAGGGTATATTGTTTATGTGCTATACATAGATATAGTTTGAGTCTAAGCTAAGCTTATATTTGATTACACTATGACATACCCTGTATTAATATTAAAATTGTGTAAAATGGGGTATATAGGCTATTCGATTCCATAGAATCTATATATGTGTGTATCAATATATATTCAATATATATCAATATATATTATTCTATATGACAATTCTAGAGTATATAAATAAATCAATGGAACCGATACAACATTTATGCATATCTTGATTAATTTACAAAATTTATTATTAAATTAATAACTATTCAATAAAAGCCGATTTATATATCTATATAAACTTTATTGATTCCATATACCCATTGTAATTGGGGATAGGCAGGCTTAAATTTATACCAATTATTTTATAGAGCATACATATTAAGAGCTATGCTTTTTGCTGAAGAACTAAAAATTCGTTTAAGTAATCAATAAATATCGCTTTAAGCTAGTCTCTCAGCCCGCACGAAACTTTTTACAAATTGCAATTTATTAACTTCAATCAGATTAAAGTAAAATTTGTGTGTGTTGAATACATTTAAATCACTTTTGGCTTACGCTCTTAATTTATAGTTCGTTGTTTGTGCCAATCAAGGAAAAAAATGCAAAAATAAACTAAAGCCCCATTTGATTGCACGAAACATTGATTTTAATTAGTTTTAGGTACGTGTTCTTCCGCGGTTTGTGGTTTTCCTACTCGCTCCACTTGTCGAGGCGTAATTAAAATTTAATGTTTTACAGCAAGCGAAGCGAGTGAGTAACTTTGCGAATAATCTGCTGTAATCGAATGGGGGTCAAATAAAGCAATTTTCCATGTGTAACGTGAGACATGCCCACGCAGGGTATGCGCGAGTAGACCACAGTGACATGCTTCAGCGTGCGTAGCGGTAAATTGCTTAAAGCAGCGAGCGAACGGACTAAGCGAGAGCGCGTGCCAACAACTAGAGACGGTGTCAGAGAGCCAACAATAATAACCATGCAGTGCATAACTGTTAACAAAGTGTCGCCTCTCACGCTCGCTCTCTTTCTCTTCCTGTTCTGCATGCAAGTGACTGCACACACACACACACATGAGCAAATCTATTTATATGCATGCTAATAACGCGTTTCTCTCTTCCTCTCTTCACTTAATTGGTTTGTGTCTTGTCAAACTCTCCATTTGAATATTCTGACGCTGCCAAGTCTACAAAACTGACTTTCTACACATGAGCTGTCATTGGTCAAGGCAGAATAACAGTTATATTACAAATAGTAATAAAAATGGAGTATTTTAATGCAAACAAAGCGTATTCGATCAGCTGCCAAAACACTTACAATTAAATGTCCAAATAAGAAACATTTACCAAGTGCGGAAAGATGCGGAAGCCATGGGGCCAATGGGGGCCAAGTGTTTGGCCGGGGACGCGTTTAATTAATGAAATCATTTTCAAATCAAGCGCGCATTTAATCAAAGCGTCCCGTTCAGGCGATGCTATTTGTCTGTCTGTCCGCCTGGACGCACCCAGCGGCCGGTGTGCGTCATTTGTCTCGTGCTCAGCTTAGATCTGATCCGTCCCCTACCGACGCGACGTCTGCTCCCACCACTTTGCGGTCGGCATTTGGCAAATGGCGCATTCCAAAGTGTTGCCCGCCTACAAATCGCCGCCGCAACAATGCGCCCGGAGTCCGACGCACGCAGGATGCGATGGCCAATGGACGTAATGATAGCGCTTCCTGCCGCAATTGCCGCCGCCTGTCCCCATCCGCCCGCCGCCCGCCGCCCGTCGCCTGCCCCCAGCCGCCTCCTGTTGCTACTGTTCATTGTTCGCCTCATTATCCGCTTATTGTGGCGTTTGCTGCTCCCGTTGTTGACTGTTATTATTTTCGGAATTGACATCTAATCTCTGGTTGCATTTAATGGTCGCCCATGTCCCTTTGGCTCAGTCCTCGACCAGCCAATTCAAAGTTAATTAATTGCATCAATCAACATTTTAATAACCTGCTCTGTCGCCCTCTATCTCATTCTTCCACTCCCAGTCGCTCGCTCTCCCCACTCCTGCGTCTCCCTCTCTCGTCCAGTTGGACATCTGTATTTCATCTCAAGAATCAACTAGACTTAACTTTTGTCATCTGTCAAACTCTGCTGCGCTTCTTATGAAGTTGAAGCTGAAGAGCTTAAGCAGAGACACGCCCGACTAGGGGATACCCTAATATCGATTGGGTTCTGAATAGATTTCTATGAAATGCTTAGTATATAATTTTTATATTCTATAGAAATTTAAGCTCTGTCTCATATTAGCTATAAAGAAAATTCATTAAAGAAATTCTGGTAATTGGTAAATTGAAGGTAAAATTTTCAAAATGAAAATACCCTAGAATATTTGAGATATATTAATAACTTCTGGGTGATATATAATTTTAATTTATTAGCTTAAAATGAGATTTATTTATTAGCTTATATTAGCTTATAATGGGAATTTTTTAAGTCTCCATTTCTCTACGTACAGGCGGACGGACTGAAGGACAGGTCTGAATAGACTTGACTTGTTTTCCGAGTCAATAAAATAATACTTTATGAGCTCTGTCACGCCTCCTGCTTGTTGCTGCTTGTTTCACACATATGCACAGAACTAATATACCCTGTTATCATATATCATCATATACAAAGAAAATACTGTCAAAATATGTATATATTTTTTACTTCATTGTAAATGTTTTGGCATTTGAATCTAAAAAGTTCACAAATTCGAGCAGAAAAATATAAAAAAAAAATATTTTAATCGAATTAAATTTCTCTAAAAATCGTTCCCTAATAGTAAAGACATGGATTAACTTTAATATTGAGTATTTAGTAATTGGAATCGGAAGTTTTTAGATATTAGCTACTGGCTCCGACTATGGGACGTGCTCTGGTCTGTGTGGATTCTACAGAGAACTCCATGAGACTCAATTTACTCAATCTCAGATGTGCCAGAAATCCCTCCTTTATAGATAAATTATCTAGGAATCCATGTATGCATTATGATAAAGAAGAGAGCAAATTATTATCTCAAGACTCCAAAAATTGCTTCCATTCGTAGGTCGTTATGTCGTCTATCCACAGGTAAATAAACCTTTGAATAATGTTTTAAGTGTAGTCTTTAAGTTGCCACCAAAATTGAGTGAGCTTGCCAAGTCTTGCTCTTGCTTTTAACGATTTTCGGCATAAGTTTTCGTTAAGTGTTTCGTTGAGTTGCTCAGAGCAGCTTTTGAGCCTAAGCTGAACGAAGCAATGAGACTTAGTAGTTTGCTCGAGCTTTCTGCAACTTTTAACATAAGCTTTAAAGCTCGACGTATGCATGGGATAAAATCTACTTTAAATGAAAGCTATAAATATCTGTGTACAAAATTGTTGTGTAGCTTTTATTCGCTGCATAAGTTTAAGCTTTAGCAGCTTCTTTTATAGTTAAAGTGCTTAAAAATTAAAGTTTATACTCGAGCTGCGATATAGATATATATTTAGATATATATATATATATATATATATATATATATATATATATATATATATATATATATATATATAATATATAATATATATATAGCCGTGGCATGCAACAATATGGCATCAGCATGTATGAGTGCTCCATCATCCGTTGATCCGTCCAGTCGACGATGGCATTTAATATTCGTATCTGACTAAATTCTTTACGATGGAAAATAATAAATTTTTGCTTTTTCTGCAACATTATTTTATTATTTATCTGTTGACTTTCTCATATCGAATTTACACTGTAATTTCTAAAGTTTTGGATATTAATTTTTTTTTTCCGAGTGCGACTTCAATTACATAAATTTCCTCATTTTGACTATTTATCGTTTGGATATGCATACCATAGATAGTATATATTAATATATATATATATATATATATATATATATATATATATATATATATAATATTCATATAGATAAACGTGACACTTTTCTTACTTAATAATCCTTATCTATCTCAGCATCGTGTGTTACTTTCATTAATTTTCCGTTTCGATTGGGAAATTCAATTGGCGTCAGTTTTCCAGTCGATGTGCCAAGCACTGGCAAATCGATTATGTATGTATAGAAATATATATATATAAATATGTATACATATATGCTTATATATATATATATACACGGATCGAGTTGAAGCACTCATCATTTGTTTGCTTCTATGACACGCGTTATCGATGGCTAATGAAACTGAAATGCAGCGAAGTCGCAGACCCATAATAATTCATTTGATTGCCAATACATAGCTGATTGGCTACAAATATATATATATATATATATATATATATATATATATATATATATATATATATATAAATCTTCCTCTCTCTCTCTCTCCCTCTTCATTTCGATCCTCATTCAAGCGCTGCGAATGAGCGAATTTGTTAAGCAAATCTCTTGGTGTCAGCTAACTGCATGTTAAATAATTTAACAGTCGGTTAATCTTGAAGCATAGTTATTTAGCCAAACATTGCAAATTTGTCTGTTTCAAAGAGTTTTCGCTTCTATTCGAGCTGAAATCGCTACGATTTTTCTTGGCTGCAGCTGAAATTTAGTTTTTGCCACTTTGGCTGGCTCTTGGCCAGGCTAATGGACTGCCAGCGAAATTATCTCTTTTCGCTTTTTTCTGCTTTTCCTTACTTAGTTTTTTCTCTTATTTGCTTTTCGTATGTTTGTGCGAGATTTCGCATCCCAGACGCAGTCGCAGTCGCAGTCGCTTGGAGCAGGAAGTGGATGGAGCCAATGTTGACAACATTGCAGAGTGCGTAATTGCTTTTAAGCCTGATTTGAGGCACGCCCCGCGCGGCACTATCGCCGTGGCATCTAGCCAATGCGTTGCTATTAGCGCTAAGAGCTGCGCATTGCCATTGCGCCTTGGCGGAAACATCGCAGCGGGTCCCAGCGCCCACACACATACACGATCCCCAGATACATACATGCACAAATATTGAGATACATTCCAGCCGCAAATTGTGTGGAAGACCTTCAGTGGGCGTCGACTGCGGACACCCTATAAAAATGAGTGTGTGTGTGAGAGAGAGAGGGAGAGACAGAGTAGCGCAGAAATCGATTAGCCGCTTGAGGCAGACACAATCAAGTGCGAAGCAATTAAAATAATCGATTACAGCGTCGATCGAAGCTGAGTCGAATAGTGTCACGCGGCCATGTAAAAAGAGATACGCCACAGATGCACACCAGAGCGAGGACCAAGAGGCCGACAAGCAACCGAGTCACTTGGTCAATAGCATTTTAGTTACGGACAGCGAGTCTGGCAAGTGCACAAAGCCAAACACAGCCAAAGACAGCTGGCAACATGAGCATTTCGATACAGATACGAACTGACACGGCTTACAGATACAGATACTGATACAGATACAGATACAGATACAGATACAGATACAGATACAGATACAGATACAGATACAGATACAGATACAGATACAGATACAGATACAGATACAGATACAGATACAGATACAGATACAGATACAGATACAGATACAGATACAGATACAGATACAGATACAGATACAGATACAGATACAGATACAGATACAGATACAGATACAGATACAGATACAGATACAGATACAGATACAGATACAGATACAGATACAGATACAGATACAGATACAGATACAGATACAGATACAGATACAGATACAGATACAGATACAGATACAGATACAGATACAGATACAGATACAGATACAGATACAGATACAGATACAGATACAGATACAGATACAGATACAGATACAGATACAGATACAGATACAGATACAGATACAGATACAGATACAGATACAGATACAGATACAGATACAGATACAGATACAGATACAGATACAGATACAGATACAGATACAGATACAGATACAGATACAGATACAGATACAGATACAGATACAGATACAGATACAGATACAGATACAGATACAGATACAGATACAGATACAGATACAGATACAGATACAGATACAGATACAGATACAGATACAGATACAGATACAGATACAGATACAGATACAGATACAGATACAGATACAGATACAGATACAGATACAGATACAGATACAGATACAGATACAGATACAGATACAGATACAGATACAGATACAGATACAGATACAGATACAGATACAGATACAGATACAGATACAGATACAGATACAGATACAGATACAGATACAGATACAGATACAGATACAGATACAGATACAGATACAGATACAGATACAGATACAGATACAGATACAGATACAGATACAGATACAGATACAGATACAGATACAGATACAGATACAGATACAGATACAGATACAGATACAGATACAGATACAGATACAGATACAGATACAGATACAGATACAGATACAGATACAGATACAGATACAGATACAGATACAGATACAGATACAGATACAGATACAGATACAGATACAGATACAGATACAGATACAGATACAGATACAGATACAGATACAGATACAGATACAGATACAGATACAGATACAGATACAGATACAGATACAGATACAGATACAGATACAGATACAGATACAGATACAGATACAGATACAGATACAGATACAGATACAGATACAGATACAGATACAGATACAGATACAGATACAGATACAGATACAGATACAGATACAGATACAGATACAGATACAGATACAGATACAGATACAGATACAGATACAGATACAGATACAGATACAATTTCTCGCTTGCGTTTCTTTATAGATAGATATAGATATATGGATAAATTATAGATAAATTGCCAGATATTTATCTATACATGAGAGTATCTGTACTTTTGGCTAATGGCATTTGCAATCTATGCCATATCAATGACATCAGCGGGCTGCAATGCGCTTCGAAATTGCTTTGTTGTTCGTTTGTATCTCAGATCTTCGATTTGTTTTGTATTCGCGCTGTGCTTCCATTGGAAGTCGACGCGACGCCTTGAGAGCAAATGCTTTTTGTGTCCTTGTTGTTGTTGTTGTTGTTGTTGTTGTAGCCATTGCAGTTGTGCAATTTGACATTGTTGAAAGCGCATAGTCACACAGTTGGCATGGGCAGCTCGTGGAGTTGGCCGCTGGCATGCTTTAGTTGCTGTCAAGCAACTCGCGTAGCCACCCTCGCCCTCTTAATGCGAATGCTTTGTTTATCTTAGACAAATTGCTTAAATTGGAGTTGCGGTGCGCATCAGCAGCTGCTGCGCGAGACTTTGGCTCAGAGCGTTAACCCGGCCCGTGGCAGGTGCAAGCGAATTAATAGCTTCGATGCCATGATCCGATCTCTCTCATTAACAAACAATTATCAATCGTCTTGCAATTAGCCACAGTTTGGTAGGAGGGCTGCCAGTCGCTGGGCCAAACAAAATTTTTTTTTTTTTTTTGTTTTTTGGCTCTAACTGTTATTCCGCATGTGCGAATCGCACGTTAATTGGCCAATCATTATGCATGTGGTCGAGTCTATGAAATATGCGAAACGGCTCGCGGCTATTCATCGCCACATCTGAGCGGCATCAATAGCCCAACAGCTGCATTTGGCTCAGCTCTCGCTGGGCCGCCCGGAGATGGCCAAATTAATTATGTGTCTGCCGTAAGAGTTGGCGCCAATCAATTTGGCAATTAAATTTGTTAATATTTATGACGAAACCTGGGAGCCTAGAAATGCAGGCAGTCATGGACCTTATACGGCAGAAGCTATAGAAGCAATTGGAGGATAGTCCTAAGCAAATATAAAACTAAATTTAGTTATTAAAATAATAAACAAATCAATTTCATTTTCACAGTGAAAATCTGATTTTTAGATCAAAGAAAAAAGCCAAATTTATTTAAGACTTTAAGCTGCTAAAACATATTCTTTTAAATCCAAATTTCATTAAATTTTTTATACTTTTTCTTAAGTTTTTACTTATCTTTATTTCTTTCAAGCATTATATTATATTATTATTATATTATATTTAATTTTTTCAATGTAGATTCAGAGTCGCAGAACTTTCTTATCGCTCGGTTTTTTTTTATCAGTTCAATTCTGCAATGGTGTTGAAGCCACTCTCTCTCCCTGTCCATCTCTTTCATTATCTTTGTATGTGCCTTTCTCGCCTTATGTTTCTTGTATTCTCCGTCTCTTTATCGTTCCCTCTTCATCTCGCATTATTCCTTGTTCTCTGTTTTTCATTTTGGCTCTCTCTCTCTCACTCTTTAGCTCCTCTCAATCACTTTTTCGCCTTCCTTTAATTTCTCTTTCACTCTTTCTGCCTCTAAATATTTCTCCCTATCTTTACTTGTCCTACACTCTCTCCATTACACATGCACTCTCTCTGCCCCCCTCTATCTTTCTCCCACACTCAAGAAGCGAAGTCCTCAACAACATTCTCTGTCTCTTTTTCACTCTCTCACTATTTCTCACCGTCTCCTTCCTGTCACTTACTCTTCGTGCCTGTACCTACCTTTCCCTGTCCCTGTCTTTGCTCCCGATCAGCCTCACGCTTCCTTCCTCTCTCTCCCTCTCTCTCTCTCTCTCGCTCTCTCTCTCTCTCTCATTATCGCTTTATTTATCTCTGTCTCTTTCAGTCAAAATTCATCGACTTCTCTTGGCTATTTATTCTGTGTGCCTTGGTCTCTTGCATGGACTGCCAACTGAATGTGTCACGTGCTGGCCACAACAACAACAACAACAGCAACAACAAGCGCAGCAGCAGCAGCGGCAGCAGCAGCAGCGTCAACTGCTGCGCACAGCATTTACAACGTTTACCGGTTTAAGGCACAGCTGATCGCTGGGCCGCTTCATTCATTATTACAAATGCGCTCAGTAGCTGCGCGCTCTCCCTCTCTCTCTCTCTCTCTCCCTCTCTGTCCCTCCCACTCTATGCTGCCATGGTGCTCTCTACGGCGCTCTACCTCTCTCTCTCTCTCGCTCAGCTGTTACAGCGCTTTAAAAGTGTTTGACGGCGCCTGCGCGCAGCTCAGACAGTTGACGGCGTTCGCAGCGAGCGCTTGGCCAAACGTCGCGTTTCTCATTCACTTTTTTTTTTGCCTCACTCTCAATTGCTGGGTTTGTTTTTGCCGTTATCCCGACCGAAATGCAAATGCGTGTATGTGTGTGCGTGCGTGTGTGTCTGAGCTGTGGGCGCGGAAGTGTTTAGCCCCCCCGGACTGTGGCGAAGCGGCAAATCTGGCCGCATCCTGCAATTACGCGCGTTTTTCGTCGCGTTTCGTGCGCGTTTTCTCAAATTATTTTCTGTCTATCTCAAATTATTTCCATTTTTTTTTCGAGTGTTTTTTTTCGAGTGCTGATTGGGCGGCATTTCCGCATTACTCGAACTGAAAAGTGCTTCAAATAAACAAAAGAAAAACGAAAATTGAGAAACATAATTGATACAACAGCAACAAGTGCCATTAAAAATTATTAATAAAATGCAAATTAATAACAATACTTGATAAATACACTTAAAGAAAAAAAAAAAAAGAGAATTAAATGCAAAATTATTGGCAATTTTTCGCTCACTCTCAGCGTGTTCCGCGCTAATAGTTTCCTGTTTATAAAATAAAATTGGAGAAACAGAAATATGCTATAAAAATAAAAGAAAAACTGTGCAGAGTGTTGCAAGCTTTGTTGGCGCTGTGGCATGTGGCAGTTGCAGCAACGTCAACAGCATGAAAATCAACAACAGTTGTTGTTGTTGCTGTTGTTGTTGTTGTTAATGCCTGCTGCTGAAACACGCTTAACAAAATACTTTTTACTTTTATGGCCTTAATGCGCTGCCAGCAGCAGCAGCAGCCGCAACTGGCAACTGGCAACAGGAGTGCGTGACCCCAACACACAATTCACTTGCCACAGCTGTCTCTGTGCGTGTGTGTGTGTGTGTGTGTGTTGCCTGCAAAAATTTCACTTTGCAGCTAAAGTTGCTGCTGCTGCTGCTGCTGCTGCTGCTGCCTTAGCCTGACAATCAACTTATTTTCGTTATTTTTATTTTTTCATTTCTGTCTCTTTTCTTGTTGTTGCTCAATATGAAAGTGAAATGCAGCTGCAGCAGCATTCAACAGGTCAATAGCAAATTAAGCAAACACAACGAAACGAAAAGCGAAATCAAATCAAACAACAATCGACAGCAATAAAAAAAAAAAAAAAACAACAACGCAAAAATAAAAAAAAAAATAAAACAAAATCAAAAGCCAAAAGCCAAAAATGTTAAAAGGACATCAAATGCTTAAGCTAATGCTGATGCTGGGCTGCTGCTGTTTGGCCATGGCCAAGCCGCCGGCGGCTGTTGGCCAGGAAGCTGGCAGCCAGCCAAAAGGTAAGTGGCTTTATTAACATCGCTCGCTTTTGACCCAACTTAATTAGCGTGCGACAGCGAAAGTGACAACTCGATCCAGACTCGACCCGGCCGCGGCCTTTCGCTTTGAGAATTGTGGCGCATAAAGTCATCAGTGGCAAAAACAACAGCGAAACGAGCCATAACATTAGCATGAACCGGTTGCATTGGCCCGAAAGAGACGGCTAGATAGCGAGCGCGAGTGAGAGAGGGCGAGCGGGGGGCAGCTGATGACTTTGATTTGTGGCATCGCTTTCACTTTGGCAGCTGCTCGCGTTGCTTTTAGCTTGTTATGGGCGTCGCGTGGGCGTGGCAAGTCTCAAATTTTGCCCCGCTTAATAACGATTTCGGCCAAGAGCAAGCCAGTCCCGTTCAGCTCAGCTTTACAGCTGTAATTCAATCGCATTGCATTGACCATCGAACTTGAGCAGCCGAAAAGAGAAAGAAATAATATAAATAGAAATGGAAATGTGCAAAAATTCAAATCAAGTTCAAAATTTCAGTTAGATCAAGTTCACGTCGAATGGAAGACGAGCTCCTCAGTATTACATACAAATTAGATATTACGCTCAACTCATAGTTGCTTATAAGTTAATTTCGATATTGCAGAAATATTTCGGAATTGAAGACGTCATATTTTATCTTAAAATCTATTTTATTGAAATATAAGCTTAGATAGATTTAGGTTTTAGAAAATACAAAAGCTAATAACAAACTCCAAGACTTATGTAAATATCGACAACATTCATGATTTTTGACTTCTTTCTTTTTATGTTCTTCTTTCTTTCTCTCATTTTTGTATAAACTCCGTCTCTAGCACTTTATCTCTCCCTCTATTCTTTTTGCTCTCAATTATTTTATTATTCTTCATATATTTTTTGTTCTTTCTCTCTATTTCCCAACATTAATTTCTTTTTTATTCTCTCTCTCATTTTTTTATTTTATTATTCTATATGTATCTCTCTCTTACACTCTCCCCATCCTTGACTCTATTCCATTATCTTTATTGATATATTATCAATATATTATTATCTTTATTATAATATATATTTCTTCACTCCTTACATCTCTCTCTCTCTCTCTCTCTCCCTATTTTCTCTCTAAGCATCCCTTTGCTTCTTCGTCACATTCTCCCATTCACAATATCTCTCATACTTTCAGTTTCTTTCTCTCTCATTGACTTTCATTCACTCCCATTCTATCTGCCTCTCACTGATTCACTTTTATATGCTCTTCCACTCATTTTATATTTTTCTTTTTCTCTCTCTCTCTATTTGTTCTCAATCCCCTCTTATTTTTTCTCGCTCTATTTCGTAATCATTCTTATTAGCTCATATATATCATATATCATATGAAAACTTTATTTAATTATTATATCAACTAGCTGACATAGAAAAAAATATATGTTTTTTTTTTTTGCTCGAAACGTTCATAAATCTTAGCATTTATGTCTTTTATCAATCTATAAATCTCTCAATTAATAAAAAATAACTTTATCATACAAAAACTGCGTTAGCCGCTGTCAATAATTAAGTGACTTTGTAGAATGCTTGTTTGCTCGGATACATTTTTTGCTCTTTCGAAATTATGAATATATATATATATATTTAAGCATTTATATATATATATTTAAGCATATTTCCACTTTGATTTATGTGGAAGAAATTAATTTTAATTTAATTTTTTTTTACACTGGAACTGACTGAAAATGGGAAATTCTTTTTTTTTTTTTAATGATAATAAGAGACCTGCTTAACCCATCTTATGTCTATAGATTGATCTGTTCAGCATCAAAAGCTCAGATCTTTGCGCATTTTATCATATTTTTATATTCTGCTCTTAACAAAAAAGATAACCTGATTCTTCAAGGATAAGGATAGAGAAATTCGCAGATATTTTTAATAAGCTCCAACCCTATTGATACACCTTGATCATCTTCAGCTTTCTCTCGCACTTCCTTAATATAAACTTCGCAAATAGACACTGCACGCCCTCATCCATCATGAGTATTCATAAAAGCTGTCCGAGTCTTTAACTACTTTGCAAATATTTTAAGACAGCTGCCACGCCTGCTGCGACGCCGCCTCTCTCAATTACCATCTGAGTTGCCGACCTGGTGTCTTCCCGACTTGCCAATTTGTCTGTTAAGTAACGAAATGAGCGAAAGAAACGGCCAGCTAATTAATCAGAGCTCACAAGACAACAAAAGAGACGCACGCAGACATCAGCGCATACAAATGTCTACACATGTAACACTCTAATGCGATCCACAAACATTTTCCCAGATGCTAGACTGCTTACGACATCGTCGACAACAGCGGCTCTTTGGTGCCCATCTCTGGCCAAAACCGGGTATCTTCGCTCGTCCCATCTGCCGCGTGCACTTGCTTCCGTATTGTTGTTGTTGTTGTTGTTGTTGTTGTTGCTGCGGCTGCGACTGCTGATGCTGCAGTTAGCCAAGTTAATTTCTTTTGTTTATCAGCCAGCAGCAGCAGCGGCAGCGGCAGCTGCTGCCTCACTTCTCACATGCCTCACATGGCGCTGCTCGCTCTTCCCTTTGGCTCTATGTCATTATGTCATGCGGTCGACTGAGTTGTCTTCAGTCCCAGTTGCCCAGTTGCCCACTCGCCCATTTGCCCCTTTTCGCTGATGGGCGCAGCCCAACACACACACACACACATACACACACATATGTATATATACAGTATATAGTTTATATATGTACTTTATGGTCTGGCTTGCCCATTGTTCGGCTGCCTACAGCCGGCAGCACAATTTTCCTTTCTTCACATTTTCCGTCAGTTTTTCTCGACGAAGAAAAAAGAAAATAATAATAATAAAATACAATGTATATTAATGCTCACATAAATTCAGTGGCATTATTTATGACCAAGACATGGTTAACGTGCAAAGGGCGTGCTTAGACAGCAGATACCCTATAGGAAAAAAATTGAATTAAAATTTTATTAAGTCAGCTTAGGGCTGATTTATTATTATTCAATTGCCAATTAGAGACTAAGAATAATAATGATAATAAAATTAATTTAATTTAAATTTATTAAATTCTTGTTTCCTGTTATTATTATTAAAATAAAATATTATTATTATTTTCATTTATTTTAATTTTCAATTACGACTCTTAATTTTAACTTAACAAAAAAATATATATATATTTTTATAAATTTAAACATATATATAAATTAAAATTATTTTTATATATTAATATTTATTTTCTTTCTTTTCGTAACTCCATTAAAAAACTATAGTAATAAGATCAACTTCCATTTCATCCTCTCCATATATATTATATATCGTGTACTATAGCCCAAAATAAATTATATAACATAGATTATATAAGCTCTGCAATTTGCTGCTTTTCCCTTAAACTCAAAGCATGTTCGAGCCCAGCTCTTATTATGGCTTATACATTTCCTTAAAAATAATTATAAAGTACATACTAAATTAAAAGTAACCAGGTGCTCGAAAGGTGTGAAAAGTTGTTTCAATAAATTATATATAATTATAAAAAATATATATAATTTATGTTGGGTCAGACTCACACTCAGCTTCATTAAAGCAACATTTTAATAAAATTTTCAAATGTTTGACATTTTAATTGAGACACGCTATGAATAAAACATACAAACTTACAATTATACACAGATACTTACTTATACCTATGTATAAATATATGTATATAAATACTTTTCTTTTTTTTTCTTGATGAGTTTGTCAAGAGACGCCCCCAATTCGCAGCGGTAAAATTGTAAGCAAACAATTGCCATTCATTTGCACAATGAATGAAGCTGGACGAGTGCACGAAATAATACGCATATAAATCGAAAGATACATGTATATACGTATGTATATATAGTTATAAATAATGATAAAATTCATAACGATCTCAATTGCCACAATGTGCCTCAAAGGCCTGTTGCATGCCATGTGAAGATCTGCCTTTGGCTTCCATTATGCTCGGACGATTATTTGTAATACTCATACGAATAACATTTCTTCATTTTGCGGTTTGCACGTCTTAGCTGGTAACTGGGTCTTACCTCTCTATCCATTGGCCTAAGCCAAGCAGCCAACTTAATTATTTCATTATTTTCAGCTCATTTTGCGGCTCAGTTAATGCTCGCTTTCCAATTGTCAGCTTATCAAATCGATTTTCTTATAGCTTATCAATCATTATTTATTTGGTTCTAGTTAAAATTTATTTAATTTTTTTATTTGCATACTTTCTTTTTGTATTTACTGATTTAAATATTTTTACTTTCGTCTATTTGCAAATCAAAGTTGTAAGCTCTAATTTCTATTATTCTTATTTTTTTTTGGTTCGATTAAAGTATTATAGAATTAGAGTTTTCCGATTTTCAAGTAGCTTATATAATATTTAATAATACATAATAATTAATTCTAGCTTCAACAGATAGTTTAACATTGCGCAAGGCAAATATACTCTAATGAATTATGATTGCCAAGCCTTGAGCTAAAATATTGCTTATAAACAATTAAACATTTTTAATAAACAAAATTTTCAACATTTTTTATGTTTAATTTTTTTATTTTCATTACAATATTAATATTATTATTACTTGTATGCAAGTATTAATGTATGTGAGCGGCATGTATGTATGTAAATATATTTTTATATACAAAAAATATATTTCCAATTTTATTAATTTTTTTTTTATTGTCATTATTATTTTGGTATTTTTTTTATAATTTATTTTTATAATTTTATTTACAATAATATAAAGAATAAAATAAAGAATAATATTTTTATAATTATTATGGATTAAATAAAAAAAAAGATATATTTTTAAGTGGCAATTTCCTTAATTGTAATGAGTTTTTATTACATTATTATTATTATTATTATTATCATTATTAATATAATTCATATTTATTTTTAGTTTTAATTACTGTAATAAAACTTTTGTGCAATTCAATGATATATTAGCGTTGTTGGCCACAAGCGTTTCAGACTTAGCCAAAATATGGAAAGGTTTTTAGCCAGCTTTGTGTGTGTTTGGCCATGTGTGTGTGTGTGTGTGTGTGTGTATTTGGGCATAGAAAGAGTTAAGCTTTGTGATTTGGAACAAAGCGTAATTTCGTTAATTGTTGTTATTTTATGTTTGTTGTTTGTTGTTTTTGTTGCTGTTGTCATTGTCATGGTATGCTGTTGTTGGCTGTTGTTTAGTGCACTTTAACGGCTTTTAAAAATTTTAAATGCTGAGTCTTAACCTTTAAACGGCAACAAGCAATGCGACTGCCTGCCTGAGTGACTGAGTGACCGTAATTACACAGTTTATGTGAGAGCTGATTTTATTAAAGGTTTCGTTATTCCAAATGCCAAAACGCATTGCGGGCCAGTTGGGCAATTGAGAAATTGAGACCGAAATTGAAACCGAAACCAAAACCGAAGCCGAAACGCCGATTGCGATTGAAGCTAAGGTTGAAATTGAAATGAAAAGAAAAGCCGCGACCGTCGATTCATCAATCATTGATCTAAAGCAATTGGAATTGGGCAATTGGAATCGAAAGATAAATCGTGTCGCCAAACAGTAGCGACAACTCCACAATCATTTCTCAGCCCAGACAGAGACAGCCTTGAGAGAGAGAGAGAGTGAGAGGGATAGGGGGAGAGGAGGAGGGGCTATGCAAATGAGACGATCCATGGAAACGCATCGAAGCTGTAAAGGCCTTTTACTTACATAAGCTGGCGGCAAATATGCATAATTAGCTAATTAAAATCGGCAAATTGATTTTGATCCACATTTTATTTGGAATTTTACTACTTTTATTTCTGTGGGAGGCGAAAGTACCCAAAGTGTACAAAAAACCGAATTAATCAAAATCAAAGCGCGGCGCATTTGAAATTTCGCTTGTAACACAAATGAAATTGTTTTTTTTTTCTCTTCTTCTTCTTCTTCTTCTCTTCTCATTTGGTTAGTTTTGTTTTTGTTGTTGCTTTGTTTTCTGAACATTAAAATAAATTAACGAAAATGTGCGACATGCTGTGCAGAGTTGAGCAAAGTCAAAAAGCTACTCGTGTACAAATGTGTTAAATACCCTAACCAAGAGCTCGCTTCAATTAGTTCGCCCAACTCTTTGTACAGTATTCAATTGAAAAGTGCTCAAAGAGCCTATTGACCCATGATTTAAGTCTATGATTAATAAATTCTCTTTTGCTATATAATATCAATAATTGTGTGAACTGGAATCACTCGCCTCGAAATGGGTAGCAAAAGTTTCCCAGAGTAAACCCAACAAATGCCAGGAATGAGTTGCTCTTTAGTTTATAGTCATCATTTGATAAATGATGAGTTTGCTGAACAAAGTTCGAATGTCTTCAGTTTTGATACGACTGAGTGCATACGAATGATTGATAGAATAATTGAATGACTGATTGACAGAATTTATGATTAACTAACTGATTTATTAAATAAGAGAACGCTTGATTGACTGATTGATTGACTGATTTATTAACTAATTGGTTGACTCATTGATTGACTGATTGATTGACTGATTGATTGACTGATTGATTAATTGAATAAGCAATTGACTAACTCAATCAATGACAGGCTGATTGATCGACTTATTGATAGACTGATGAGAGACCAAAATTATTGATTAAATGATTGATTTACTGACTAAGAGACTGATTGATTGATTGAATAGTTGACTAACTGACTAACCTACTGACCAATTTACTGACTAACAGACTGATTGAATGACTCGTTAAATGACTGATTGATTAACTAATTAATTAATTGAATAAATCGATAATTATTATGATTGATGGATTGACGCAATATTATACAATAAATTGACTGGAAAAAAGTTAGATTAAATGATTACCTGAATGACTATGTGCATAATTTGCTTGATTGCCTGCCTGGATGAGTGTCTGACAGATTTATAGGCTAATAGATTGATTGGTAGATTGAGGGACTATTTGAGTAACAGATTGACTGACCTGACAGATTGATCTTGATTGAGCGCCCAACAGAATCTATTTGCAATTAACACGCAACACACGCAGCTCAGACTAATCAAATTCTGTTAAGTTGCTTGACTAAGCAAATGATGTAGATGGCATTATCAGAGACTGAACCCAACTCAAGCTGTAAGTGCATTCGAATGTCGTCTGATGAACCTTTGTCAATTTTGTCGCTGATTTTTTGGTAACATTTGATTAATTACGTTTTGTGCAGCCTTAGCCCGGGCATTTTCGACTGTTATTTACGGCTAGTGTGTGTGTGTGTGTTTGCAATTTGTTAAACAAATCGAAATGTGGCAATAGCCAAATTGAAGCCAAATGATGTCTTCATTTCGCTCTCGCAGTGAAAATAACGTAATTGCTCGCTGTGCAGGGCCCGTTGGCCATTTGGCCACGCACCGTTGGACATTGCAATCAATCACAAAGTTCCATTTGCCACACAAATACAGAGAGAGAGAGAGAGAGAGATGGAGAGAGAGAGAGAGAGGGAGGCATAGATAGGAGAGCCTTACTATTGGACAGCCGCATGCAAATTGCGTTATGATCATAATGATCAGTTAGGTCATGTTGTAATCCCAAAAATCAATCAGCCAGCAGTTTAAAGCTGACGAAAAGATGAGCCAGATGCCGTTGGGCAAGACAACAACAAACAAGCAACCGACAACCGATAGCCAAGAGCCGACAGTAGACAGTAGACAACAGAAATCTGTCGATGTGAATGCCTGTGTGTGCATTGCCGCATAATTGTGATTGGGGTTTTGCCACTTCAGCTGGGCTGCTTCCAAGTAATTCATGCCATCGATGGTGCTCCACACTGCTTACAATGTGTCCAAGCTGTACAATAACATTATTATTAGATGTACCTTGCCCAATTGTGAGCCAAATGAGATTCACAATTGTCTCGTAACACACTTTCTACAACAATCACTCAAGCTGATGCCCAGAGAGAGAGAGAGAGATGGAGAGTGGGAGAGTGAAAGAGTGGGAGCGTGAGAGAGAGACAGCTCTATCAGAAACTTCTTTAACATTTTTAAATTTGTAAACACTTTTGACAGAACTTTTAATAAAATTCAAGACTAGCTTGACTAAAGCTAACTGAAAATAATATTTGAAAGCAGCTAAGGTAAGCTGAGATAGCTCACAGACTGAAAGACCAAAATCGAACCTAGAGCCTAAGCAGCACAGCTCTGCGGAGATACGAGCCTGTACGAGGCCAATCTCGCTTGCAGAATGCATCAGAATTGATTGGATTCTGGGTTAATATTGAAGTCTCGAATTTAAGATTAAATTCATTTGAGTTTAGCTCAACGAGAGAGAGAGGCGAACTAACTTAAGCATGGAACATGTGGTCAAAACTCAAGTCGAGCATAGCCGCTGCCCATTGCCAGATAGGCAACAATAATTTCAGCCAGTCATAGACTTACTCATTGGAAGACTGCCCATGCTCAAAGTTTACAGAGCCAGAGCTAGCTCCCATTTTACATAGCAATTGCAGGCTGCAGCAGCAGCGGCAGCCACAGCAAAGCATAAAAGTTAACAAAATAAACGCCTGGCCGAGTTCACAGCTGTGATTTGCATATTTATGGAGCTGCATATTCCCATGTCTTTGAGTTCGTGTGCTGCATTTGGCGACAGTTCGCTAACCTTCACCTTGTTGGCCAAAAAGAGACCAGCAGCAGCGACGGCAACGGCAGCAACGGCAACGGCAGCAACGGCAGCGAGCTGGCGTTTTTGGCACTCGAATGCGCCGTGGACCCAGTTCCAGGCTAACTGTTCGGGTGTCTGTCGGTCTGCCTGTCTGGCTGTCGACAGTTGGGCCAAGACCTGGCCTGGAAACGTGTTTGGGGGCCGGCGCTGACTCAGCTAAATAACGTATTTGCCCATGGAGCCAGCCGTGTGTCAAAGCGCGTTTCAGGCGACATTTAATTGCATGTGGCGTGCACATATATATTTATCTATATATATATATATATATACTTGTATCTTTGTGCGCACTCACAAATATCACGCATACGCCAAGTGGCAAGCGTGCAGCTTATTAGCCAGTTTTGGCCACATAATAACTGTATTGTATTTTTATGCTGATTACGGCACATTTCACTTGGCCCATTGTCGCATGCGAGCGAACGCATTTGGGCTTAGTTTTGCCCAAAATTTACACACTTTGCCCTTGTGTAAATATTTTGAAAGCAATCCGCAATATTTTCGGAACTGCAAGCTCGGTTGATCTATAAAAATTATTGTAGCTGCCGCGGCCACTGCCGTCGCGGCAAACAAAAGCCGCATCGTTAATCAAAATATTGTTTTGTTTGAAGTTTCAGTTTCGCATTTTTTGCCTTTTTGCATTTTCGATTTCATTTGTGCAATTATTTGGAATTTAAGTACGGATATTATAATGTATTTTTGATTTGATTTACTTCAATTTCTTTAATTCTCATAATTATGTGCCATTGTCTTATATTTTATTGTTCGGTATTGAATGAATTGCCGGCGATCGTTTTCCAAGCCTGGCCCAAAATAAATCACCCATAAAATAATTTAAAAATTAATCAAAATTTGCAGAGCTGCGAGCGACGACAGGCTGATATTTTCCAAAATAAAAAAAAATTTATTTAAACAAACTAATATGAATATTCGGATAGTAATTTAATTAACATATATACTTATGTATTTATATATAAAATAAATATATTTAAAATATATTATATAGGGACAAAAAATTACATGCATATCTCAAGTTAAATAATTTGTCATTAGTTACAAAACTCAATGTTATCGATAACCACAACAGCTGCTGAAATATAATTATCGCAAATAGCATAACTCAGAGCTGATCAAATAATGTGTGTCATGAACAATGCAGCTCATTATAAGAGTCAGAGATATGTGAGTAGCAACATCTGCTGCGCATATTGATAATGTATTTAAATTATTTAGAGATATATAGATTTACATAAATGTATGATATATACGTATATATCCAACGCATCAAGGATCTGCTCATAGGCAATAAAACTATTCACGAGTTTTGTAAAGTATTTTTTAAAAAATTCCAAGTCGCAGCGCCGCCCACGCCTCGTACATAGCCTCGATAGCCCGACAGAACGTGGCACGTTGCACCTCACATGTATGTATGTGTATACAGATCTCTATGCATAGCAATTTGTATATATGGATATACGCTTCAGAAATCTATCTTCGTAACGCAACTGAGTCAGCGCCCAGCGAAGCGAGCAGCAAAAGTCGAATCCATGACTGCACAATGATTATTGAGGCATACACAGGTAGAGACAGTTGGGGGAGGGGTGGCGGCGGGGGCGGACGAGCGGCAGCAGATTGAGATAGTCAGCCGGTGCATGGAGAACAAAGTATGGTAACGCGAAAAACCTCAATAACAAAACGCAACTAACTAGCGCGTCCTTGGCCAGTCAACATTATATATAATTATTTCTTTTAATTTTTGCGCCGTGTCTGCCACATGATGACGATATAAATAAATACAGAAAACAGTCTTAGCTATATATATATATACATATAATAATGTATATATATGTGAAGTAAGTAACATCTAGAGAAAAAATGAGCTCTTTAGGGTTACTAAAGAGCATATGCGATAAGCTTGCGCCCCAGCTAACCGACCCCACCTGCCCCTCTTCGCCACCCACTCAACTTGAATTCACGACAAAGACAAAGGCGCAACTTTAATTAGACATAACGATGAGAAGAGAAAAAACTAATAATAAATATATATATATATATATATATATATATATATATATACAGCCTAAGAATTATTACGTTATGAAAACTTCAGCAATTATTATGAGCAGCTGCTTATGAGAAGGAACTTTGTATACACTTGCCAAAGGGTAATATACTTTTGTGACTAAGAGAGTTAAGATTGAAGTTGTCTGAGACATATATATACTTTATATAAATTCTTAAATATTTAACTGCTTTCTGCTTGCTTACTTTTATGACTGCCATTGAGTGTATTTTACGTATTTTATGCAATTTAACTCCAAATTATATTTTATAAGCATTTTCTCTTTTTTATATGTGTTTTAATATAACTTAAGCAACATTTAATTTTAGTGATTGATTTTTGACCAGATTTCGCATAAATTTACTTTATAACCCTTATTATCAATTCGGTTTTTTTCAGTATGATTCCATAAGAGAAGTTTTAGTAATATTATATATATATTAAGAAAAGTCATTTAAAATAATTAAATACAATTTTTAATTAGTCAGCGGGAGTTGGAGCTGTGTCGCTCGCCCTATGCTTGCTCTCTGGTTGAGCTAGTTACGTTTCATGTTGAATACAAATATTTGTGTTAAGATGGCAAAGTTGCTTTTATTCTAGACTTAGCTTGGACTGGATTGGACTCTTTTTTTTTGGTTCAATCCAAACTGGAATTTTCCCCATTATTTTATTCTCTTTAGATAAATTTAAAAAATATTTTTCTTTCCCTTTTTATATAATTTCCATCACAATTAATTATTGTCGCAAAAATATATAAAATTTATTATCAAAACATCTGATATATGCTAAATCTAAAGCTATATTAAAAAGACTAGAGGTGCTCAACTAAACAAGGCAATTAATATACCATAACTGTAGCTGAAAGTAGTACATCCATATTCAAAAATCAAATATTGCTTAAATCTTTGAAGAAAAAAAATCATCTAAAGAGTAAGACTAGAACTTTGGGCCAGCGGCTCATAGCTGATATATGTGTCAGCTTAATTACGACCCACTAATAGGTGGAGGTGATAAGACGTAAGCCGCTTTAATTATGTAATTTACTATCGACCTCTGATATTAGTCAATGCTTTTTATATATGAAAGGGCAGGAGCTCTTCGACTTGCTTAAAGCAAGCTAAGCTTATTCTTGATTTGTTTGTCTGTTGTAACAGATTACACAGATTCTGGTTGCTGTTGTTGTTGCGGTTGTAGTTGCTGTAGCTGTTGCTGTTGTTGTTGTTTTCTAACGATGTGCTTCAAGTCTAGTCATGTCTGCTCCGACCCACTGTCATTATGTCTATTTTCAGTCATGTTCATGACTTTTCCCATGGAAGAGACCTGAGGGTCATATGCGTGCAAAGCAAAACAACAACAGCAACGGCAACTACAACAACAACGACGACGACGACGACAACAACAGCAACCGGAGCAGCAAAGCGACGACAGCCACACATTTTATGTCATGCAACAGCTAGAGCACTCATAAATAATACTCAAAAGAGCCATTTAAATGCTATTATTGCAAAAACAACACAAAAGCAGCAACAAAATACAAAAATAATAATAAATAAAGCAACTAAGTGAGACACAATCGAAATGGCGGCAAATATTGCTGTATCGTCCGTCCGTCCCTCGGTCCGTCCGTCCGTCCGTCCGTCCGTTCGTTTGTCTAGCTGTCATTTACTTGTATTTATAATATCATTTATTATGGCTTCAGCTGGAAAAGTCGATTCCTAATGTTAAACACAATCGCACAGGTCGCCAAAGCTGTGAAATGGGAAAGCAACTTCGTGATTTATAGCGCTAAATAATAATAATCTATTTAAATACAAAGCAAAGCAAAGCAAAGCCAATCACTTCACAGCATGCATACAATAAGCGCTGCATAGAGTTGAGTTCGATTTACACATTTTCTTTAAACTAAACTATAGTAAATACTTTTCACATAAATCTTAAGAACTGAGGAAAAGTCTCTTGACTCGATTTCTCTCTCTATATATATATATATATACATAAATTTATCTTAGATAATATTGAAGGACCTAATTATAATATAATACATTTTTATTTTACGAAAGGAACTGAGTATGGCAGAGTTAGTTCTGGGTATGCCTTGTTTATATTATATCTGAGAAGCTTTAAGTAATTTATGATCGAACGAGATATGAGTAAATTTAAAACAGGTAAAAGTGATTCAGGCGAGATGGCTCAACTTTATTAATTGTTATCGATAAGAAAACAATGAGAAGAGTCATTGAAAAATGCTGCTGCTGCCTGTTGCATACATTGTAACAAAATCATTATACCCTTGATTGCCATTTTCTATGGTATAATAACAAAAAAAGCTTTTCAAAAGTCTCTACAATAGATAGTATAGATATGAGGGGTAGGTAGGCTCAATGCTCTATATTAATTATCTAATAATTAAATATATGTCTGTATAAATTATCTTAATATAGATTATTTATATTTAATATAATTATATATATCAATGATGATAATGAAAACGTTATATAATATTTAAAAATATATATATATTTATCTAAATATTGTCTTGCTTGCTTGACTTGGCTCCAAGCCTGCGATTGTCTTGAAACAATGCAATTGAAACTACATTAAAACATCGAGGAATTACATAAAAAAACCACTTTATTTGGGTGAATGAGTAAATTAAATATAATTGAAATAGAATATATAAACATAATAAAGAGCGTGCGCCGACTCCTGCGAAGAAGTGAACTTGACACCTAAAGCAAGATATGGAAGTGCTTCTAAAACCGATTTATCTATTTATATTATATATATATATATATACATATGCTTATGGCATATCCATGGCAATGCTAACAGAGAGTAGAAGCAAAAAGTTAGCACTTGATATTTGAAACAGAGTTTGGCTTTGCATTTGGGGCCGCCGTTTGACATTGAGGCGCAGTGCAACAAGAGCTGGCAGCAAGAGCATTGGCGATTGTGCATCGACGATAGCAAATTATGTATATAAATAGTTTTGAGCAGATACTACATGAAATGTGCATAGGGGCAGACATCGAACCAAGTGCCTGAGCAAACAAGACGAGCCGAAACAAGCAGAAGAAGAAGAAGAAGAAGCAGAGAGGAGAGGAGAAGAAAAAAAAAAACGAGGCAATTTTCAATAAACTGTTTAAGGTCAGAATAATGCACATTAAACGATTGTTGTTTATTGGCAAATGTCATGTTCAATTAGTCGCCAGACGCTGGCTCCAAACGGCGGCCAATGTCACCTGGCTGGCGGCAGAGACTCGTGTGGCAAATGGCGCAGCTAAACGTGGCATGCAACGCGTCGCTGTCAGAGCGAATTATGTTAACAAATTGAGTTATGGTTATGGTTATGGATGATGGCGCATTTCAGTATCTCTCTGCGTGTGTGTGTAACAGGTGCAGGCCGAAGTCAAAGCCACAAATTGCCAGCTAAGCAACAATTAAGCCATGGCCAGACCAGCCAGCCCCTGGCCCATTACAGCAAACAAACCATTGTAAATCATTAAGAAACATAACACACACACACACACACACACGCACATAATGACGGAAATGGAAGTGGTAATGGATATTAAGCTGTTGGCCACAGAGCTCCACAAATCTCCAGTTGCTCATCTCTAATTACAAACTGAAGCTCGCGGCCATTTAAATGCAGTCGGCTAATGAATTGTTTCAATGACAATGTTAAGAGCCGAGCTCACAGCGTGCCTAATGATAAGTTGGGCCTAAACGTAAACGATTTCGTAATTGTGATTGTTATCGTTATTGCTAAAGCAATCAAAGTGAGCAGCAATTTGGCTCTTTTAGCAACTCAATCAGCGATTATGTAGCCATAACGAATTGAGTTCTATTAATCTGTAGACGCTTTTGCTTAGATGTGTAAGAGTTAGATGTATTTATCGATATGGGATAGCTATTGATAGGTAATCGATATGTATATGCTTAGCATTGCTATGATTGTAAATAGTTATCGTTATCGCTTTTGTTATCGTTAGCTGCTAGCTTTTGCTCTTGTATTAATTTCTTGATTTTATTGGTAATTTACAACAATTATATCGATAATTTAGAATAACAAATTAGCTATCAATAGGTTATCGTTATCATAGTGAGTTTTATAGAATATTATATTTATGTGATATCTATATGCCTTTGATATCTATATATGTTTGATAACAGTAACTTCTACCAATCATAGTCAGCCAATATGCTCTAATTATAGATTTGAAATTTGTTTTAGTAATTAATAGCATCGATATATCATAAAAATATTGATACATTATAATTTCAATATGCATATGCTTAGACTTACTTTGACTGTAGTAATCGACTATTATCGTTATCTTTATCTTAATGACTATGTTTATTTATAATCATCACTAAACGGAGGCTAGATAGGTAAAGCATCTCAATGATGTTCGTGCTCATTCAATTATCTATCATCTATTTCTAAACAGCTCCATTATTTTTAATAAATGGTATGTCTCTGTTGAGCAGCCTTAGAGGCTACTTGAAAATTAAATCATTTTCAATAAAGAAAAAAAAAAAAAACATCTCTGTTTGTTGAGTTATTCTGATCAACATACAGGAATTTCTTAGTTCTTAAATGATTTTTTATAGAAACAGTTTCGTAAGACTATAAATTGCTTCTCACATTTCGATTTGAGCTTCGATAACAGCTAAAGCTACAACAGCAGCTGTTTGACATAATCGTAAAATCCTTAATAAAAATAAAAGTTGGTTTCCTATTTCACTTTATCTCCGAGTATACATCGCTTCATCGGGCTATTCAAAGAGAATTAATGCAATGCAAGCACTAAAAGCCAACTCACAATTGCAGACGCTGACAAACCCCATTCAATTAAAATGAATGTTAATAAATGTTAAATACTAAAGAAAAAATGAGCTGAAGCTGCTTGCATGCAAATGCAAAGCGTGTGGATGCCATAAAAGGTGCAAAGAGGCGCATGATACGACAGTTTTGCGGATATATGGATATATGTGTTGGGGCACATGTGCGGAGCGGAGTTTATGAATATGTTTATGGCCGTAGGTATTCATTAGGTGAGCAGTTCCCACTTCGATAAATCGATAAATCAATGAGCGATGCAACTGTTGAGTTTTCTGTTGTTGTCGTATGTGTGCTTGGGTGTGCGTGTGTGTGTGTGTGTGTGTGTGTGTTTAGGTGTGTATTTTTTTAATTGACTCAGGCGAGGCGTCAAGATTTATGGGCGCAGTCTGGTCTGCTTAGTCCATGGCATGTACGAGTTGTACATAAAATCAAATTGCTTATGCATAAGCGTCTAATAATGTTGCTTGCATCGGCATTGGAATGCCAGGCACGGAACGAGAATGAAACAAAAACCGAAACAGAAACCAAAACAGAAACCGAAATTGAAACAGAAACTAAAACAGAAAACTGAAACCGAAACCGAAACCGAAACCTAAAACCAAAATTTTAACTTAAATTGTTATTTTTTTTTTTTTTTTTGAGCCTCGGAGCACACGTCGCAGCTCATGGCTAAGATGGCTAATTGCGAGCGCATGTGTGGCAAAGTGTTTTAGAAATTAACTCCAATGCTAAGGCAGTAAAGCGATCGCATGTTATTGAAATCGGAGCAAACTCATTTATCACAAACAACACACAAAATGCCAAACAACAATGAGTGAAGAAGAAGAAGAAGAAGAAGAAGAAGAAGAAGAAGAAGAAAAAAACAGCCGCTTCTTCAGCAAATAATCAAGTAAATCGTGCTCTAACTGGAAGATGGTGCAAAAACCTGGCCGAGCCGCTGACAAAGGTCACAGCGAGCTGAATCGAATCGGCTTTAGCATTGCCAGCCATAAAAAGAAAACGTTCTAAATTATTGCTGTCATTGAGGCAAAATTATATAATTGAGCGCTGAGAGTTAAATATCTATCAATCAATCAATCAATCAAATCAATCAGAGATCTAGCTAGCGTGTGTGTGTGTGTGTGTGTGTGTGTGTGTGTGCTATATGAGACATCGACCGTCACCTGCTGGCGACAAATTAGGCAATGCATTTTACCTCCCGCCGCATAAGAAATATTTGGTGCGCAGCGAGTGCATATATTTATTGTTTAGCCTGTCCTTGTTTAAAGTTCGTGTCTTAAGTCTTTTGTTTAGCAGCTTGACATTTTCGCAGCGGCATCTTGCGGCGGCTGCTGTTGATGTTGCCGTTGCTGTTGCTGTTGCCGTTGCTGTTGCTGTTGGTCAAGTTAAATGCCATTTTGTCGCTTTGAACTTTAAAGTTCAAGTCTAAAATGTTCAAAATGTTGGCAATATTTGCTTTTGGGTTGGGCCAGAACTTCTGTGAGCATTTGGCTTGACTGTCAAGATATCTATAAATACATATACATATACATATATATATATATATATATATATATATATATATACAGCATAAATTCGTTAATCTTAAATGCACGTCTTGTTCTGAAGAGCTACTACTCAACACATTTCAATGGCAGCCTAGCCCCAGTATTTGGTTTTTTCATTCGTGCCACACGCCTTAAACACTAATTGCATTATCATACATGTATGTGGTCTAAAGCCTAGACTTGTTTGCCTTTGTGCGTTTTATTGCTCGCTGAAATATCATTAAACTCTCGCTGGCAGGGCAATGCGGAAGAATTGAGTCTATGGCCCGCAGCGCAGGCCTGCGCCAAGGCTCCACCACGACGTCTTCTGTTGCTGGTTTGCTTTCAAATATGATGAGTCTAATATTAAGCTCAAATATCATTAGTTGCAGCCGCAACAACAGCAATTTTCACACACAAGAAAAATGCAATTTTAATTATGTGACAGCAACAACAACAACAACAACAACAACGACAACGATAAATGAAACAAATGAAATACATGCTTGTTGCTTTGCTTGATTGTTTAACTGCGGCTTTGTGTGTGTATTTTATCATTAAGTTTTATTTTTTTGTTTTTGATGTCATTTCATTTAGCTCACGGGCTGTTGGCCCAGCTGGCTGGCGTCCCAGACCATGGCATAGAAATTCAAATATAACATAGTGACCCCAACTCTATTGTTGTTGTTTTGCATTTGCTGGCACTGCCGCTGCTGCTGCTGCCGCTGCTGCTGGCAACATCGCATAGAACGAATCTGAGGTAATTTATAGCATCACTCATACGCCGCATGGCGCGGCGCAACAGTGGAGTAAAACTTATATAACTGCAAGAGAACGACTTGAATTGTCCATGTAACTGCAAAGATGAGATTAGAGCTGTAATAAAATTAAGGAAATACTGCAGGCGCATGCATATGCGACTCGCAACAGAAGTGCGACTCTTTTATGCCAGCCAATTAGCTAAATTAGTTTTTTATATTTTAAATTATGCACACATAATATTTAAATTACTATGCATTAAATTTTTTACTGCATGAATTTATGTTAACAGTTTTCTTTTATTAAAACTTTATATTTTGCAATAAAAATTATGCATAAATAATTTAAAATTAAAATTAAAAAAAAATATTACATTCTTAAGTCTTAAAATCAATTATAATTTTTTTTAAATGTATAAAAATATATTATTTTAATTTATATATATTAATATTATTTTATATATATATATATAAATTCACTTAAAATGCATGTATAAATGAAGTAATATATAAATAATATATATATATATATATATATATATATATATATATATATATATATATATATATATATATATATATATATATATATATATATATATATATATTATATAGTTGCATATCTATAATTGTATAAATTATAAAATTATAATATTCACTTATATTCACTTATATATAATAGCATTTAATTTTTTATTAGTTAAAAAATATAAAAAAGAATTAATTTTTAAGATTACTTTTTATTTTAAATATTTCATTTTTTTTTTTTTTTTATAAAAGCATTAAGATTTTCATCAGTTTTTTTTTAATATTGTTTCAAATTTATTTTCTTAATTCATTTATGACTTTAGATTAGTTTTGATTCAATTGATTAGGCAAGCGCTAAGTAGCTTATCTAATATGAAAAGGGAATTCAAATCAAATATGTTTGCTATATTCTCTCTCTCTTGCTCTCGCTCTCTCTTCTCTTTTTGCTGTCGCATGCCACAATTATTATTGGTTTGTGCTGCGCATTAATTATATCGAAATCTCTACGCATTAATGCCCATTTATGGTGCACTTAACAGCGCCCACAAATGCGGCTGCAGAAATCTGTTTGTGGCGAATTCCTGCAGCTCGATTGAGAATTAATTCAAATTGCAATCAGCATGAGCAGCTAAAATCGGCTTAAGCCATTGAAATGATGCTGATTGTATTGATGTTTAACTCAAGGGAATTTTGGAAATTCTATATGATTGTGGTCGATGTGGCCCACTGTGCCAGTGCCTGAGCTGCGGACCGCTGGAGATCTGAAGGCATCTTTTCAGCAATTATTATTGACAATTACGAGTAATGTGCAACATGTGCTTGGCAAGTGGTTTATCTTGAAATGAGATTCGTGCACACACTCGATGCACACTCTGACATTGACCGCATGCATCGCCGGCCGGCTGACTGTCAGAACTGTTTGAGTCTCTAACTAACCGCCTGGCTGCTCGGCTGACCAGCTGAGTCATCATCGAGTATCGGGCCGCAGCATCATGCAACGCCGCAAGATTCTTGAGTTTTAGTTTTTGTTTATTTTTTATTCTCTCTCTGCATAGAAACGAATTGCAAATGAAGCTAAATAAATGTCGTGTTGCTTAGTTGGTTGAGTTGTTGAATTGGCTGCTAGTTAGTTGCACTGCCAGCTTCAAGGTTGGGCGCCTCAATGCGGAAAACATGACAACACACAAAATGCTGAAGCAAAAAAAAAAAAAACAAAACAAAACTGTCATTAAAATGTAACATAAAAAGCCGCTAATTGCAAATGCTCACACACACACACACACACACTTAGACACACACTCATATGTGTACATTAATAACAAGCTCATAAATAACTGCAAGAGTCGTTGCATTGCATTGCCCATTGGCCCCCAGTGTCAAACAGGTTACGATTGCTTCCAACTGTTCCAAGTGTAATCCAAGCCCAAAACACACGCCCGCAATACTCTGGCACATAGAACCAGGTCAATGCGTCAATGCTGGGCTAGCAGATACCCAGCTTCGATGCTTTTCTAATAGCATTGACAGAAGGTTAAAATATATAATTCAAGCTACTATCGAAGAAATTATCGATAACTTATGCCTAAATACCTCCAAAGAAAAACATTATACACTTATCGATAACTTATTGATTTTTTCAATACCGAAAGTCAATGAAACTTGCACTTTCAAACTCTGTTGGATGAAGATAAGAGAAACGCTAAGAATACAATAAAATCACATTTTAGCGGATTATCGATAACTTTGCTAATGAGTCTTACTAAAAGATTACATCGTCTCGAATTTCTAATCCTTAAATTTATAATTAAGCTAGTGATTTCTAAATCAAATATATTTATAAATTAATCGATAACTATTTTTGTTTTTTTTATTTTCTTGCTTCTTTAACTTATCAAGTTAAGCTAAACTAGAGTTATCGATAATGATCCTAAAGAAAGGGCAAAAATCACAAGCTGAAGTTATCGATTGTGGTGCTGTTCTCACCCCATTGCTATATTCAGCTTAAACTTAGTCAGCATCGATTGATTTATCGACTTCAACTAATTTTTGCTCAACTACTTTTTGTTCGTCTGTTACGTAGCTTAACTTTAAATTGCGAATTGTCACTCGGCATCGCTAATATAAGCTTTAAGCAGAAGCATTATCTATTCTAGTTGAGCTAGACCCTACACATTGCCATCTGCAGCGGCAGCGAAGGTCAATGCTGCAACACTTTGGCTACGCTCTGCAAACTAGCCTCGGGCTAAGGTCAGGCAAGTGCAAGTGCAATAAATGTGACTTTCGACTTACTCAACTTCAAATTAAATGACTTGCGGCTTATTTCGATGGGAGCTAGAGAAAGTGAAGCTGGCTTAAGGCTTTGTCAAATTTATAATCAACTCACAGGCACACAGAGAGCAACATAGAGCTGAACACGCACGCGTCGCTGTAAGTGCCAGCTAAGTGCCGGAAAATTGCAACGAGTCGCTGATGAGTTGCTCAGCTCAGTTGGCTTTGGGCGTTGCCAGAGGCATGCGGCCTGCGGCCTGCGGCCTGCGGCCCGCGACCAGTGGCCACAAGTGGCATGCATCATAATCAAGTCGTGCCATGAATTATCGTGTCTGTTTATCAAATCTTAATGTGTGGGCCGCGCCAATTTCATACACCTTTCCAAGCATAACTTGTCGCCGTGTCGGCCATATCTCTTGCTGCCACATAAACCAAAACAGCTTATGAATTGTTTTTAGCCACCAATTTTACATCTGATTGCAAAACAGGCTAAAAGCTTGCCAAAGAAATTTTACAACATTTTTGTAATCTAAGCTAAAATCAATTTATGAATCTATATCATCTTGAAGTGGATATGTACTCATAACTTTAGTTAAATCAACAGCACAAACGGAGTCTTAGAGAGTTTTCAATTACATCAAATAGGGCAAAAAAAGGTGTATCAAATTTTATTTAAATCTGTGTAAGTCTCAGTGGGCGCACAGATACCATAGAGCATAGAGCATATATTCTTCAAGTGGAATCGATTATCTTTTTTTTTTTACTTACAATTTACTCAGCTCTATTCTTAGTAACATAAGATTAGCATGGATATATGTGTGATAAGTATATATGATAGGTATATATGGTAGGCACATATGATAATATATATAATGAGCAGCATTGATCCCTTATATTAGATAAAATATATAAATAAAAAAATTTTATAATATATAAGATAAATTAAGTTTTTCTGTAATCATTTAGCATGACTCGAGTGCTGAAGTAAACAATTTTAATTAATAATAATAATTTAATAAATATACTTTTATATATTTAATTCGATAATAATTACTGAAGCGCCTGGCAAAGGCGTCACAGTACCTGCTTGGGATATGAAAATGATCAATTAAAACCAATATATTTGCTTAGTAAAATATAGTGCTTAGTAAACACAACAGTTCTATATTTTCCCATGCTATAAGTAATTTTATTTAAAAGTAACTTTTTAAAATATTGTTATATCAAAGCAGCTTTAAAATGCTGACTGAAATGGGACTTGTCTGCTGTTTAGCTGTTATGAATATGCTGTTTATTTTAAGTATTGTTTTTGGTGTTTTTTTCAATCTATGACTTCAGAAAAACGTATTTTTATCATATTGTTATAGACAAGCTCTCTCTTCAGCTTTTAAACTATATTATTCTAATAAGCAGATCGAATTATAAGAAACTGTCTCCCTCTCAAAATACCTTCGTCCTCTTTGGCTATCCCCCTCTCTCGGCAGTCGTTGTGTGCAACGCATCAATGGCATGGGCAGGTCTTAAAGTTGCGTGACGTCACCACACACAATCAGCATAATTGACGCCCATTTAACGCCCACTTAGCCGCGCTCGCATTACAAACGCGGCCCATTGCAACACGCAGGCTGAACAATGTGATAATTACACGGCTGACGCCCGCGCAGCCACCGTTGGTGCGCGTCTCGCGGCGACCTCCGCGCTCAACATGTTGCCGCAAAGCCGCACAAAGCCAGATAATCAGCGAATTGTGAATTTAAATTGAAGAAGAAGTGTCATGTTTAAAACACAATGTAAAATCAGCGACAGCAATCGCAATGTGCAATTTCGTTTGCTGTTGTTGTCTTTCGTATCGGAATGACTAAACATGTGTATGTGTCATGGTGCATAAGCATACGCACACACACACACACACACACACAGAGAGGCTCATCCCATTTGCTGTGGGCCCGACGCGCTCAATTTAACGCATACGCCCCGTTGTACCGCGAGTCTCGACATCGTCATCAGGGTCATCATGTTACGAGTACTCCACGCTTGCACACCCATGCATCATTCCGTTTATAGCCACACACACACACATACACACACCAGCACACTCGCCTGCTATAATTATTTGGTTTGTCTCACTTTACTCTGTCTCTTTCTCCCTTGCTTCGTTTTGCTTTTCTTTTTGTGTCTGGTGCGCCTCGGTGCGCGTTAATCATTATGAAATATCTTCGCTTTGCCTGGCTTTTCTTTCTTCTCACTTTCATAATGCCCTCCCCCCAACAGCAACAATTGCAATAATCACTTTTATGCTGTATTTATCACTTACCTCGCGTTAATTCATTTAATATACAGATTTAATAAATTTATTGTTTTCTTTTTCTTCAGCTATTTCCCCATATTTATCTCTTTCCCTCTCGTTTACTAATTAGCTAAAGTAGTATTTGCATCATTATCAGCTTTGATTACTCAAAAGACTTTTCGCTGACTCAATGCAATCTGCCCGCTTTGCTTTTCCTTATTGAAATATGAGTCAAGCGCGAGATTTTGCATCTATTGAGCTTAGCTTTGGCTCAATCATTGTTTACCTTTGCTTAAATAAATTAAATAACTGCGAGTCAAGTCCTAAGTATTTCAACAACAATTTTTGATTATTATTTAGGCTGCACTCTGCATACAGGGTATTTTCAAGTCATGCAAACAGTTTTCTTCTTTTTTTCATAGTTCGCAGTTTCGTGACTTTGTGAAGTTTTTTTTTATTTATTTTTTTTTTTGCGCGCTGCTTTCGTTTTTTTTCAGTTTTTCATTTGATTGCTGACTGACTGACTGAGTGAATGAATGATTGATGAGCAGACACTCACTCGATGAAAGTGTTGCGCGATTTGTGTTCGTCTGCCTCTTCAGTTGCTTTCATCAGTTTCGAGCTTGTTTCTGCCTTCTTTTGTTCGCCTCCTTCTCCGTCTCTTGGCAGCTGCTCTTTTGTTTTGGCCAAAGCAAAATGGATAGAAAATTGTAACTGAAACAATTTATAATTATTCTCTTTTGTCTTGCTTTCGTTTTTGTCTTGCGTCTCTTGGCCAACAGTTGCCAATTCAATTTAGCGTGAATATTGAATAATTGTTGTGCAATTCCTATCACTTACAGCCATAATAATAACAACATGATAATAACATCATCAAGCAATGCAAACTTTCAGTTTATGAGCAGAAAAGTTACGAAGCTACGATATATGCTCTTGGAGTTGCAGTCTCCCACGCCTTTCTCTATACACTTCGATTATATGATTTTTCTATTTGTTAGCACAAATTTTCCATAGGCCACTCAATTGCTTACGTTCCCATAACTGTTATTTTCCTGTACCTGTTGCCTTTTCATGTTGTGGCCGATTTTCCTTGGCCAGCGGACATGCAGACTATTTAACAAATCATTGAGCGAGTCGCTAAGCTGCAAACATAAGACAATAAATTTTAAAACTGTCTCAATATAAGCACGCAAATACCCTCTATGGACCATAGTCTATGTGTATTGCTTGACCTAGATACGAGATACATTTCCCATAAATGTATGTTTATTTATTAATTAAATTCCAATTATTTCCTATTTATATCATTTATTCATATTCATATTAAACATTATAAATATTTATTAATGTTATAAATATAAAATACTTAATTGGAAATTTTAAAAAAAATTATTAAATTAAATATTTAATAGGACAATATTTATATTTGCATTCTAGCCCCTATTCAGCATTTTTATATATTACTTGTTGATACTCATATATCAATTTGTCTATCCATCTGGCTGTCTATTTATCTATCTTTCGCTCTATTTTTCAATTCATTTATCTCTTTATTTATTCATTCGTTTACATACATCTATATCATCGTCATATCTATCTCTCTATAAAATTGCTCTACACCCATTTATCGATCCAATCATTTATGTCTTTTTCTATATATCCATCTTCCTTTTGACTCTCCATCTATCTCTTTCTCTTCTCTCTCTCTCTCTCGCTCTCTCTCCCTTTCTTCATATCTGTCTATCGCTCTATCTCTCTCCCTCTTCATCTATATTGCTCTCTATCTCCTCATCATATAATATATCAACTTCTCAGTCTACCTCTTTACCTACCGTATGCTTATGCATTAATCTCTCTACTCTTGTACCTATTTATCTATACCTATGTATATCAATATATCTATTAGTTTGTCCATTAAATTATCTCCCTTCCATTTTCTCTTCAAGTTCAAGTTAGAGATTGCATAGAATATTTATGCTACCTTCTCCATTTCTTATAAAGTCAGGGTATTCTGTTTATAAGACGTGCTGTGCACGCCTTCAATTGGGCATGGCCAATGGTCAAAGAAACACTCAAGCTAGCTGATCAAATAAATAATAAAGTAATTTATACTTAATGCACGACATATCGATGCCACAAGCCGAAATGTGTTTGACCCAATTTCTGGTCAGCGCTATCGAAAATCATCAAACAGTCGGGCAGCCCCCACAAGTGTAGCTGCAACTTCGCAACAAAAGCCCGAAGCCGGACCCGAATCCGAATCCGCATCCCAACCCAAAGCATACCCAGACCCAAACAACGGCCAATTACACTTAACAAACTCATTATGTTCCGTTTTTCAAGCAAAAAGAGAGAAAAAAAAAAAAACTATCAATATATAAAATTTTATCGAAAAAAGCCAGCAGCGGGTGTCAATATGCAAGGCGCTCTCCCAGCACAAGTAGTCGACGAGAAGATATCCTAGACGAGGGCTTTTAATGCCACACATATCATATGAGTTATCGATATGAGTTATCGATAGCTGAAGTTAAATTAAGTTTCTGAGATCTCAGCGTTTTCAAATCAGGCAAACTGAAAGACACAAATCAAACTACACTTTCCTTAGGCTTTTCTCAATAAGTACAGGGTATAACATAAAAATATAGAAAAAGGCCAGTAAAATACCGTTAGCATTGCATGCAGTGAAAATTTGAGTTCATGTTGAAATAAATCCGCAGCCAACAACAGCAGCGACGGCAGCAGCAACTGCCCATATGAAAGGCGGCTCGTGCTGGATAGCTGGCAGTTGCAAGCCATGCCATGCCATGCCATGCCATGCCGCATGTGCTGTGGGAGGGTCGGAGGCTAGCTGGATTGGCTGCTGGCTGCTGGCTGCTAGCTGCTCGCTGCTCGACTATCTGACAGGCAACATGGCTAGAACAAAATTTATGCCAGCTGCCAGCTGCTTACATTATTATCGACTTTTATCGAGACGACATTTGACTGGTCAACGGCAGCTAACAATAACAACAGCAGCAGCAACAACAGTTACAAATTTGAATCCAGCCACTGAAGCTAAATGTAATTGAGCCGAATGCCAACGAGTGGTGGCACGAGTGGTGCAGCGTTTAGATCTTGCGGCTGATATCACAAAATATTTTATGCCTTCAGAATTTGCCATGTTGCAAGCCACTTGACAACGATGACAATTGACTGATGTATAGGCTGTACAAAATGTAGAATTAATCGATATGTGATTATGATATCGATAAGTGTATCGGACAGCAGTGAATAGCTACCGAAAACACTTGCAACTCCTGCTTCATTTCCTGGATGAAATGGCTTCCAATAAATGTTGCAGCTTTCGCTAGTTTCTCTGCAGCATTTGCTGTCCCATCTTCATCATCATCATCATCATCATCGTCGTCATCATCTACCTACACATTTCGCCACTTAACAGTGACGGGGCAAACAAAGAAGTGCTGCCTGCTCGGGCGACGTGCCACTCGATGCTGAAGTCGATCTTCGAGTGGAAGCCCGCTGGCTCGAGTGGCCCATCGACGAGCTGTCGAGAAGACGCTGTTCGCCTGCCGGAAGATGATGCATTGCCATTTTTTTTTCTTTCTTTCTTTATTGTCTTCTTTTGCTTGTCAACTGTCTAGCTCACTCACCTGTCTGTTTCTCTTTCTGTTTGTCTGAATCTTGCAGCTGAGTTTCCAGAGGAAGACAGCGACATGCTGATGGAGCCGAACGACTTTACGCCCATAACCGTGCTGCGCTCCCATGAGCAGCAGCACTTCCACATGCCGCCCACAACTCAGCTGCAGCAGCCGCATCATCGACCCGTTGCTGTCACGGCCGCGCAGAGCCGACACTTTCAGGCGGTGCCCGTGGAGCAGCAGGAGCAGTTCCGTCCGATAGCCAATCCGAATGCGCAGCTGATCTCACGGGCCGACGTGACGGCCGGACCCGGCGCCGACTCGCACAGCCAGGCGGCGCAGAACTTCTATCCGCCCTTCTATCATGAGGCGCCGCCACTGGGCCATTCGCGTCCCTATTTCGCCGGACCAGCTGGACCTGTTGGACCTGTTGGACCCGTGGGTGATAGCACGCCGCTGCAGCTGCCGCTGTTGACGTCGGCGCAGCAGCAGCAACAGCACCAGCAGCAGCAGCAGCAGCAGCGCGGCTTTGACGCCGCCATACTGGGCAGCGGAGACTTTGGTGTGCTGCGCGGCGGCACCTTCTATCCGGAGGAGGAGATGCCCTACCATCCGGAGGACAACAGCGACTACATCTATGGCGATGCCAACAACGGCCATGGCCGGCCCAGCGAGTCCTTCGTGCAGAAGTATACGTATCCCGAGGAGCAGTTTGCCAACTTCCGCGACTTTGCGGATATCAATACGCCCGCGGACTCGGCCTTCTCGCAGTTCGTTGTCGTCTATGCGGCCAAGAATGCGACCAAGCCGAGCAGCCATCCGCATCCGAAGAACATATTCGAGCAGCTGGAGCTGCTCGATCGCGAAAAGGCGCTGGAGGAGGCGGCCCTCAAGAAGCAACAGCCCAGCAAATCCAAATCGAAGCTGTCCAAGACGAAGCTGCAAAAGAAGTACACGAAAAAGCCAATTAGCAAGGAGCTCGAGCTGGAACCGCTGCTGGCGCTGAGCTAAGCCTGCACAGCCTACTCGAAATTCGCACACATATTTTTTTTTGTCTCCGCCGTCAGCTGTGCGCTTCATCAATTTTCTTTTATGTATTTATTTTTCGAGCAAAGCGAAATTTGTACTTCAGATGAACCCGTCCATGCCCCCGACGCCACGCCACCCACTCACCCACTCACTCACTCGCTCACTTCTTTCATACATTTGTACACGTGCACCGCCCCGCCCGCCCCTCTTATGGATTGCAATAGTTCCGTTAGTTGTGTGTACTTATTATTATTATTATTATTATTCTAATTATGATAACTATTATAAATGTAATTTTTTTTACCTGTTTACTTGCCTCACACTTCGTGTTGCATAATTGTTAATTCTACTTAATTATAGCCCGTAGCCTACACGTATTTGTATTTGTATTTGTATTTGTATGTGTTTAATCGTACTTTATGATGCGTATCGATTACTTAATTATTTTTTGTTTAATTAAACATAATCTTACTTGTATTTGTATTGTGTGTGTACATAAAAAAAAACCAGCTCTTAATTGTAATATTAATAATAAAATACAAAAAAAAAAAACAATTATTGCATTATTCATTTTGGCGGGCTAAAAAAAAAACACATTTGAAGTTGAATATTCATTTTTAAAGAAAGCTCGTCTGAAAAATAAATTTAAAATAAACAGAAAAATTACTCAAATGTTGATCAAATTAAATATTTTTTTTATTTAATATTTGCACAAAAAAAAACATATCTCGTTAATATTAGAAAATTTAGCGTATATTTGCATAGCCAAATGTTAGCGTTAACATTAACAACAGCTTAAATATATTCATCGCAAATAATAATAAACTTGCCTTGTTAATTCTATTGAAATGAATTCATAGTCTCATTTGTGATTTATTTCAAGGCTCAAAAACCTAATTTAAGTTGTTGAGCAAGCTGCTTGCCTTAGTCCTTAGCAAGCAGCGTGTTGAGTAGCGTCGTAAAGGAGCCCGCTGTGCGAAAGATCTATAGAAATGGAGCATATTCAGTGACGCTTTAATTGGCAGCGGAAGTGCGACTCACCCAGACCAAGAGCGGCCTGCCCAGGACAAAGAAGTAGGCCGCCAGTTTGGTCTCCTTTTGGGCGCGCTGCAGTGGCAGCAGCAGCAGGCGACGCTGCTGCGGCGGCAGCTCGTGCCAGGGCAGCAGCTGGTAAAGCAGATAGGCGAAACGCTGTCCCTCGTGGCGCACCTGCTCGGCGCCAAAGCCATAAATACACAGCTGCGAGCTAACCACCAGCGAGAAGAAACCGAGAAAGGCAATATTCTGATTCGTGTGCGGCATTATGTACTGACAGATCACCGAGCAGTAGAGCACGCAGATCAGGAGCACCTCCACACAGGCAATGTCGCGCAAGCCCACCTCGAAGCGTGCCACCAGCTGCAATAGTTGCGCATGTTGCCTGAAGAGCTCATTCAAGCTATGCTCCAGCGCACGGCCTCCGGCTGGCGACGCCTGCATGCGTTCGTCAAGCAGCTGCAGCTCGAGGCGGCGATAGTGCGCCGTCAGCCCGAAGACGAACCAGCCGTAGAGCGTGTCCACGGCGGTGGTGGAGCAGCAGAAGAACGTCAGCACAGGCACCATCAGGCAGCAGTCGAAGAAATATATTATCGGCTGTGTGACGTCATATGGTAAGCTGCAAAGAGAGAGAGGGAGAGAGGGAGAGAGTGACAAAAAGGAAAGAGAGAGAGAGTGTGAGGAATGAGTGAGAGAGAGAGAGAGTCAAGTCAGTTTGACTTATTCAGCTTAAAATTGAATATCTGTTTGTGGTTGGTAAATTGCAGAGAAAATATGAGAGAGGCAGAGAGTTACGATATAGACAGTGTAAGGTGAGTGTATTGGAATTTGAGAGCTTAAGACGATACTAGATATATTCCAGCTCATGATCAGCTCATCTGAGTAAACTATTTCTAATACGAAAGATAACCTTACAAATGATGCACGCCTAATGGATACTCAAAATCTCTTTTCACGAGATATTCCATATATCATATATATATATATATACAAATTAATAAAATATATAAATAATACTATGCATATTTTATTAATATTTAATACTAAATATAGTAGCTTCGCTCGATAGATATTATAAACTGTTAGTTACAAGACAAACACGAAAGAAGGTGGAATAAATTAGATTAATTGGAAGCAGCAACCAGGCATCGAGGTGGATTTTCACCCAACTGCAAGTCGAAATATATGAAAAATTTACAAATGCTAACTGTAAAGATAATGGTAAGCTGAATCTAGGGCACTTTAGTTTAAATATTTATCCAGTTAAAGTAGTTAAAAGCTAATCTCACCCCTGTTCCATTGTCACTTACGAGACGCGAAACGAGCTGACCGGCACGAACTGTCCTGTTTGGTAGTAAATCAGCGCAGTTGATGCGACGGGCATGACCAGGAAGGAGATGCTGGTGCCGGCGCACATGAGCAGGTAGATGGCCGAGAAGATTTGGCCGCGACGATTCTGCACTTGCCACACGCGCAGCTCGGCCGCATCGCCGTTTGCGCGCACAAAAGGCGCTTGGATGGCGGCAATGAGAGAGACCAGCTCACGGCCCTTGCACACAAAGATGCACATCTTGAGCAGCGAGGAGATCATCTGGATGCCGTGCATCAGCGCCTCGGAGCAAAGCACTATGTCGCTGCGGTGCTGCACGATGAAGGCGCAAACGGTGCACAGCTCGAAGCTGGTGGCGAGCACCATAACAATGTAAGTGATTGGGGAGCGCAGCGTGCGCCTGCCCGGCTCCAGGTCCAGCCCCATGAGGCCGAAAGTAAAGCGCTGCGTCCACAAATTAGCCAGACAGGCCTCTAGCAGCTTGGACATGCTGATGCCAACTGAAGCTGATGAGCTCGCCACTGTCGAAGTCAATGTTTTCGTGTGCATCTCATTCAAAAAGTGGAAAAGTGGAAAAGCGGGTGTGGGTGAGTCGAGTCGCTTAATTGGCCTTATAAATAAAACGTTAATTTGTCGGTCTTCACACACACACAAACACACACACACACAGACAACTTCCACAAGCCCAGCAAACTTGGCTAAGTCAAACTTCATGGCGAATGATTTAATTAAGGCCCCGGAGTGCGGAACGAGGCCCACACCTACTGCAAGACATGCAGGCACCTGTTTGGCACAGTGGCACAATGCCGGCCAGAGTTGCCTGAAATTTTACACCAATCGAGGCTGATTTGAGGAGTTGCTGAGGCTAAACCAATGCAAAGCATTGCATATATATATCAATATTTTTGTGAGGAAAATACAAAAATTCAGAATTCAGAGAGCTGAGACTGTTCAGTCAGGGAGGAACAATTATTTTCATTACCAATTTCTATAAACACATGCGAAATGAATGAATAATGAATACATTCCTATCAATACAAATTATATTCTAAATAATTAATTTGTAAATAAAACAAAAATTTAATCAACAGAGCTGCCTAGCCACGTGAAGGTGCCTTTGACCTCGCTGCCACAGCTGAAGACATTTTATACCTGATGTGTTTCCGGTTTGACCAAGCGCCCACCAAACTTAATGTAAGCTGTGAAGTACGCAAATCAATATTATTTATAATATAAACTATAAATAATATAATATAAATCTAGCATTGATTGGGACAATGAAAATAGAAGTATGACATGGCAGGGGAAGTGTAAGTCAGTTGGCTGGCAGCATGTATTGAAGAAGAGATTTCATGTTGCGAGGGATATGCTGGACTTATGTAGCAGAAGTGTAACTCTAATTCTGGAAACTCTGGTAATTATATTAAATCTGGGTAACTGGTATCACCCGTTCGTAATTTCGACTCGAAAAAAGAAAAAAATATGAAATATTTAATTTGCCAAGAGCTAAAAACTATTTGAGCAAATCTTTCATTCATTTAATTTCTTTAGCATTTTCAATTCATCACTATTTTATACTGCCGACTCGAACAAACAGATGACTTAAAACAAACACAAGAGCTATGAATCTAAGAAATTCTAAAATATTTCAATTAACTTAAAGTAAAGTTGAAGTGGCCTTGAGCCCATAACACAGCTAGAGCTAAGGAAGTACTTCCTATCTGAGCAAATTTTTCTTTCAATTGATTTCTTTAATAATTTTCAATTCATCACAGAATATATGAAGATATATAACTTAAATTAAAGTTAAGCTAAAATGGCCATGAGCCCATAACACAGCTAGAGCTATGGAAGTACTTGAGCAAATCTTTCTCAAAATTAGTTTCTTTCAATTTTTTATTTATTTTTTTTTTTTTAATTAGATTTTCTATTTCAAATCTGTTCAACTCTACTTTTATTACGATTAGTTTCGCCTTATTTTCGATTAATGCGTGTCAAATTTGTGTTGCATTTTGCCTTGGCACCACGGTGATACGTCAAACGGGCGGCGGAGCGCGGCCTGTCGAAAAGTAACTGCAACTGTAACTACAACTGTAACTGGAACTGCGAGTGCTACTGCCTCGGCTACTGCTCAGTCATGGTCATTGTCCGCTAGCGGTTCTTATTACACACACACATGTGGGCCTGTTTTTCCTCTCTCGTTTGTTGTTGTTGGTTTTTATCTATCTATCGACAGCCGCTGAATTCCCGGCTTGGCATATGTTTTGACATTTGGAGGCTGGCACTTAATTTACGGCCTCACCTTTTTCTGCGCGCCGTGAATGTAGCTGCGAGTGTCAGGCCCAGGCCCAGACCCAGACCCAGACGCAGACGCAGACGTCGAGGCAGTCTACAGAATGGAAAGGTGCGCGGTGGCACTGCATGGCGCACTCTAGTTGCGTACCAAGCGCGTATTTATAGATTGCGCGATATGTTGGTTTTCCCGCCCGCGTTTGCATTTGGGTGCGCTACCCAGCAACGGCCAGTTGGAAACTAATTAAAAGTCTTGCTACGCGCTTGCATTGCACACAAAATGCAATTAACCGCAGTCGTGGGAAAACAGCAAACTCGTTCCACACACCAAAAAAACCTAAGGCCCAATATGCAGACATTTTTCAATATCGCTCATACGACACGTGTGTGCTGGGCCGCAGTGGAGATGTTTGTAATTTATGGTGATTAGCCAGCTAATTGATGAACTGGGCGGACACTCGATAAACAGTTAAGCAGCGAAACAATCGATCGGTCTATTCATCATAATTCACTTCCGTTTGACTTGCGGCCGGCATTAAACTAGTTGTCATTGTGCCTGTTAAACGTTGTCGGCTAAATCGCCTTTTGATTGCCGGCTCTTAAATCATTTTTTTTTTTTTGTTTTTTGTTTTCTTTTTGTGGCAGCTCGATTTGTAGCAATTTGCTGCAACCAATTTCAGTCAATTTCTGTGGTATCACTTACAAATTACGAATTTTTTTTACGTTTGTTGTCAAATCAATAGCAAATCGAGACACTCGCAAGCGATTCATATCGATGAATCAGACGCAAACAGTTCTTAACGCTTAGCTCGCTGCAAGCTTAATTGCACTTAATTAATTGTTGTCAACTAAAATTTGTTTTATTGAATACCCCTGCTCTATATGGATATGGAATAATTTGAGATATGAGTGTGAAGCAGCTTTCAGTTAGGCTCTCTTTGATGTCGTTAGATGAGATAAGAGCTAGCCACAAAGCGCATGTTCAGGTCGAAAATATTTCACACATTTTGTCTTTTTTTGTTTTTTTTTTTTGTCAAGCATTTTGCATGTTGCCTTGTGGCAAGCATTTGTCAACGCGCCTTGCTAGGCAACAAGCAACAAATTTGTTGTGGCAAGGGCTGTCGTTTTGTCCATTTGTCGATTTGTCTGTCTGCCAGTTGCGGCTGTTGCTGTTCGCCAGTTTGGCAACAGCTCAGCAGAACGCGCAGCTCGAACACCCACACGGCAGTCAGCTGCATGAAAATTCGCGCTGTTGGCTAATAAACTTCAACAGCCAAACTTGCACTGCGGAGCCGGGGTCGGAGCCAGGCGCAACTGAAATTCAATCACACACACACACAGAGTCACAGAACTGTGACTCTATAATAAGGCGCAGTTAGACAACTGCCAAGCACTTTAAGCGAGCCCCCCCAAAAAAGGTTTACATACTCCACACACACACACACCCCTTGCTTTTGGTTATTTGCCTTTCGTGCCGCTGAAAACTTTATTAATATCCAAATCGTGCGCTTAATTGAAATTTATTGTTAATGAAAACAAAATTATGGCAAACAACTACAGCCACTTGACACGAAAGAACCAAAGAGACCCCAAGCTCTGGCCCGTTACACGCCGAGCCAAATTCAATGACCCAACCAACCAACATGAAGATACAGGCCGCGCCGAGAGCTAACTAAATACGGTTAAAAAGTGCAGATTTTGTCGCCCACACAGCCGCCCGCCTGCCTATATAAAAAAAAGCAAAACTGAATCAGAGAGAGAGAGAACTGTAGACGGCAAGCGCAGGCAGGTCGACAGCCATGGGTATAGACGGCATTTGAGTCATGGTCTCCGGCCAAGGGCCGCCGTTTAATGTTGGCCAAGCTGGCATTAATTTGGCATTTAAAAGCTCATTAAGGCGACAGGCCCGACAATCATGAGTGACAGAATCTGTGGGTGGATATCTAACTGGACACGGCCAGCTCGTATATCTACTTACTTAACGTGTCGACAGCCAATTGGCCCAAGCCCCGTTTGTTCTTTTGACTCCATCGTATATACGGCTAATTATTTCGGTTATTAGCGCCATTTACATTCGCGACTATATTTCGCATGTCTTAAGTGTGTCACATCATTAGCTGCCTCTTACCAATATTTCAAGTCTTTGGCCAGGAGTTCACAAACTATTTGCTCGCATCGAATTCAGTGCTGCACAGTTCGTCAAGCTCTTGACTTTAAAATGTTCTCATCAAATTCCAAGGCCACGTGAATAATATAAGCAGTTGAATATTTGATTGATTAACGGCAGTTACTAAGAGAAAACAATTATTAATGTATGTGTTAATGACAATGTAATTTTAGCATATATAAAATAATATTTATAAAATCGATATATATCTTAAATATTTTTTTTTAGTTTAATATAAATGAAAATAGATCAGATTTTTGGCTTGTGGATACCTCTTCTTCTTGCTTCAAATTTATAGTAGAGTTCTAAGTTTTTATTGCGTTCAGAGAAGCTTTTGCTTATTAAATAAATATCATAATAATAATTGATAACAAATTTTAGTTCTAATAAATGTTCTTAAGGAACTAAATTTGTTTATTGAAAAAAAAAAAATGTATTAACAATTACTTGCCCATAGCAAAGCCCAAGGCAATCACTACTTCGAGGCTTATTTTATTTATAACCTTAAATAATAAAATAAAGCCAGCTTAAAATGATTGGTATCAGCTCTGCCGACGCTTCAGGCAGACTCCTACTCAGCCTCCCTCCACTCACAGCTCAACTCAGACTTTGGGGTAATTCTTACATCTTGTAGTTTCCTCTTCTGCTGCTCTTATTTGCTTTTCTGATATATATTATCTCTTAGCTATTATCTAATATTTAGCATAGCCTCGAGAGCAATTACTCAGAAAGTATTTCACAAATTGCCAACTCTCTTGAGTAAGTAACTGAGCAGCACGCAATCGCAATCTAGATCTAGAGATGCAGCTGGTGGGTAGACCTCCCAGTAAGCTGACTTCACTCAAGCTTCTTAGGGGCATTTACACGCTGATAGCAACAATTTGAAATGTAAATGCGAGAGGTACTAGAAGGTAAATATTGAAATGTCTCAACGAGCGAGGCTCAAGGCGACTTTGTTGGCAGCGGCTTCTGTTTGTTTAGGCTGTTTTTATTTTTATTTTATGTTTTTTTTTTTTTTTTGTATTCTTTATTTAGGCTTTTGTTGTTGTTGTTTTTTTTTTTTTTTTGTTTCCATCACGACGCTAAACATTCGCATTTAAGCCTTTCACAGTTGCTAGACATTGCGATGGCTACCCTGATGGCAGCCAGCATATTTAACGTAGCCATCAGTTTGTTGCCAACTAATGCAAATAAATTGTGAACAGTCACTGGCAACAGCAACGAGACGAAAACAACAACAACAACAAAAACAAAGCACGCCGTGCTCATCATCCCGAAATGTTGTCGCAGTTGCAGCTTAAAGTCAGCGACGTCTTCGTCTCTTAGTCAATCCACAATCGTCATCCCCATCATTGTCATCGTGGGCCACAGTGAGCCAAAGATTTGTGCGAGATGCATTTGAACAACGCTTAACAAATGATTGCTGTGACATTATTACCCAACAACAACAACGGCAACAACTACGAGTACGACGACAACCATAACAGTAACAACACATGAATCACCTGTGAATACCCTATGCAATTGCTAGAAAGGCGAAGAGCATCTTCGAAGCTGAAACAGAGCTAATATGTTGAAGCCTCGATAGATGCCGTTTATCGATAAATGATAATAATTGAGCTCGATTTGTTTATCGATAAAACTACAAAAGCTGCAAGCAATTCTTGATCGAAAATGCATTATCGATAACTAGCCAAAGATGAAATAGGTTCACTTGTCAATTAATGATTGAAACTTATGAGCTTAGCGATAATTGAGCTAATTTGATTTTTATATTTGAAAACAATTGCTAAAATCGAATTAATTAATTATAAAATATTGTTTATATCGATAAATAAATTAATAATGTCATTAGTCAATAAGTGGCGGTCAAGGTATATTTGCTTATCGATAAAAAATTAACAAAATAATCGATTCATTTGTCAACACATGGCAGCAAAAATCGATTTTCCAATTGGTAAATTATAAAAATTGCAACCGATTTATTACCGATAACTTCAGATAATTAAAATCAATTTGATTTTTCATAAGTAGCACTTGCAGCACAGGGATTACATAGATAGTATTATGCTAAAGTTATGTATGTGGTATCTAGAATACGAGTAACATTTACAATTACTGCTTTCATATTAGCATCAGCTCTATTTACAGGGTATTCGAAACCTTTTTAATGAGTACAATTTAATTTTACTGCGAGTATCGATAAATGACGATTCATGACGAAATGGCTAAAATCGATTGCCATCTGCAGCATTTGCTTGAAGTCAATTGCAGGGTATTCAAAGGCCGTTGAAATTGTTGCTGTCGCTCCGCGGCATAGATGGGCTACCGTTCGCTGTTCGTGGCTGACGCTGATGCTGTTCTCGTTTAACTTTTGCATGTTTCCTCTTTGGCAACTGTCAATGTTATGCTGGAAACTTGAAAATTCAGCAGCAACTGCAAATGTTGCTGCTGTTGCTGCGGCTTGCGTCTGTCGCTTCGTAATGATTTTCATGCCAAGCATAAACAATTATTTTCAATTGCAACACATTCTTATTGTTATTTTGTACAAAGGCAATGGCCGCCATTTGGCATTGTTGTTGCCGCCGTTTGTCTCACTTGAGACAGCGAGAGAGAGAGAGAGAGAGAGGGGGGGGGGAGAGAGCAGCTTAGGCCTAGTATTGATAAAGCGTCAGTCACTCAATCACTCAATCATGCGCATCACTCAAGCTAGTTGAAGACGCAGCGCGTGGCATGCCAAAGTTCGTGGCCCAAGTCTTTTGTTTTGATTGAAAGTGCTCGAGCAGCTGACATTTGTTGTTTGCCACAGCCGCTGCCACAGCTTGTGCCGCGTTAATTATGCAATCGCTTTGGCCAAAGACAAAGTGCGGCTCGAGCATGCCACACGCATGCAGAAATCGCTTAAATTTGATTTTGTATTTTTATTATGCGCCATCATGCAGCTACCTAACCGAACAACAGCAGGCAGGCAGCCAGGCAGCCAGGCAGCCAGGCAGGAACTTGAGAATCTTGAATCTCAATGCAGTAGTGGGCAATGCGCATGCAGCGACCAGCTGAGCTGCCAGCCAAGAATACACCTACAGCGACAGCAACATCTATGCTGACAGCAGCCAGCCTCTTGCCATTGATCAAGCATGCTGCACATGACAGCAGACCAGCGTGTGTGTGTTTATTTGTCAAGTCGAATTTTGCACACACTTCACAATTGTTTACCCTGCTGCTGCTGCTGCTGCTGCTGAAGGCGCTGTCAGACTGCTCAAGCCATGCGGCAGCCTTCGTTGTGCTAAATCAAGTTTATCTTCAAGCAAGATCTAAAATTCATTCCTGAACTAACTTGTACACAGATTATTTATTGTCTAGCGCTGTGAGTGACAGAATAACTATTTTCCAAGTACCCAGATGTTCTTTAATGCTTACGACCTCAGGCTCAAGTGCCATGTTCTAAGTAATAGATGCCAGAGACAGAGCCGAAGTATCTGCATTGAGTTGTCGAGCTTTGCAAATGCACAGCATTGCATGCACGGCACAATCATAATGAAGTTGATGATGATGATGATGATGATGATGATGATGATGATGATGATGATGATGATGATGTTATTGGTTATGATGATTACTCATGTCAATTATTATATAAGACTATTGCACCGACCATAGCTGCCTCTCTCTCTCTCTCTGGCTGTCGGCGAAAGCCACAAAGAGATTCAACAGCAAAAAAAAAAAAAATATATATATATATATATATAAATATAAACGACGGCAGCAAAATGCAATTGATTTTGTTGTATAATTTCTACAGCTTCATCTGTCGGCAACTGCATTCAATTTATTGAAGATGCGCGGTGCTTTATTGCTCTGCCAGCGCTCCCGAGTCCAGACCCAATGAGATATGAGTGCCGCGCGTCAAGTATGGAGAGCCAAGAGTCGAGTTGTTAAACGAGCTGCAAACAGCGACAATGCGACACACACACACACACACACACACACACCACACACCACACCACACCACACACACACACATGTGTGTTGTTTCTTGTGTTTCGCAAACGAAAGACTTAAGACACGAACTTTTTTCTGAAATGAGCAACGGCGGCAAAAAATAAATTTATAGGGCGCGCTCGTGTCATAAAATTTATCAACCATGATCTAAATTACAATGTGAGCTTGCAATTTTGTTTCTTTCTTCATGCATATAGTTAAGTGTTTGTACTTTACATATATAAATATATTTATATATACATATAAGTGTTGGAGCTCTGCGCTTGTTATTTATGACTGACTGGCAAAGGACTTGCCATGAATAATGCAAACAATAAATATGTCTGGCTGGCTGGCTGTCTGTCAAGTCCGACAATGAATTGCTTTAATCAGTTGTCACTTCATGACCAGCATACGTGGCCCAAGTGCTGCACAGTCATGGTCAGATTGTGTTCTATTTATGTAATGGCCAAAAGAGACGAAGAGTGACGGAAAGAGAGAGAGAGAGAGAGAGAGAGAGCGAGCTCCCTATAATTGCTTCACTTTCTTTTTCTACAAAGGACAAGGCACAACACGTCAACTGTCAATTTCAACTTTTCGGATTGGTGAGAGTTTTCTTTACGTATTTTTCCCGTTTGTTTTTTTGTCTCGAGCGAAAGTGGAAAACGGTCTGGATGATGTTGTGGCGGCGTTGTATGTGCCTCATGAGCCATGCAAATTGAAAAACCAAAATAGTGCTCGTAAATGTTGACAATTTTGCATAGTACCCAAAAATAACAACAACTGGCAACATCAGCGCACGATTTGCTGCGGAGCAGGAAACATTTTATGCGACTGCAACTGCAGCTGAGGCGCTCTCGGAGGAATGGAGTGAAGTGGCCAGCAGCTGAGCTTATTGCAACGTTAACCGGCCATGAAAGAGGAAATCAATGTTGCTGAGAAAAGCCGCACGACAGCCCGAGAAAGAAACGAAAAAAAATAAAAAAAAATAAAATAAAATAAATTCAAAAAGAAAAGTCGCACGCTTTTACTGGAAAGCCAAACCAATTTCACTTGCCGTCTACTCAATTGCGTTAGTTATGAGTGCAGCAGCCGCAGACGGAGGGGCCGAGGCAGAGACAACAGTCCGACGACAACATAATCATGCCAATTGACAAAATGTGTCAACCCAAGCAACAACTACAACTACAACTACAACAACAGCAACTCAGTTCGAAGAAGGAAAGCGTCTGTTGCACTTAACTGCATTGCAATGCCCCAAACAAATTTCCTGTTGGCCGAAAACGCGTAAATTGCCCCCCTCATGCTGCAGCAGCAGCAACAGTTTCAGCTTCAGTTGCCGCTGCTGTCGCTGCTGCTGCTGCTGCTGCTGCTGCTGCTGCCGGTTAGCAATTTTTCACAATTTGCAATTATTGAATTTCTTCGATGGCATCAGCGAGACTTCCTGTCATTTGATTTCGTTTCGCTAATGTGCTATTAATTTGCATTTGCATTATGTCGCAGCAACGGTTGCTGCCGCTAATTAGTTATTGCTGATGTTGCTGCTGTTACAACACGATAATATTGCAGTTACAACAGCAGCAGTTGTTGCCGTTATTGATGTGCAATTTTGTGGGCTTTGCACAGCTCTCAATTTAGGTTTGATGTATGTTAAGTGGAAGATGTCAGTTCAACTGGTTCGCCGCTGAACTGGTTCAATGCGGTAATTCCGAAATATATACAAAAGCATTTTGACTTGCATTTCTTTTTGCTGACAAAAAGACATTGCCTATTTAACAGATTGATTTATTGCTGATGAACAGCTGAACTGGTTCGCAAAGTGGTTCAGTTTCATAATATAGAAGCTATCAAAGTATCGAGTTACGTATATGTATTCAATGCAAAGACGTTGCATAATTAGGGATATATTTATAGGTGGTTCATAACTGAACTAGTTCACAAAGTATATTAGATTCATATATTTAAAATTAGCTAGCTTATCTTGCTTATTGCGTTACTCACACAAAAATACAAAGTCAATTACAATATTTGTTGAGCATTTGCGTATATTTGGTTTCTCACGGAACTAGTTCACAAACTGCTACATAGCAAATATGTAAAGAATTGGTTACTTAAATAATTAAAATATTGCTAATGCAATGGCAATGTATTTTTAAAGATGAACTGAACTAGTTCACAAGCCGGTTACTACTAAATTAGATATAAATTAAGCAAAAATCTTACCTTTTCTGACAAGTAGACCATGCATGTTGTCTTAATATATATCTACAACTGGTTCGCAATTACTGGTTCATAATTACTGGTTCGCAATTGAACTTTTTCACAATCATTTTTAATCAAATATCAGACGTTGGCTGCTGAAGCCTAACAATTATTTTTGAAGCAAACACATTTTTCTTAAAGGCCGATTCGTACTGGTTCATCGGAGACATATCGGAATATAGCGAAGCTTGCTCAGCTCAGCTTCATTAATTTTATCTAAATAAATCTGTAACTAGATTACGGGCAACAGAACATTTTCTTATTGATGTGGTTGTTAGCGAGTCTATGCCTCGGCAACGATTCTGCGAACGGAGCTGAGATGCTATCTGAATGTAGTTAGAGAGCAAAGCTCTTAATAAATTGTCAGATTGCTGCAAATTGAGCGGGCTATAATGATATGCTAATGGCTGAGCTCTTGTATTAAATTGTTTTTAAGTTTGGCATAATAAAATTTGATTTGCAGATTAAACACATTTATGGAGACGATCGAATGCTTTCCTGTTGCCAAAAGTGGCATTAGTTTGTGGCAAAATTTTGATGAACTGAAATGGGTTTGGCAAATCATTTGACGGCGCATTGCACAAATTCAAAAAGTATAATCATTTCGGCGCTTGACGCAAGTCGATGTTGCAACAGTGCCGCCACTCAACGGCAACGGCAACGGCAACGACAACGGCAACGACAACGGCAAGTGTCATTGACTAATGTTGCATGAAGCGCACAAAGCAAGCAGCTAACCACAATAACCAAAACCAAAATCAAAACCAAAGGTAAAAAACCGAAAATTCAAAACAAAAACCCAAAACCAATCTAAAGGCAATGAAAACAATAGAACCAAGCAGCTTCCAGTTGCAGCAGCGGTTGCTGCGGTTTCTGATGCGGCCCAGGCCCAGCCCCAGCCCCAGCCCCGGCCGCAGCCGAAGTCTATTGCAGTTGCAGCTCCCAAAAGACGACCCAGCCACCGAATGGCAATTTTGATGGCATGCCTATAATTTAATGCGGCTTTGTGTGGCATGCACCCATACAAAGTCGGCTGAGACGAAATGTGAATAGGTTGGCAGGGTCAGCAATAACTTTGCTGGCCAGGGCGAGGGTCCGGGGGCAGTTGGGGCGCCGCGGAGGGTGGCTACACCTACTGGCTGCTTGAGGCATGTGGCAATTAATTTGAGCGGCTGCCACGGACTGACATTTGCGGCGAACGTGAAAGGGCGCAATTTTTACAATAGAAACATTTGTCGCAAGACACCTCCTCCTCCCAAATAGCACAGAGTCTTCACCCGGCATCCCCCGCTTCTGGTATGATCCAATCACCGTTGCCGATCAATGTGGCAACATGGCAGGCAGGCGGCTTCGATGCGCTGCGGCGTGCCAAAATGTTAAATGGGACAAGACGACAACAGCGACGGGTCGCCGCATGGCTCAGCGACAGAGATGGAGTTCGAGTTGCCGTTGCCGTTGCCGTTGCAGTCGGCCACTTGCCACACCAGCTGCAGCAGCAACGGCCACGGCAACAATAATATGTATATGCAACTGCGGCCCCACTCCGGGCCTTTTTTTCTTATTTTTTTTTTTTTTTTTTTTTTTGTTTTTCTTTTTTCTTTTGGTAAATGTCAGGAAAAATATTGCTAAAATCTAGGCAAACGAGCACTGCGTCGCCAGCTGCATTCCACAGCGCCAACATTTAATAAGCAAAATGGGTTATTAAGCAAAGTTCGAACTGACCCCCTCCCCCCACACGATCCCCCAGCAATGTGAAGAGGCTACGGGCTCAAGCGCCCCCACAGTCAATGTTTTGTGCAATTTTTATTGCGCATAAACTAACCTTTTTTTCTTTTAGTTAATTTTTTTCAACATTTTTTTTTAATTTTTTGTTCAAGGTTTGAGCAATGAATGGGAATCCGCAATTGCTAAACAAAACAAAAAGAAAAAAAAAGGCATATAAAAAAGCTGAAGAAAATTTCATTTGCTGCGCTCAATGCCAGCACGACAACAGCAATTCCACACCTCAAATTGATCAGCTTTGTTAAATCTTCAGCCATGGGAAATTTTGTTGGTGCTGCAAAACACTAAAGTTTCTTTCAAAAGTGGTTTTCGGTCGATTAAAGAGTTAAATCAGTTACTAGCGGTTCGCAAGAACCTATGCCTGCAGCTGGCAGTGTTTGGAGTTGAATATTAAATGAAATATTTTATGCTTAGATTAAATGTAAAATAAATGTAAAACTTGAGATAACTATTTTGCAGAATTTACTATAAAATTGTACTGCAAGAACCAGAAAGATGGTGTCAGGTGGATGGCTACTTATTTCCGGCTCAAAGGACCAATAATTGTGGTGATTGCATATATATATATATATATATATATATATATATATATATATATATATATATATATATATATATAGAGAGAGAGAGAGAGAGAAAAGAGACATAGAAAGAGAGAACTACCTATTGACGCCTTCAAGAGGACTACTGGAAGCATTTAGGGCAATCAGAAAATACTGAGAAAACCATTGAACACGAGGACACAGCCAAGACACTTGTGCTCTTCACTCCAGTTGCACGTCGTGGAACATGAGCTTCCAAAAAATTTAAATTATTAAAAAAAAAAAAATATGTTACTTTGCTTAGAATCTGGACATTAGAACAGCAATTGAAGCGAAAGGCATAGCCCTTTGGGGCAGTGATCGGCGCAGCATCGATCGCTGGAAGTCCTACCAAAGCTTCTAAAATCATAAAAAACTTGGAGTTCAGCTGTGCAGCTTGAGTTCAAGTTCAATCTAGATTTTTGATGTATTAGCCAACTATCGCTCAGCTAAATATATATTATAAAGCAATTTGTGTACAGAAATTTAAGATATGAAATTAATAAATATTAATAAATTAATAAATCAATAATTAATATGCTTAAAACACACATTAGGCATATGAAAAAAAAACTCTAAGGTTTTCTGCTTTTATTAATTACGAATTAGATTTTGTTTTCGATGCTTTTGATTAACGATGTGCAACTGTTTTGTATAACAGCTTAATTAATATCATATATATATATATATATGTATATATATATATATATATATATATAGCTCAATTCTAGCCAACGGCAACAACATGAATTGTATAGAATAAACTTGCAGGTCTCATATTGAAAGCTCTCAGATATGTTTTGACATAAGGTAATCGAGTGTAGTGTATATAAATATATAGCGAATTTGATAGCTAACCGGATTGCAAGTGATGGCTTTGATTGGCCAATTCGTTTGAAATTTGCAGTAATCATAATCAAAACAAATGTCGAATGGGTTCCGTCCACTCGGTTCGTTTTGACATTCTGAACAGGCATTTGAGAGCGATGTGGACAGCACTTGCATTGATTGGGGAATGTGGACAACTGGCAAATGCATTATAATAAATGTCCTATGATTGTCACAGAGCTGTCAGATGCTAGCGAAATGTCACGTTACATGGCCGCTTGGCATCGATAGAGCTTCTAGCTGATCGTGGATCAGAGCCGCGATCACTGATCGCTGATCGGTGATCGATGGTTGCGCGTTGCCGAATGGACACTTGACTGGGCTTGAACGATTGATCTTATGACGACGGCCTTGACTTTCAAGCGACAGCCAGTGAAATGTCAAGCGATCGAGTTAGATAAAATGAGAGAGGAAGGGACGGAGAGAGCGAGAGAGGGAAGAGAGACAGTTGAATGACATGGAAACACTGGCAAGTACATAGATAATGCCGGGGATTAGGTAATGAAAACAAAAGTCAAGAAAAACAAAGAGGCGAACAAGCAACAAGTCGAGTCAAGTCAAGCACTCGGACATGCCGAACAAATTGTGTGTGTTTGAACGGATTTATCCGGTTCGACAGGGACACGGACACAGACCCAAATGCTGGCCATATGTGGGTTCAATCAAAAGCACTCTCGGCAACAACAATCGATGCTCTCAAGGCTGAGCGATTCTAATTATCAAAGAACTTAACGAAAAACACACACAAATATATAGATAGATAGATGTATACATAGATAGATATATACGAGTGTGCTCGTAAATATATGATATCGATATGAAAAATGAATACTTATCAAACACGACAAGCGAATAACAAAACAAATTACCAACAATTGCCATTAAAATATGTTTTCATTAACATTTAATTGAGCCGAGAGGCCGAACGTTAAGCTGGCAGCCCGATGTGGCAGGGGGGAGGGGGGTCGCCGCACATACGATTTTTGCCCATGCCATAAGCCAATGGCCAATGATTGTCAGCGTCGTCGAGTGTGATTGATTGATGTACGATAAGCGGCAGGGCAGCCAGCGACAGCTGAGATTGCGCAGCTCGGTTCATTGGAATCTAAGTCCCCCACACACAAGCACAGAGAGCGACTCGCAAGTAGAGTAGAGCTGCCTACCCCCATTGTTGTGGCTATGGCGCACCCAAATTTGGTGATTCTAAGAGCAACAACAACAACAACAGCAACAACCAAAGCAACAGCAACAGCAACAGCAGCTGCTGAGGCCACTTAAGCGCCCGCCGCTGAGATCAATTTGAGGCGATAAGATTAGAGGGCGGCCAAGCGAATTGTGTATGGAGCCAATTGAACGCCCACAACGATCCCAAAATTTGCTACATAGAAGCATCGGACAATTTTTCAATACAGCTATGCACAGTGGTGCCAGTTCATAGTTAAGTTTGTAAATATTTGACACAATATATTATTATAATTATATTATTATAATTATATTATATATTATATATTATATATTATATATTATATATTATATATTATATATTATATATTATATATTATATATTATATATTATATATTATATATTATATATTATATATTATACATTTTTCTACTATTTTTTCAATAACTTCGCCCCACTATGCAGCTTTAAGATCAGCTTAGCATAAGTACTTCTCTACACAATAACAGGCCCGCATATTTACTTCCATTTATACCCATATGTACAAATGGTGTGTGTGGTTAGACGCTTGGTTGGGTTCACAAAAAAAAAAAAAAAACACGTGCTGGGTTAGGTACAATGTACACACAAATAAGGAAGCAATTTGCCATGGCTCTGGGCTGGCGCGAGTAGGAAACGAAATCTAAGCCATAGATGCGAACAAATTATGCGAGACTCCAACGCCAACGCCGAAGAGAACGACAACGCCAACGGGGCAGTGGCGGTGGCGGTGGGCAAACGTGAACGCAATTATAAGCGAAAGACTTAAGCAGCGAACTCGCTGCTAAGCGGTTAAGAATTTTGTTTTGGGCGCCTTCATTCATCGTGATCCCGCCTGCCACATACCAAGGCTCTCACAAAAGCAAACGCTGTATTAACTGTATTTCGCACAGCGAACGTTGACTGCCACAAATGTTGCCATGCCAAGCGAAGTGGCGCATGTCAAGGACATAGACGTGGGCAAAGGTGAGCCAGACGCCAGCCAGCGCGCTGCATTCATTTGCATAACAAGCGACACGGCTAACGGTCAAAATGCCTAAGCAAACAATTGTGCAAATTGCGTCAAGATTGAGATTTGAGCGACTCGAGCAGTGAAGCAAAGCAGCAGCAGCAGCACGGCAGGGCCCATCAAGAGGTGCGGCTTAGTCACCCAGTCACTCAGCCAGTCACTCAGTCTGCCTGTTCGCTGTAACAATGGCAGCTGCTTGTTGCATGCCACTGAGCTGCTCTTCATATTTGCAACTCGCCTGCTCTGTCTCACAATTTACTGCCCTGCTTCTGACCGACTTCGTTTTGCCTTCGTAAGCTGCATGTAGTTTTGCGTAAATATTTGCCATTTTTATCGATGATGTCCCATTGTTTGTGGCTCAAAGAATAATGGTAAGAGGAATAAAAAAAGGGAGAGGGCAGCGAGGGGGTGGTGGGGAGGGCACAGGCCAAATGCTCAGCCAGTTACATCAGAGACGCACAGCTCATCGCCGGCTGAAGACAAAGCCTAATGAACTTCCGTTTTGTCAATGATTTTCTGTGTCAGCTGCCAATTAATGCTTACGACTGAGAACTGGGCAAAGCGCGCGCACACACACACACACACACGCACACATAAAAGAGAGAAGACAAAGTCGAAGTCAAAGACAATGTAAAGACGGCCCACGGGGCAATTAAAAGTTACGTGAGCCCGGGCAGCAGACACTGATTGGATAGTCGGATAACGCTTTTATTACGGAATAATTGGGTTAGGCGTGAAAATGCCTACCAGCTCCACACACAATAGATCCATATTAAGTTGTCAGATAGGAAGTTCCTAAGAATCCAAATGAGCAACAGAGCAGGCTTAGTTCGTTTTGACAATTTTGACGTAAATGAAATAAATTAAATAAATTAAATGAAATGTATGTCAGACATGCAATGTGACCCAATCGAGCTGTCCCTGTATCTACCTCTCTTTCTATCTATCTGAGAGTCTACTTACAGCGTAGCCTCACCCACTGCCTCTCTATCTATGAATCTCTATGTCTATGTATATCTCCATATATATTTTTCTATGTTTCTTTCTTCTCGGAGCTGTCTCTCCCACTCTCTCTCTCTCGCTCTCTCTCTCTCTCTCTCTCGCTCTCTCTCTCTTTAGCCCTCTGTCTATATCTATATTTACTTCTATCTCCATTTCTATCTTTATCTCTTTCTGTTTATCGCTAGCTCTCTTTCTTTATCTATTTCTGACTTTCTCTCTCTCTGGGTCACTCCCTGTCTCTCTCATTCTATCTATCATTTGATCTTTGTTTCTATCTCTCTTGCTTGCTTGCTATCTTCTGCTTTAGCTTATTTCCAGTCTCTCGCTATCTGCCTCACTCTATGCTCTTCACTATCTGTCCCTTTCTCTGTCTGCCTCTCTCTTTATCTCAATTTCTCTCACTATCTCTCATATATCTTCTCTCTCTCAATTTTTCTCAGTCTTCATCTATCTACATATTTTTCTATCTCTCTCGCCTCTCCACTATCTTTTTCTACCCCTCGCACTGCCACAACAGATTCTCTTATATATATATATATATATATATATATATATTTATCATAAATTTACATACTTATTTCGTTCGCTATCTGCGCCTGGCTTTTATGGTTAATTGTCGAACTGTTAGCGGCTGACAGCTTGCGTATGCAATGATAAAGTTGTTTGGCTAACAAGAACAACAACAGAAACCAACAAGATACTTTATAATCAATTCATTTGTGTGCATATCACAGGCGCGAGTGCCAACTACTGAAAGCCCATGAATAATGCCTCAAGTACGAAATTCGTGTACGTATTCGATTTTGAATTCGAAATCGAATTAAGTGCAGCATTTGCATACATTAAGCGATCGCAATGATGGACATTAACATGAGCTCGCAACGCTGGCAACTTAATTATAGAGTTTATAGCCAGCTGAAATTGAACGCCTACGCAGCTGGTGGAACGAAGAATTGCATTTGGAAAATGTGTCGCCCACAGCTTTGGCTTTGGCTCTGGCTCTGGCTCTGGCTCTAACTCTGGCTCTGACTCTGGCACCGCTGGCTGGGCTCGGGCCATTGAGATGTGCTCGTTGTCTGAGCGTTCGCTCAGGTCAACAGAAACGAAAACAAAATTATCCAAAATCAAGTTCTTCTCAATTACATGCGACGTCTTGGCTCTTGTGGGGTATTCGGCTCTCAAGTGCAGCACTTGACAACGCGATTAACTCGCTCGACTGTTGTGTCTTTGGCTGCGACTGCGACTGCGATCGCTTGGCTATGGCTATGGCTATGGCTATAGCTATGGCAATCTCCTGCCCTCCTGCCCACCGTCTCACATTGCAGTGATTGTTGTTTTAATTAACGAGCTCGGCTGAAAAATCAATTGGTTCGCTCAGCCGCATTCGCAGTCAAGATCTTTCTTGAGCCATGCTGCCCCACTTGAGCATTGGATTTCATCTCTACAGAAGACATTGAATCGTTGCTGCCGCCGCTGCCGCTCCAAATGCTTAATACACTTGCAATAAGTATTTGCTTTATGACTGCCGTTTGTTTTGGCTTCTTTATTAGCACAAATGAGCTCGCATTTGCTATTCGTGTAGTTACTTCATAAAGCCAAACCATTCTCATAAACATGCCAGCCAAGCGAGGCAATTGCCAACAGCCCCGCCTGCTGCCGCTCGTAGCTGGTAGCAAGGTTAGACAACTATGCACATACTTATTTGATTGAATGTAAACAGATCAAGAGATATGCGCGCTCGACAGCGCTTGGGATGAATACAAATGCGGCCCCCAATTAGAATGAAGCAAAAACTAAATATTTTCTATGAGATTTAATGAGTAAATTTATATATTGCCAGTAAAAGTATTTTGAGTTCCATCTCTTGAGATCTTTCGAAAATTGAAATTGAATTTGTTTGCATTTGATTAGATGAGCCGTAGCGCATGCATTCCGATGGCTATTGTGCTATTGGCATGCACAGGGCGGCCGGTCGTTTGATCTAGGAGAAGCGCATGCACTTGGCCTTCTGGGTGTAGGTGACGGCGCCATACTCCTCGACGATCTGGTCGATGGCGATCTTGTTGAGATTCTCCAGATAGAGGCGCGTCTTGCGCGACTGTATGATGTAGCTGATGACGTCGTGCATGTTGTTGAAGAACAGGAAGCCGGCGGTGCCGCAGCTGAGGTCCAGGTAACGGAACCGATTGACGTCACAGGTGCAGCCGTCGTAGAGGAAGTATATGAAATCGTTGTTGTTGTGGAACCGGAAGACCACATAATTGCCCCAGGGCGCCATCACAAAGACGCGTTCCGCACAGCGAAATCCGGCGCGCAGTAGCTTACAGATGCTATCGTAGCATCCATTCTCGGAGCCAACAACGGCCATTGTTTCCGGTATGCGCAGCAAGGCCGGGTAATGATTGGGCTGGGCGCGGAGCACATCATGTGGGCCGGTTGACTCGGGACATGGATCCAATGGCTGTATCAGCTTCGGCAGCTCGGGGCACACTGGACACTCCTGGGCGGCGGGCACGGGGGGTGCTACAATTGTAAGCTTCTTCTTCTTGCCTTTTCCCTTACCCTTGCCTTTACCCTTGCCCTTGCCCATGCTAAACGATTATCGCAACAACTAAACCTAGATATGCACACGCAACAATATCCTCATTCCCCTATTGCAGACAGAGCAGGAATAAGTTGGGCTGTTAATCCAGCTGCAGCTCTTACTCACCCGTTGAATTCAACGAAGCTCAAACTTTTCTTTGGTTTTTTTCAATTTGATATAATTTTGTTACTATTTCACGACAATTTTGTTTTTTTGTTAAACAGAGACAGAAATGTTTGCCGACAAAATTTTGATTTTCCAAATATTTTTTTTTCCAAAAATTATATTTTTGTCCGAACACACGTACAACCAGCTCCGATTCTGAAATAATGAGCTCAGCGTTAGTTAGCCCGACCAGGAAAACTAAAAATATCCATGAGGCTACTTTGATGCCAAAAAACGTATCGAGCTTAAAAAGCCAACTATGATGGCAAATTTTGTATAATTTTATACAATCTGAGTCAACTCTGAGTGCTCGAACTTTCGATTTCATTGGAGCTGAAACTCTATTTGTAAAAAGTGACTCAATCGAATTGAGTTGAGTTCTAGTGTCAAGAGTCGAATGGAAGTAACTTAATCAAACTCAATTTGAATATTATTCAACGTGGCTCGTTGCATGGCCAAACATGTGCCAGCATTCTAATTGATTTTGCTACCGCAGAGCGCACATTTGTTTGTTTACTTTGAGCAGCCGGCTCGAGTCGCAAATGTCTGTCAGCGCATCTGACTGCATGCTGAAGTGCAATTTAGTTGCTTGTCAAGCTGATAACTCGCAGAGTGCGGCTGGCTGGCTGGCTGGCTGGCTGGCGCATGCAAATGAGCAAATGACCAAACACGAAATGCCAATTAATTAAGCTGTTAGCCAAGGAGCTGCGCCGGACTCTGCTTGCTGCCAGACAAATTCTTGGGAAATCGAATGTGAAGCCCGATTGCAAAAGGATCCTCTAGCCACAGCAGCTAAAGCAACAACAACAACAACTGCCACTGACACGCTAGTGACATCAAACACCACACACACACACACACACACACACACACACACACACACCGTGGCTGTGGGCAAATGCAAAAGTGAATGGCTGCCAAAGCAATTAAAGCTGTTGGCGTTAAAGACCCTTGCCGCAGACTCGAGCAAAACAAAAACTACTGAAAAACATTAAAATAATTAAAAATCACTTGCAGCAGGAATAGCTGACTAGAAAGAATAGCAGCCACGCTGTAAAGAGTCGCAGATGAAATACTCTCGAAATTAAACTGAACTCAAATTGAGCTCTTGCTGCATCAACCAGAACTTATCATACAAATAAAAGATTTAAATAATTCTTTTAGTTTTATTTAGTATCAAAAATAAAATTTTAAATTTAATTTTTCGATTTAAATATTAATTAAAAATTGTACTTTAGTTTATTTAATTTACTTTAGTTTTATTGATTAATTTATTATTTTTTATTAAATATAATAAAATAATTTTATAAATTTTTATAAAAAAAAAATGCATTTTCAATGAATTCAGGGTACAAAAATATAAATAAATATAAATAACTTTTAGCCTTATTTGAGGAAGTTAAATATATTTTATGTTTCTATCAAGTATCAAAAAATAAGTTTCAGCCTCGAAACTGGAACTTAAAAAGTTTTTTAATTTACTTTCAGCTCAATTTCTTTACTTCATTACTTTTTATTAAACCATATTAATACATTATTAATTATTACATTTTCAAAAGTAAATTTGAGCTTTGAAAGAGGCATTTAAGTCTTTATCAAATTTTTTTGATACATCCAAAAGTCAGTTTCTGCTTTTAGAGTCGCACCTCAATATTTTTTACAATTTTATTAAGTATCATAGAATTTATGTTCAGCTTGAAGAATGGAATTTAATCTTTAATAATATTAATATATTATATTATATTTAATGTCAAAAAATAAGTTGCATTAAAATATTTCTACAGTTTTATCAAATGTCCATAAGATTGAAATATATGTGAAAAATGCTTTTTGCGCCTTACTCAACATAAACAAATTCTCAAATTTCAGACAATAAATTGAAGGCTGAACAACAACTGTTTGATTTTCATAAGATTGGACATGCCCAACGTTTGCATGCGAAGTCGTTACATATCTCATATAGAAATTTTATTGGGCACTGAAAGTGTATACAAATAAGTAAGAACCTGTTCGCTCGCAACTACAATATGAAATATCGAACATGCAAAACTGCGCACAATGGCCAAAAATTATTTATTCAATTACCTATTCGCAATTATCGAACAGCTGCTTGACGCCGCCGCACAGTGCCATGAAATCAATTTGCAGGTAATTATAATATAAATAGTTAATTAATTAATTAATAATTATTATTAAAACTATCAATATTTATATATTCTATATATTTCTATTAGAGTACTTTCGAGTGCTACTAGCGAGCTGTGAAACTTCCTCGACTTGGCTAAAAATGCATAATTTCTGTGGCTTTTGTAGATATTGGCGCTGCTTGGAATTTCACAGAGTTTCAGTTGCTGCCCGCCCACTGTGCAGGTGCAAGTGCAACTGCTGCAAATAAGATGGAGCACGCTCAACTGGGCGCCAATCCAAGTCGCAGTCCCATTCGCTGACTAAGCTCCAAAACATGGCTCAAACTGGGTCTGCAACTGGTCTAGACGAATCGGCATTTGCTTGTGGCGCGCTCAGCTGCCGGCGTTAATGTTTTAATGTTTACGACTGTCCGATTTGGTTTTGGTAATTTCTTATGCACAATTTGCATCATTAATTTGTTGTATTAAATATTGCCGCAGGAGGAGAGTCGCAAGGGGCGAGTGGCGAGTGGCAAGTGGCAAGTGGCAAGTGGCGAGCGGCGACTGCCTGGCGACGGCTAGCCATGGTCAGGCATGGGAAGCTCACAGCAATTTTATGGATAAGCGCATCTTGCTTGCCACCGGAAAAGTCACAGCCACATGCCACATGCACCAACTAGGAGCAACCGGCTGTTCAGCTTGCCTCACAACCTGCGAACTCAACCGCAAGCAGCTCGCATTGCAGCATCGGGCTTGCAGCTAGTCAGACATGTGCAAATATTGTCTAAGCAGCTATGTAGATGCCATCATATTGCCGCTGCCGCCGCCTCCGCTGCTATTGTGGCATCTTCGGCTTGCAACCGACACCGTGTATCGCACGGAAAGCAGAAAGCTGAAAGCCGCTGCAGCTGCAATGACAATGCAGCCAGATTTCGCTAGATTTTTTCGCTTCCGCAAGGGCCCCCAACTCATGGCGACTCGGCTCCAGCTCAGGTCGCCTGGGGTCTTCTCACGTCGTCTGTCGACGTCGGCCCGTTCGGGCTCGTTCAGTTGAAACTTTATTGCTTCATCTTCAACTTGATGCTGCCAGTTGCGCAGAGCTTAGCTAATAGGCCAGCATCAGACGCCGCCTCGCTTAAGCCATGAATCTCAATATTTTGCGGTCTCCATGTTTATTTTTCTACAGCTGAAGCGGCACTTGCCTATGAGTAGGACTCCAACTACAGCTCCAACTCCAACTTCCCATATTTCTCGCTAGATATGCGACGACTCCCAGCCTCATTATGTAAGCGCTCGCCGCCGCCGCCGCCGCCGCCGCCGCCGCCGTCGCCGTTGCAGTTGCAATTGCAGTCGCCGTCGCTGCTCTTGAATCCAGGTCACTGAAATGTGGGAGTCAAAGTGTTTAGATATTAGATTTCCCTCCGAATACTGAATACAGAGAATCGATGCAGCGATAAACGAGTTTGATTTACTATAAATATAGTATATTGATGCATATACGAAACGCTTTAGACAGTCATGAATACAAAAGAGTTAATAGACAATTAAAAACATTTATTTGATGTGACAATTAGACAGCTGATTCAAACTGGCCGACTGGATGACATATCAAATTTCAGTGCACAGCTGATGCTTCATAGTACAATTTATTACTATTTGTTCAGGTTTAGGTGCAAGAGTTTTGGGTGACTAAAAACAGACAGAAATCTTCGTATTTATAAAGTACATAGAATATTTATACAGTTCGATAAATTATAAGTAAAATGACACTTGAATTATTTTTCATCGATAGCAAGCAATCTGAACGAATTATCTATAAGTCAAATATGAAACTTCATCTAATAAATATGCATAATTTCGGTAACATAATTGCCAAGTAAGGAATAATCCATAACTAAATAAATAAGAATAAACATATAATTTATATACAAGCTTTTTATACCCTGAATCCATTGAAAATGGAACTTAACAAAAAAAAAAAATAAACGTACTTCAAAATCCATTTAGATTCAAAATAGATTCATATAAAAGTCAAAATCCCGCACTGAAAATTGTATTCCAAACGTACATCTAGAAAAATACATTCACAACAATAAAGTTTCCATAACAGAGGCTTTACTGTCGCTGCGTGAGCTGCTCAGTAAACAGAGCGCGTGCTGATGCATGCTTGTGTCTGTGTGCGTGCATAGGATATTTGCTATAAATGCAGAAAGGAAACAGAAACTGATAAATAATTATATCAGCTAGTCAAGTGCAGAGTATCTCTTAGGCGAGTCGTCTCTTAATTGTTTTATATGGCTTTTGGCATTTTCGCCGTTTCTGCTGCATAAAATAATCATGAATTAAGTTTTTCTTTTTTCACTGCGTAAATAAATTATTTCGATATGTATAAACTAATAATAATAACTTATTGTTATTCAGCTAAAGGAAATTTTTAATAAATAATATTGATGTGTGAAGAGTACGAAAACTGTTTTCCTGACTATATATATACATATATATATATTAAATTTAGTTTTATATATATATATATATATATATATATATATATATATATATATATATATATATATATATATATATATATATATATATATATAATATAGTCTGTATTCCCTCAGTAACATAGACTTGTCATCGTCATCTTCAACCATCGTTATCCACGGCTTCATCTGCCGTTTGCATACATTTGCAATTCAAATTTTCAATGTGCATAAAAAAACAATTCTAAATAAAACATATATATTTAAAAACATTTTGTTTGTTCTCCTGCTTTAATTAAAAGATTTATAACAGCATGTTATATTTATCTTTGATCAAGCACAAGCACAAGTTCCGCAGTCTTGCACTCCCTCTCTCCAGATCTATCTATCTTTATGCGTATTTCTATCATAGTCGATTTACTTCAACTTTTTCGTAGTCTTCTTTGAGCTTTCAGCCAATTTTCGCACCTTGCGCAGCTTAAAGCTTAACGCGGTAAGCTTTAAAGCTTATGCTGAATAAGTTAATGTGGAGCTTTTCTCAGGGGAAACTGCAATGTATATATGTTCGTGTTTATATTGCGGATGTATGTGTGTGTCTCAGTCCTCGTCTCCCTCTCTCTCTCTCTCTTTCTCCCTCTCTCTTCGCCAGTCGGCCCTCTCTTTCTTTGGGCATAGCTCTGTCTCTTTCGCCTTTCATATGCATTGTCCACGACAAGTTGAACTTGTTTAAAGAGCATTCGCTGTGCCACAAACAAAAACAGTTGCTGGCTCCCATTGGCAGGCGAAGATGATGGAAATGTGCAGCCGAACGGTAGCGAGGGGAGCACAGGATGTGCAGTAAGAGTAACACTTTACGAGCTGCTCATGCCCATCATTGCGGCGACACATTGCCAAATAGTTGCAACACAAACTGGAGCAGCCAGCCAGGCAGTCCGTCAGCCAGCGCCGCGGAGTCTGTGCCCTGTGCCACAAATATAGAAAACGGAGTCATTGGGTCAGGACAGCGCGATAGCGAACGCTGCGAAGGACACAACCCATTCGAGTGCTCGCGACCTCCGCTGCCCTGGCACTGCCAGCAAAATAAGAAATAAAATAAAAAATAATAATACGGCAAGCGCTGGCGCCAACATTTATATTGCAGCCATTGCATCGAGTGGGACTGGGGCTGAGGCTGTGGCGGGGGCGGGGGAGGGGGCTGGGGTTGGTTCTGGCGCTGGTGCACGTATTTTGTTAGCCAGGCGATGCTCGAGTGCTGCAGGTGGAAAAATATGCGAGATGCAAATCAAACATCCAAACTGATGGGGTCTGGTCTTCCCTTTTTTCTGGCTTTCTGGTTTTTCGGGTGGCCATATTAAAAAAGTTTCAAGTGCCTGACGAACGGATGGGGCCAAAAGTATTGAAGGTAGCCAAGTCGCTTGATTGCCATACGCACGACTCTCGCCTTGAGCACACACCTAATCCTAATCCCTATTCAAATGCCAGCCGCACCAAAATGTATCTTCAAGTTCGCATCGCATAGCGTGGTCTATGTATCTGTCTCTGTATGGGTGGGTGTATGGGTGTGTCGCTGTTGTTGTTGTTGCTGTTGTTGTTGTGCGCTTTTTTGGGGTTCGCCGTTTTACGAGTTTCCTGTTCAATGAAGTTGCACGTGGATGGCTAAAGAATTGTTTGTTATCGTTACGCAGCATCAGCTCTACATACATAATGTAAGTCCTGCACTCGGCCAGTGGCCTGGCCGAGCCGACCCAGGCCCTAGCCGTGGCCTAGCCTCTGCCATTTCAAGTTGGAGAAATGTAAGCATCTGCTAATGGAAAATATACATAAGTCTATATGGTAGAGGGCATTCGCCAAGCGCAGACCTCTGCCTCCCCACCGACCGACCTTGGCCAGGTCAGCAGAATTGAACAACAATCAGCTGGGCAAATGCCAGAGTTATATTTGCGATATTCGAGGCTTTAATTCGGAGAGGGGGAGAGAGAGAGAGAGAGAGAAGGCATATCTCACTGTATTGCGAATGAAATTTGTATTTGATTCTATTTATGAGCAAATTGTAAAAGAGGATTTGAGCTGAGCAGCAGCTTTAGCCACGGCACTGATTTTGAGAGAAAGAAAAACACAATTTGCCATATTCCGTGAATTTAATGACAAACGAAATTGTAACGAAACCGCAGACAAATTGTATTCCGGCCAATTGTATTGACGTCATTTTCGATTTGTTGCCGTCAAGCGAATTTGGCAAATCGCTCAAATTGATGCCACAGCCACAGCCACAGCCACAGCCACAGCGACAGCCACAAGTGCCGCGTCGAGCAATAAACTACTCAAAGGCTTTGAGCCTGAGCGCTGAAAGCAACAAGCTAAATAAATATAGCTCTCGAAATATTGAAAGAAACGCAGACAGACAACAGTCAAGAGCGGCACGACCAAAATCTACCCTGTCCTTGATACATACGCTCATGCTTTTGGCTTAGCTGAAGCTAACTAAGCAAACACCAGTGCGTAGGGTAGCAAGTGGAGCGGTGTGGGGAGCTGGGTGGGGAGCTGGGTGGGGAGCTGGGGGCTGGCTGAATGATAAAAGATGGCAAATCGCCACCATTTTGGCTTCAGATTGCGGCAAAAATCATGACAGAGAAGCAAATTGAATGAAAACAGCCGATGAAACGTGACTAGAGAATACCCTCGAATTTTGAGGAAGTCATATAATACTGTGAATATCAACTTCAATAAGACACCACATATGTATATAGAATAAGCCAGGGTATAACAACAGGAAAATGATTGGAAAGTTGGCATCACTTTGCGACTTCCTTGCATGCAATTTGCCAGTACGCGATATACTCTCTCTATATATATACATTTCTCTCTCTCACTCTCACTCTCTCTCTGCTTTGTGTTATCTTAGGCGCAAATCCGTTGATGCGTAGAAATGCGCATAAGAAATATGCAAACATTTAGCTCGCACACACTCAAATAAACAAACATGGAGCCAGGCGAAACGAGTGGCAACGAGCGAACATGACGGAGAGGATGGCCAAGGCCAAGGCTGACGAGCGTAAACATATCAATGGTAATGCCGCTAAGGGACCCATATCACTGGCCCAGCCGAATACCTAAGCAGGCAAGTTTCTAGTCGCACACTCACACGACTCTCTCTCTCCCTCTCTCCCTCTCTCCCCCCCCCCCCCCATTCACATTCAGGTGTTGATGATAAAGCGATTTGCGAATTCGCCAAACTGCGTGTCTCAGCGCAAAAGCGAACGCTTCGCGATGACCCAAAATCCTCACGTGCAGTGCGTTAGCATCTTTTTTCTCGCCCTTTTTTATTTCTGCTTCTTTTTTTCGTTTATTTCTATTTTCTTTTATTTATTTTTTTGCTGGTCAGTGGGCAGTGTCCATGGACTGGGTGGAGCCAAAAGTGCGCGCCCCCGGCTGAGCTGGGCAGGACAAAAAAAAAAAATATATATATATATACAGAGGTAAGCAAAAATTGTTTGCGCACGACCTGGTGGCCGCTCCGGCAGGTGGTGCAAAAAAGATAGCGGCTGGCGGTGCAGGCGGTGGCATAACTGAAGCCGGAGGCGGTAAGCGCACTGAACGACATGAGCGAAGCACTCCTCTGTGCGTGTGTGTGAGACACGCCTACTTCTGACTGCACGCGTGGCCTAGCAATAGCTTTCCTCTTTGCAAAAAGCGAAACCAAAACCGAAACTGAAGAAGCACACAGCGCCCAAAGGTTGAGCGTCACAGTGGCGCACAACTGTTGAAATTGTGCTGAAATTTAGCTGGGCATGCATTAAATATATATTTATAGAGTGTTCTGTCTCATTAAAGTTAAATCGAAGCAGCTGAAGACAATGGCGCCCAAAGGCTTCCTTTCAACGCACAGTGGTGCGCAGCTGATGAAAGTGCGTTGAAATAAATTTAAGTATGCATTAAATATGTATTTATAGAATGAAAGTTAAATCGAAACAGAAGAAGAGAAGGGCGCCCAAGGGTTTTCTTTCAACGCACAGTGGTACAATGATGAAATATGGCGCAAGTGAAATGAATAATTTATTCATAATTTGTGGGGAAACTTGATTCTAAATGAAATAAGCTAATCAGGCCTACCTTTAGCGCACCTTGAGCGCACAGTGGAGCCAAATTAAAGAGCTATTCTTAAAATAGAAATGAGTTTGGAGTAAGCCGTAAAAAACCTTCAAGTGGTGATTCATATATTAAGCTGTATCTCACGCTGAACAAGCTGTAGCGCACAGTGGTACAATGTCTATAAAATTTCCTTTTATTTGAAAATATTTGCCAATAAACTCTATGGCAGTGGCAAGGCATCTGAGCCTAGTTCATGTCGATTTAGCACCAGTGTGCAATCTGGATTTGGCCCATTTGAAAACGATGTGACATTGGCAACAGCTTCAATGTCATTTAGCATGGCAAACGTTTACGGCTAATGTGTAATTAGGCAGCCAGGCCAACAGCCACTTGAGCTGGCTGTAATGATATCCTGTGCTGCTTCCTGATTCGTAACAATGCCCTGCACCCGCCCACGCCCACGCAAACGCCCAGGCGGCAGGCGGCAGGCGGCAGGTGGCAGGCGGCAGCCAGGCTCACGTGCTGCGCGGCTAAACAGGTATGTCCCAAAATGCTGGCATTGTAACGCCCGCATAGCTGCCAACACTTAGAGCAGGCGGCTCAATTATTTATAACATGGTATTATTATCACGCATACGCCGCATAGCCCACACACAGCACACAGCGAGAGTGGCAGCGGGAGCGGCAGCGGCAGCGCCGGGCCGTGCGATCTGATTGATGCAGACCATTTGACAATGTCGCCACCCTTGGCTTCGCATTTCTCTGGCAATATATAGAGAGAGAGAGAGAGAGGGAGATAACTGGCAGACGCCTGGCTGGCATGCTGCGTTGCACATTAATCATACGCCGCGTATGTCGCCAGACAGCTGATAAATGGAATGCAACTTAGCTAGCGCAAAATGCAACGGCTGCTAAAGCAAGCGCCATTTCCGGTGATGGCAACACACTTTCCAGGCAATAAACTACGGCGCTTTCTTAGAAAACAATTTGCCAAATGGCCAAGCACGACCGAAATGGGAAGCCCTCAGTATCTCCGGCCTGGCCCAGCTCTGTGTTTATTATTATTGTAAAACATATGTACGAATGTGCAACTCCTTGGCCTTGTCAGACACACACACAGACACACACACACACACACAGACACACACACACACACACAGACACACACACACACACACACAGACACACACACACACACAGACACGTATCGGTTTCTTTACTCAATGCAGGCTGTCAGCTGCCTGAAAAATTGTCATCATTTTAATATTTATTTGGGCAATATTTGCTTTAGAGCCAAAGTCAGTGCCAGACTAGAGATTACCCTGGCTAATATATAATTTGATAAAGTTTTATATATCTCAATCAATATTAGAGCTTATCAACAGAAACAAGTTATCTTAGCTGCCTGAACTACCCTTTAGCCACTCTCAATTTGTTAGTCTGCAGTTAGCAGCCTGGAATATTATTTGACAAGCTGTATTTATTTTATGGATAACCGAATGAAAATGCAGTTTGCATTCACCTTAAAGTCTTTGCAGTCATAAATTGAATTCCGTCGAATCACAAAAGCGAAATGAAGAGAAATTTTTGCTGTGGCTTCGACAGCTGGCGGTTAGTCGGTTCAGGCTGTGCCTCAGAGCTGGCTGTAATTCAATGGCAATTGCAGATGCGTGTGGCACGGCGGTCGCGCTGCTGCTCATCTGGTTAATCAATAGCTAAACTGACAACTGGCAGCATTTGAAATGCCAGTGCCAGTGCCAGTGCCAGTGCCAGTGCCAGTGCCAGTGGAAGTGCCACGGCAACTAATTAGAGCCGTGTGTGCTGCCGTGGCTCTGGCAGCGTTGCACAAAGTGAAAGTAACTCGAAGCCCAGCACTCGAGACGGCCAGGCAGGCAGAATCTTCAGAGACGCATATATGTGTGCCATGTGTGTGTGTGTGTGTGTTTTAGGCGCGCGCGTGCAGCTAACATAACAAAACCGCATACTGTAGCCAACCCCTTCGGCCGCCCACTGCCATGCGGCCACGCCCAGTTGTACACGTGCCCACGTGTCTAACTACATGATGTTATTAGCGTTAATTGCGCCTAAGTGGATTAGGTAGATTTTATGAGTTGAAGCCGCGCTCTCGCCTGCCAAGCCATCAAACCCGAGCCTCTACCAAGGACTCGCGCCAAGCAGCAACAGCAACAACAACAACAACAACAACAACAACAACAACAACAACAGCAATAGGCAATGGGCAACATTGTTGCTTGGCTGCCTGGCGCGCTGTCTGCTGGTTATGACAGGCCCCAGCAACGACGACAGCCGTTTTCTGATGTCGTTGACAGCGCTCGCAGCGTCCATAGCCCACAGGTGTTGCCTGTACAGGTGATGATGAATGCCGAGACACCAACAACGCGTCATTAATGTTGTTGCTGTTGTTGTTGTTGTTGTTGTTGTTGTTGTTGTTGCTTGTGTTGTTCGTGTTGCCTGTGGTACTTCCTCTGTGTTGTTAGCGCTGTTTAGCTTGTGACATTGACGACATGTCTACGATTTCCATGACGCTTCCGTTTCCGTAGGCTTTCACACACACACAGGCACACACACACAGTTACAGGCCCAGTCACACCCGTGAATCTAGGACACGTGCCCATTTAACTGCCTTTCACACTTGCTCAGCGGGCGCGACTCGGTCTGCTCGCTGCACGACATGTTTAATGGCATGTTTCGAATGCATTATAAATAGCTTTTGATATTTTACGTTTAATTTGGCAATAATTAATTGAACGCCAGGAACGCCAAGAGTCACGACATTTTTGGCCAAAGCCCGTTTCGCTTAATTTTATTTCGGGCCAAATTTTTGCCGGCTTTAAGCAGCGCAATGAGTTGGCTCGTCTCACATTCCAGCTGGGCTGTCTGGCATTCCTTCGAATGTCAACACACATATACTTATATATTTTATATATGTGTATGAGTGTGTATGTGTATATCTGTGTGTGTTTGTTTGTAAGCTGGTGCGTGCCGCCATTAAATGCCGCTGTGATTCAACATTTTTTTTTTTTTTTTTTTTGTCAAACACGGCGCAAGCTCAGTTCCCTGCAATTTGGATTTGAAATTTTGATTTCGCTGTGGCATGTAGCTGAAATACCCTGTAATTAGTGTAGTCTTAAGGGCGTGTGTGATGATCACACTATTAAAAAAAATGTTTACCTAATTAGTTTATATATAAAATAAATATAAAGTATATTAAATAAATAAAAAATACATAAAATAAATTTGAAAAAATATATTAAATTATAAAGTATATAAAATAATTATTAAATAAATATAAAATAAATTTATACATATATATCATTACAATAAATATAGAATATATACAATCAATATAATATATAAAATAATGTATATATATATGTATTTAAAATAAATATATAATATATATGAAATTAATATAAAATATGTATTAAGGTGCTCGACTACTAAATACCCTTGAGCTACTCTGCAATAACCTGAATAGCTCGAGAAATGCAAAACATATAATTCTTAGACAAAATATATCTATATAATATAATAATACATATAATATATAATACATATAATTCTTAGACAAAATATATCTATATGCAATTATTTTTTTATATACAGCTGCAAGTCTCTGAGGTGCCCCACAGAGCTGTCTCATCTTCTCTCTCTATCTCTCTTTTTTTATTCACTCCATCTGCAGGGAGATAGCAGCTCGGCGCTGGATCGCCTGCTCGAGGGAGCATTGGCAGTGCGCAAATTCTGAGAGATTATGATTCTTAAAAAAGTGCGAAATATATTTAAGTTGACATTAATTCGACAGTTTTATTAATGGCCGAGTCTTAAGTGATTACGAACTGTGCAAATGGCATTGTCGCTGCTGCCAGAAGTGCCCCAATCGCAGCTAGCTCCAATTGGCATTAAGCAAAGTGCAAAGGAGTTGCAGGAAATTCTTAAATTTGTAAAGACTTCGGCTTATGCATATATATATATATATAATATATTCGCTCTGATAATCTATAACTTTAAATAAGCTTTCATTTGCTTCATATTCGCAGAGTGAATAATAGAAACATCGAAATGAGCTTCAACTACTGAGACTGTGCTGCCATGGCAGCCATGTAATGTAATAATTTGAGATGCATTCACGCTTCGGTCAGGTAAGCTGAGCCCGGTGTTAAGTACAGCATGGCTGGGGGCCAGCTAGATGAGAGGCTTGTGTTACAGGCCATTATGCATCACTGTGTGTGTGTGTGTGTGTATGAAGCCACAGAAATATCTTATTATTTTCGTTGCCTGTTTGGCATTTATTGATCTCGTTTAGCTTGGCCTTGTGCTGGAAATGTGGAGCACAGCTTGCGGTAGGGTTGAGCCCCGATGACTGCCAATAACTTGGAGCGGGGCCAAATGTATATGTGAAATTGGTATACAGTGCCAAAATCGTAGTGGCCTAGATCGAGTGGCACGACGAAATCAGTTGAGTAACTGCGCCCTGGCGCCGTTTCCTGTCGCACACATTACGTATACGCAGCGTCGACGGCACCCACTATAAATAGTCATGCGCTCTCGTTCGATTGCGAACTGGTCGAGGATAATTTTTCATGCGCTCGCCACTTTTCATCTAAGCCGCAGCTGCACGTCTCTGCGTCGTCGCCCCTTTGTTTGTGCGCTTATTATTAGCCATTAGCTTTTGTTGTCAGCAACATTGATAAACAACTCTTGATTGAAAACTAACAGAACGCATGGCTCACTGCATATTCCGCACAATCCAGCGAGCGACCCGGCCAGCTCGGCCAGTCCGGCTCACAGACGTCGTGCGCTGTGAAGCAGATTACGGAAAACAATGTAGGCGTCTAAATATTTTACAGCGTAGCACAGCCAGGCGTAGGCGGGGCGTAGTGCAGACGAGCAGCCAATTTGTGGCGCAGACCAACAGTTGGAGATCGCCAGCCGTACTCCGGCAGGCCAATTCCCCAGGCAACTAATCGGCTTTCCCGTCTAACCATGCAGCGCACCATTTATGCAGGCATACCATGTGCTAGTGTGTGTGTGCCTGTCTGTCAGTGTGTGTGTGTGTGTGTGTGCTGAAACTGATGCATTCCATTGACAAATGCGAAAACAGCTGCCTGTCTGCCCCAAGTAGCTGCATATAAAATATGAACATGCTCGCACGGCCTTCGACTCTTGTCCGCGTTTTTGATTCGCCCCCCCGATGTGCGTAGGCAGCTAATATGACATGCTAATAGGACATGCCAATGCGGATGGCTCTATTCTCTGAAAAGTTATTTATAGCTGCCACTTAAGGTCAAGTGCAACTCTATGGGACACGTATTTGTGCACCCCGCCGCCATTGGGTTCATGTTGACTCTGCGCCTGCCTTTCGCTCAATGTCAGCTCAAAATGTATGTTGCTCAGCCTCATGTGCTAAAGACTCAATTTACCAATAACAAATAGCGCTGATTTTCATATCTATACTCGTTCATCAAGTGCAAAGAGCATATGGGCTTTTCATGTATAAAACTGATTTATTCTTATGCTGCTTGCATAAGACTTAGCTAGCAATCTGGCAGCTGGAATACTTGCGGGTTCTTAAACTCATATGTATTATTATTCTCGTAATATATATACAATTTATGGTATTTTTATTTACTCCCATTTAGACCGTGGCCAATTGAGCAAAGTTTCTGTTGATTTTTGCTATGTATTTCATAATCGCTTTATATATTGATGCCATTTAGGGGCGTGACAAGTCACAATGAGTTAAAACTAATGGTCAAAAATCTGACAGTAAAGTTTTCTTTAGAGACCAATAATAAGGCTTTTTTATTTTACAAATACGACATGCGAGATGAGATTAATATAAATATATTAAATATTGTAAATATATTTTTAGAAATATACTTATAAAAAAAAAAAATAATAAATTTAATATATGAATAAATGTCCTATAAAGAGAGTTCAGTCCAGTTCAAATTGAAAACATAAATAAAATATAATAACTAACAACTTGGGGACTAGAGCATAAATGTTTTTTGCAATTTTAAGCTACTTCTATTAAACGAACTCAACATGAAGCGCAGCTAACAAGCATCCATATGGAGGGCGATCATAGGGAGACACGCGCGACACTCCAGCTCACACAGCTTCAACTCCAGTCCACCTGCTGCTCTTCACAGTGATAATTGCTGAGCATAGACTAATTTACAATGAGATTTTATGATTTGAAAAGACTTAAGATTGATTGTGAGTGTCAAAGAGCTTAAAAATTTAATAGCAAATATAAAATATATAAATATAAATATGAGATATATTTATATATATATATATATATATATATATATATATATATATATATATATATATATATATATATATATATATATATCTGTTTGAATAGTATGAGTACTGAATGAAGAATGTCAAATGTTTGCTTTTGTAATAGATTCAGATGTGTGAGTAGCCGTCTGGCTTAGCCTGTAGATCCCCAAGGCATAGAGCTTATGCCTAAGAAGTTAAGAGAATTAGAAATGCTCACGGCTAAGAAGCTGAGCATGATTTGTTTGCCATGCGATAGCCAATTAACAGCTGTGATTGAGCATAATTCAAATAATTTACTGCATATTAAATCTGAACTCACATTTGCACTTTAAGCCGGCTATTCATTGACCCAACGCAGCCGAGCTCTATTTGCCAGGCAGCATATGAATTTGTCCGTGTGGGATTATGCAAATATTGTGCACACATATATATTTATATATACATACATACATATATACAAATGGAAATCCATGTGCATATAGAATATGCAATATGCATTTAGTTGAAGTTTTCCTGCTGCTGCTGCTGTTGCTTCTGCTGTTTATGCACGGTTAAAGATGCTGTCAAATATTTTCATTGTCTCGACAGGGGACAGAAATGAAAACAGAAGCTAAAATTGAAATGTAGACTGCATATGTGCGCGCTCGTGTGTGTGTGTGTGTGTGTGTGTGGGTATGTGGGTGTGTGTGTACCCGAGATCTGTTGTATTGGGCGTGTGCTGTGAAATCCCCTGGCGAGTGCAAAAGCTTAAGATTATGCAAATCGATGTACAGTATGCAAAATGCAACAAAAGCCAAACAAGCAAACAGACAGCCATGATGCGAATGAGAATGACGATGAGACAGACACAGAGTGAAAGAGAGAGTGAGAGAGTGGGAGAAGAGAATGATGATGAGAATGAGGCATGTGCAAACACTTTGTGCTGCCACGAATATTGAGGCTGTCTGAGTCGGAAGAAACCGTCAGGCGATGGACATTCGACCCGTTCCGAAAACCAGCCGAGGCTTAAGCCTCTGCCTCTGGCTCTGCCTCTGCCTGGACCCTTAATGATGTTAGGGACTTAGGCGAGGAGACAAGTCGCTGCGCAGTTGAGTAATCAAAATGCAAAATATGCAATCATAAGGGTTGGGCAACAGTTGGGGTCTGCCGACGTCGGCGTCGACGTTGGCGTTGGCGTCGGCTTATCTCGCCGCTGATGACTAATTTTGCAATGTGTGAAAATGCGGTGCGTCGACTTAAGGCCAAACAGTTGGGCTTAGGCCGAATCGACTTGGCAATGGCTATGGCAATGGGGAGGTCATTAATCATAAGATTGGCATATTTATTGAATTTAAAGCGCAAATGCCGTCAGTTGCCCCAAAAAGATGTCAAGATGCCAAAATGTGGCAGCGCCAGTGGCAGCGGCAGCAATACTTAGGGCAACAGCAACAAGCCTCATTAATGTTGCCCCAAAATGTCAAATAAGTGAAGGATATTGCTTTATTTTATGCGATTTTATTCGCCCACACAGACACATGCACAACAATCACTTGGCCAACTTTTGGTCACATGCGTCAAATGCTGCTGTCGAGCAGCCAGCAGTCAACAGCAGCAGCACGAACAGGCGTCACAAAGGCTGCGCGTAAATTGAAGCAAAAGCAAAAGGCAGCAATGCGCACAGAAGTGGGATGGAGGCAGAGAGCCAAAGCGAACAGAGGGAGAAAGCAAAAGCAGCTAAGTGTACGTGAGTGTGTATATGTGTGTGTGAAGCATGGAGGCAAGCAAAATACAAATAATAATAAAAGAAGTTAATGAGATTGGAATACAATAAAACTTAAGCGTATTTTTTTAAGGTTGAGTTTTACCCGACTTAAGCCAAGAAAATCGATTGTTGCTTTGCTCTCGCTTTGGCTTTGGCTTTAGCTTTGGCTTTGCGTTCGCCTCAGCCCCGGACTATGGTCGGTAAAGCAACGCAAGGAAAAAAAAAAGAAGCTCTTTTTGTGTGTTGTGCGCCTCACTTGTTGATAACCTGATAACATGTGTTCTTCGCATTTAGTTTACAGTAATAAAAACAGTTTGAATTCTCAAGTGCGGCAACTCAATAAAGTTTGTTCTTGTAGTTAAAGATGATGTCTTTGAGAATATAATCTATGTATGTATTTATACTAAATATATTATTTTATTTATACATGATTTTTTCTTTAATAAATAAAATAAGAATTAATTGCATGTTTATTAGATAGATATTTTTATATTATTCATAGCTCATCGACTTTCTATACTCTTTGATGAAGAACTGAGAGAGACTAGTAAAAAGGCATTAGTTCAAAATTCCCAGCTGCTGGCTTCAGTTAGATCATATTAAATTTGGTTTCAGCTTAATCATAAATTAAAATATTTAAAAGAAAAGTGGAGGCATGAAATTACAGTTTAAAGTCTGTAGGCGAACTTCAGCATATCTGGAGCTGCTGTGACGGTGTTCAGTCTCGGTCGACCCCAAGAGAGCACAAGAATAAACAGAATCTCCAGCAAAGGGAAGAGTTTTTGTTGCAGTCAGCAAAGATCGTACTACAGCAGATTATATATAGCCTCCTGGAAGGCAATATGGTCCAATAAGTGGTACGGAAGATAGACTGCAAAAATGATCCACGATAAGAGTCTTTTTCTCTGTCGGAGAATTTATTATTATTTATTATTAATTATTATTTTTATTAATATGAATTTGTTATTATTATTGCTTTTATGATGATTAATTTTATTATTCTTATTCTTATTATTAATAATTATTTATTATTATTAATTGATTTTTAATTTTTGGCAGTTTCGGACTAGATGATTATAAATAAACAAAGAAAAGTTGAGAAAGTACTCAGGAGCGCCCCATAAACCCCCTCGGGTGCCCATATATACGCTACACTGGACGGAAATCTCAGTGGCGCAAGGAGGTGTGCAAAGTCGCTGTCGTCTTTGCCGCTGATTGCAGCTGAGTCAACAGCAACAGCAACAGCAACAAAATGATGAATCATGGAGCTGAAATTTATTGGCAAACGCTGCAAAGCTCAAAGCCTTGGCTCCAGCTCGAGCCCATGCGTGTCAGTGTGTTCGTCTGTGCGTGTGTGTGTGTGTGTGTTCGTGTTGGAGGCTGCTCTGGTGTTCCGGCACTGGCCTCATTACGGCATTCAAATCACATCGATTGTAACTACAAGCGGACGCGCCGTCCGGCACGGCATGTAACGTGCCTCTGTGGTCTGTGCTCTGCACCCGGCCAGCTGTCAATCTTAAACAATTTGCTTACTCAGTCAAGTATGCCAAACAATAACAAGCGCAAATGAGAAAAATAAGTAAATAAAAATAATGAAAATAAAACGAAGAGGAAGAGCGACAAACGAATACACTTGCAACTAAACGAAAACTTTGTCTTGACACAGCGAATGCTTCTTAAAGGCAGCTCTCTCGCTCGCCCCTCTGTCTCTCTGTCTCTCTCTCTCTCTCTCTTACTTTCGGGCTAGCACAAATGCCTTGCCACATGTGAAGTGGCCATGTTTAGGGTATATGCTTGAGCAGAAATGGCAAAGCCAAAGAAATGCGTGTCAAGTTATAGGCGTGGCATGGCGAGGGGGATGGGGGGGGCAAAACAAATTCATTGCAGATGTCGAAGCGACAGTTCCAGAGTCAATGCTGGGCTTTGGCTGAATCGATGGATGGTGCTTCTCCAATTGAATGACTGACTGAATGATGATATTGCTGCTACTGTGACTGCTGCTTTGGGGGCGTGGCGCTTGAAATGAAATGTCAAAGTATTGTTAGGAATTTCAGTAGCTTCCTTCCTGATTTGCTTCCGTCAGTGTTTCCGTCTGGCTAACGTTTCGATGACATCTTCAGCCAAGAGACAGCCGATATCGGGCCGCCTTTTATAACCGGCCAATGTGAGCATTTGATAGACGCTTCGGTATGCGTTGATTGCCCATTGGCATTTAATCTCAGCTACACAGCAGCTGCTGAATAGCTGGCATTTCAGACTAACTTTGGCATCTCAAGGGTCATTTGACACCATACCGTGTCCAACTATCTGGCAGAGTCGTTAAAAAAAAGACCTTCATCTCAGCAGCAGCAGCAGCAGCAGCTGCTGCACAAAGGATGAGACAACTCCAGACAGACGGCACACATTTTTGGCCAATATTACGTATACGCTGCGTTAATCAAACTGTAGCTTAATACCAGTTGCTTATTGTTCGGCCTGACATGAGATATAGAGCGCATTTAAGGCTTTGCCGCCACACATTTTTCAATGGCTGCGAGATTAAGTACATGGCTCATATTGATTGCTAAGGTCGTGTACTCGACGCATGCACTCCAAATGCTTTTAACGCAAAAACATTTCAAGAAACTGGCATAAAATGTGGCTTTTACTGAAAATTGAATCAAAATAAAGCTAAAATAAAATACATAATAAAAAAAAAAAAAAAAAAGAAGCGAAACAAACACAATACAAATGCAGGCAGCAGACCATGGATGTTTTTCAAAATGAAAATTTGTTAAGCTTGTGCGGTCAGCAGGCGTCCTTTTGAAGACAAACTGCTGGCACTCACAGTGCTCAGTGCTCTGTGGAAATTTCAACAGCTCAGACGCCCTGGAGTCTGACAAAGGGATAAAGATAGCCAGATCGTCTGATGGACAGCCAGTGGGACAAGAGTCAGCCCAATCCAACTGGACACGGCCCACATGCTGTGCGTTGTGCCAGGGCAAACAAAGTTTTTTTTTTTTTTTTTTTTTAATTGGCCAAACCCAGCAGCCACTCAGCTGATGCAGGCAGCTAGCGCTAATTGCACGTTGACTGAGTGAATATGATAAATCAAGTCTAGATCATTGAAGCCCAGCTCAGATGATTCCATTTAAAGCGACACACGATGGGGGCGAGCAATGATTGAGGGAAAAATGCAAACGCATGCCACACATGCAGCTCAGCTCAGCCAAATGAGATGCTTAGTTGAGCTTATTTAAGATACTATCTCGTTATCACTTTAAAGAGCGAAGCATCATTATCGAGCCGACTCAACTGCAACTGCTCAGTCGGATAGACGTTTGTAAATGTTGCCTTGACAGGATGTAACAATGGCAACTGCTGTAGTTACAATTAATGTTAACTCAAATCATGTACTATGTGTGTGTGTGTGTGTGTGTGCTTACATGACATGCAACATTATTGCCGCTTGAACGCTTCGCTCCCAGAACATTGAGTTGAACGTTTCAACAGTAATTTTGGGCTTTGAAATTGCAGCGAACTGGGAAGCTTAACAAAATTTTAAGCAATTCATTGAAACTTAAACTTGTAATACATAAATACATAAATATATAAATAGATACATATACTTATTATGTTTTATTAAAGTTTTCGCATTTTGCGAGATTTTTGAAGCTAATCAGCATAGCAGAATAAGTTGAAGTTCTTTCAATAACCAGACGAGACGGTTAAGGCAGCTGAGCAAAAGCGATTTACATTCAGTTGCCGCCTGTCTGGCATTTTTCACTCACTTCCTCTCGCTCCCCCTCGCTCCTCCTCTCACTCTCCCTCTCTCTCTCTCTCTCCTCCTCCTCTCTATGCCTACTTTGCTCAATCTCCATTTTGTTTGCTGCGTCCTTTATTATGGCTTTGCCCTGCCTCTGGCTCAGACTCTGTGTGCAGCATGTAAATGAAGTCCGCCTTTGGCTGACTCCAGCCGGCTATCCATCTATCCAGCCCAGCGTCTATATCTATGCATCTATGCCATATAGAACTTAAAGCCGAATCCGACTGTCTGCTCTGCTCGGCTCGGCTGTCGCACCGCGTGTGGGGGATTATATTAATGCCGTGCGGATGCCACATGCCAAGTGGAAACAGTTCAATCATAATAAACTCGAAGTAAATTTTTAATGATACAAAAAAAAAAACACACACACACACACACCCACGCACATATGTGTGTGTGTGTGTGGGTGTGGGTGTGTGCCTGGACATTTGATAAAATGATATAAACTGCGCTCCAAGTGTAAAATTATTTGTGACAGCATTTGAGGCGGGGCGTGATTAATTTAAATGTGATTTAAATACTTTGCCTGAGCATTGAATTATTAACGTCAGCTCAATTTGTGCAGGCACCAATGACCCCAGCATCCACCCCCCACCACATACACTCTCCACTCACATACACCTCCAAACAGTTGGACGGCTTTACAATAATTTTATGAGGCTCGCATAAAAATTTCATTGGCGCTCGTTAAATATTGCGTATACGCTACGTATGCTTGTTGCATAGCCATATAATTACATACAGACAAATACATATATATATATACATATAAATATATATGTGTATTTATATACTTGTCTGCACTCGAGCATATGTGAAAAAATGTTAAAATATATATACATATACATCCATTTGTACGTGGCATACGTATAAAACTTAACGCGCAATTGATTTCGATTTCATTTAATGAATTTTGCGGGCTCAGCGCAAATTGTTGCCACGCCCTCGCACGCTGGGGCCATGAGCATAATATATTTTGTCATGCAGTTGGCTGCACGCTAACTGAAGCAGATGTATTTCAAGGAATCCAGCTATGTACTCACATTAAGCAGGCTTAACAAATTTACGTTCAATTTCCAATGAGCGCTCCTCAGATATACTTGACTTTGATATTGCATTCGCAACTTAATTATCTGTCTGCCGTAATTTATTTTTAGCCTCCCTATATGTAGGAGATAAAATGTACGATAAATCTAGCAGAAGAATTATTCAATTAGAGACTACGAGCGAGGCCCTGTCGGAGTCGGGGAGTTGTCTAGGCGCGACAGTCGAATAACTTGAACTGATCAAGCATCAGTTTGAATATCGTATAAATATATATATATATATCGTATATTGTATATGAATATCATGTGTGTTAAATTGCGTAAATTGTATATCGTAAATAGTGTATATCAAATATTGCAAATCGTATATATATTGCTATATCGTATATCGTATAAAGTATATCACATATATTATATAAATCATATATCGTATAAAGTATATCACATATATTATATAAATCATATATCGTATAAACTATATCGAATATCGTAACTAATGTGTATCGCATATTGTATATTAATATTGTATGAAATATATCGTGTATCGTATATCGTAAATTTTGAATATCGTATAAGAATTTTTCTCTTGTCTAGTCATTTTAACGTAATATATTTTTCTATACTTCCTCTCCATCTCTCCCATTCCTCAACTCTCTCTCTCGTTCTCTCTCTCTTCTGCCTGCTCTCTTTATTTGCCAAAGGACTAAAAATAAGCATCGATAAATACCTCAAACAGTTGTTGGTAAAAAAAAAAAGAAAAGTTGAAACAAACATCAAGGGTATTCGGGGCATCGGTTGAGTGAAAAGCATTTAAAATTCTTGTTTATTTATGCCATTGCCGAGGCACAAACGTTCAATTAAAATTTCAATTATTAGCTGGCGCACAGACAAACAGACAGTGCTGGGTCAGGTCACTTGGTCGCAATGATGGCTGGCTGAATTGCTAAATTGTTGGATTGATGGGACACGCGAGCAGATACAATTGCCACCCAAAATGTGTAGAGCATTACGTCCAGAGTTAGGAACGTTTCGCTGCGGAATGTAAATATTACCGACAGACGCCCAAGTGTGAGTGCGGCAGGAATGTGAATGGCTTGTGAATAGATTGTGAATGGGGTTTTCGGTAAACACATCCAGAGTCCCCGAGCACAAAGTCAGGCCACAAGCACAGAAGGCAGCTAACTGAAAATTAAATCATTCAAAACACAGGCAAAGATAGTTAATGCCGAGAGCGCCCAAAAATATTGAAAAACAAACTTCTTTGAAAATCCGGACAAAAGTTTGTCGCGTGCCTGAAATTTGAATTAAATTGATTTTTAATTACAATTCATAATCAATGGAAATTTATTTTGAATATCTATATCTATATATATATATTTTATATGATTTTTTTCATTATATTTTCTGACCTTAAATAATTTCCATCAAATTAAATACACTTTTGTTAGCGTTTTTTGCAATCCCCAAAACATGTCAGATAATCGATTTTCAGGTTCTTCTTCAACTCATGTTACGTTGCCGTCTCTATCAACTTGTTCGCAGCTTTGTCTGCCTCTTCACAGAGTAGGTGTAGGAGGCACATCAGATCTTTAGGAAATGACTCAGAGACTCAACTGATTGAAATACACAAATGCTTTCATTATCTCCTGAATATGTCTTCGAATGTATGCGATTGTTACTTTGGATAAACATATTAATTGCATTCTAAAGAAATATGTATAGATAATTCGTGTCTAATAATGCTATACACAAATTATTTATTTATTTTTCGACTAGGCAAACTAAAGAAGACTTTTCGTGTTGTTTTTTATTATTTTTAGTCATTTGGGCGCTAGCTGAATCTCACTGAACGAACCTCAATGATATCTCTCTCGACACGACGATCGTTAAAATAGCTTCACACGAATAGCTCAAAAATCTAGGCGCTCAATAGCAGAGGTTTCTTGCTTAAAACAGATCGTAAAGAAATAGTCAAGTGATGCATGAAAGGCTGCGGCATCAGTAGAGTCATATTTTCGGTCCGAATTTAAATAAATTTTCGTTTGCTCATTAATTGGTATAGGCCGAACATTAATGAGGGCTGTTAAAGTGGCCTAATTGAACGACACGACTCTTTACACAAACTAACGAAATTGAGCATACAAAGCTTTCGAAAACTAAGCATTCCGCATACTTTTTAGGAACACCTCGCTCATGTTTGTATCCAAATGCGAAAAGCATAAAATGAATGAGTTTATTAATTGAACGATATACCAAATAAATTCGAGTAATTTATTCAATATGAATCTCACACACGTGCGCTGCACACCCACACAGACATGAATAATTAACTAATTTTCTATTAGCATTAGCATTGGCATTAACATGAACATTAACAATCCTCTTGTCAATAAATCAGTTACAAATTCATGCACAGCAAATCTAAGATAAGCAGTTATTATATGTATATATATATATATATATATATATTAATATATGTATATAATATATTAATATGTAATATGTATATACTTATATTTATATTCACTCGTTATGTATATTCTTACTTTTCCATTATTGAAGCTGCATCGTTGGCTCAATTTGGTCTGCTTATCGAGCCCTTTCGTCTGTTCGTTTCAGTTACTTAAACATAGAAAATCTATAATGTCTTGCCTAGGCCAGGACTCAGTCTTAAATCCATAGGCATTGGCATTCAGTTGGCATTGCAATCGTGCATCCGCTGCACTGGCATCTCTGCTTTATAATTACATTTTAATTTGCAACAAATCCAATTATGCCGCACAAATTTCGTTTGAGGCATGCAAAGTTGCTCATCCAATTGCAGCACATTTTCCCTTGCGCTTTCCACCTGGCTCTCTCTCACCCTCTCGCCCTCTCTCTGTCTCTCTCTCTCTCTCTCTTTACATCAGCTAATGCTGTAGTCTTACTGTTTAAGTATTTGGCCAACAGCTTAAAGCATCAGCAATCCTTAGAATATCGTACATAAATATTTCGATTTTAATTGAGTTAAAAATTGTTAACTTTTAAATGTCTTTACTACTATTACCAAATGCAAAAAAAAAAAAATAAAAAAAAAAACAAAGCTTATCAAATTATTTAGCCGAATGGAGAGATTGGCTTTAAAATGAAATCAAAAATTGATATTCAAAGAGCTGAATGCAGCTACAATTGGTAGTTAAATGCCAGAAGCCAGGAGCTGATATTCATTTATAATTCAATTAAACATACATTTCGCATTCCACATACGGTTATGCGTATGAAATACATAGTTTATATATATTATATATACAGATGAATATATATATATATATATATATATATATATATATATACCGCCCATGGCACACGGGCCGTGGCAGTGCGCCTTTCCGGTACACATATATGTACACATAAGCTCGCATCAATTACAATAACCAATGGCTTATAAATACACACACACACACACACAGACACTCACACACACTCTCTCACACACACACACATGCATACACATTCGGTAAATCTAATTTGAAAGCGACCCGGCGACATTTTGAGTCATTGGTCACGTTGAGCTCGCTCGGCAAATCGTGATCTATGATTCTCACAACTTGCTGCAGCCTGCTATACACACACACACACACACACACACATACATACCCCGTTATGTGGCGAGGCCCATTAATACAATTTCACATGTTGAATTCCGTTTGGTAGATAAAAGCTGCTGTCAGTTTTGACAAGGATATGTTGTTTTAAGCCGGGCATAAGAGTTGAGCCGTCTGTCAATATATTCAAAGTGCCCTGCTAGGCAGCGTCCGTCTGGGCTGCCATCTTAATAATGTAGAGTTGCCAGCTGACTGAGAAATGCGCAATCGAAAGTATTCTTGACTAAAATAGAAGTGCAGTGTGCAGTAGAGATAGAGAGATATGTACCTGTGCTGTTATCTGAGTTTTGTAATGCACATCTGGCAACACTTTTTGGATGTAGATTTTCGGAGCATTGCTGTGAGCTCATTTAACAGAGTGTATCTGGCAGCTGGACTGTGTATGCATCTTGCACTGCTACAGGGTTGCCATATATTTGTATATTACACATCTGGCAGCACTCTCGTAGTATGTTGATTTGTAACTGTTGTCGTGATAAATAATAGTATTGCAGGGCTGCCACCTATTTATAAAATTAATATCTGACAGCACTCTTGCACTGCTGCAGGGCTGCCATCTATTTGTACACTACATCTTCTATATCTGGCAACATTCTCGTAGACAATTGACGCACTGAGCTGCCAGCTCGTTAAGCTTTGCATATCAGCTCCCTGAAGGCAGGGCAGCCAGCTACTCATCCAACTGATATCTGACAAAATCTTTAATTTTAGTAGAGCCAATTACTTGTACATTACATGTGTCTGGCTGCAGTGCTGCCAGCTTGTCTGCACATCTGCACATCTGGCAGCACTGAATAAACTTATCTACTTAACATGAGAATCACTTGCAGCTGTGATTTATATTTGATTACCTGCGCATACTATATTAGGATTAGAATTAGATATCTGGCTGGGCGCTAGTTACTGATCCAAATTAGTATTCACTTGACTGGGCTACTAGCTGGCATCTTCATATAGCCATTGTCAAGGTGCAAAGCTCTTAGCTGACTGATTCCAATGTCGGCCTGCTTAGCCAGAGCCTCCTTTGTGCGCGTTGGCTGCTGTTGCTGCTGCTTCTGTTGTTTGCTTATTATTGGATGGTAATGAAAATTTTATGATGGCTGCGCAAAGGCAGATGAAGAGGAGTCTGCGGCGAAGATGTTATGCCTGTCTGTGTATCTCTCTCTCTCTCTCGCTCTGTGTGTCTGTGCGCGGCCCGGACGAGAGCTCGGGCACGGTAATGATAATGAGACAATGACGATGATTGATTGATGAGTTCTTTTGGCGGTTATTGTTGTTGTTGTTGCCGCAGCTGGTTGCAGCAGCAAAGAACAGTTAATTAGTGCAAGATTCTTGACTTTGGCTTTTGCATATTTCACATCAAAATGTTTCAAATGAAACGCGCCATCAACCGAAGGCATCTCATTCATTTTCTCGGCTTCTTCTCTTGTGCTTTAGATATTTATGAGCATATAATAACTCTTTCAACTTATAATACGAGCCACGCCCAGGCACATGCATATTTAATTTTACACATACACACACACACACACACATACATTAATAGATATTCTCATATATAACTGCCTTTTATGGCGCTGCTTGTGGCTTTTGCTTTTTGCCAGGCACCCACACCTCCAGCCGCTGGCTTAGGTGTTAGGGTTAACAGAATTTTATTTATATACACGCACACACTCATGCTGATGTATGCTCTGCCTGTGAACTGAGCATTTAAGCAACGTGACCTTTGATCGCCTGCTCATCCCCACAGTCCGCCCACCCCCCTGCTCCCTTCCCCAGTCGGCTCCTCATTTGACGCTCGTTGCTTGCGAGACCCAAATCAAAATTTTTGGCAACAGAGTTGAGCAATTTATTTTATTGTTGCTCAAATTAACTTAAACAACAACAGCTAACAACATTTGCTTGACCTTTTTTCTTTTTGTGTTCTTTTTTTTTTTTGTTTTGTTTTGTTTTGTTCTGTTTGTTTTTTTTCCTTTTTTTTTTTGTTTTTGTTTTTGGCTTTATATTATGTTGTCGTCGTGTATTTCACAATTTGCTGGCCGCCGCTATACGAGGCGAACTGGCTCTTATCTAAACCGCAACTCCCGTCGCCTTGTTGCCTTTTTTCCCATTCTGTTTTATGTCCACGCACATCCCAAATTAGAGATGTTCATGGGTTGAAATATTCTGTCACAGCTCACGAGGCAGAAGTTTTCTCAAAATCCTGTGCAAACAGCAATCTCGCTCTAAAATTTAGGTCCTAATGAACTTGTAAAAGTCGAATCACAAGGCGAGAAATGTCGCCTGGGATAATCTCTATTTTTTTTTGCTCTGAAGGTTTCATATTACTCGGGGATTCAAATGTAGCTTGCTTACAACAACTAATTTGATACCGCATCATAGTCTTAAGTTGTTGCTACTTACAATTTGTCAATTTGACAGTAAGTGAGTCAGTCAATCATACTCAATCAAGTAGTCGGAGTCAGTCAGTCAATCAAAACAAACAGGGTATCTTGGTCAATCAATTAGACAATCAATCGTGCAGTAAGTCATCCTGTCAATCAATCATCTTATCAATCAATCAATCAGTCAATCATTTCAGTCAATCAAGCAATTGGTCACTTCATCTTTCAGTAAATCGATTGACTTGACCTGGCACTGATTGGTCAATCATTTCACATTGTTGTAAATAACTCAGTCGGTCTGTCACCCTTACAGTGATGGCTCACTCAATCAATCATGTGAAACAGACAGTAAGTCACTCAATCAGTCAGTGAGACAATCAGCTGGCATTGATTGTACAATCCTTCTATTATTTAAGTTGATCAGGCAGCAATTGGTCAAATTCAATCAGTCAATCACTCTGTCAGTGCTTGCTCAATCAATCAACCATATCAGCCAAATAGGCAGTAACTCACTCAATCAGTCAGTGAGTCAATTGTCAGCTATTTAGTAACTCCGTGAGTCAATCAGTCAATCAATCAATCAGTCACCCATTGAATACAGAGTCAGCTGTCATCTGGTACTCTTCAGGTACTCTTAGTCAATCAGTTGTCAATCATTGAGTTGAGTAAGCCTCTCACTTATTCAAGCATTCATTTAATCAATCTGTGCCCCAGTCAGATATTCATGGTCAATTAATTTGCGACTCTCACGCGCCCATCTCGATTTAAGGCTCTCAACTGTCTGTGAACGGCAACAAAATTCTTTATTGTTGTCAAATGTCAACAATTTAAAGTTTCAGTAGCTGTTGTGGTAGTTGCTGATGTTGCTGATGTTGCCAATGTTGTTGCTGCTGTTGCTGTTGTTGTTGTTGCTCTTTTTACTACTCTGGTTGTCTGCTCTTTTATATGCACAGCACAATGTACATACATGAGTATTAATTGAAATTTTAGTGACAGACCAATACGCATGCTCTCTCGCGCGCACACATGTGCCATCCCTGGCAACAACAGTGCGCCCAGTGCACCACCCGCGCCACCCGCACCCACCACGCTGCGCACCACTTTTGGTAGCAACTTGTTGTACATTTTGTTTGACTGGTGGTTTTTGGTTTGTCTTCATGTTGCATGTGTCTGCCGAGTTATTGATCTTGTGCGTCAGATACCCTGTAAAAAAGGAAAAACAGAGTATGAGCAATGCAGCATTGATGCACGTGAATTAGAATATTATTTGCTTGCTCTCTTCAGTCATGATCCATCGAGTCCCTCATAAACGTCAAATAGCCACTCAGACTGGGCAGACTTTGTGAACTCTGCGAGCAGAGCTAGGGTATAGTTCAGTTTCAATCACAGCTATTGCTGCTGCCGCTGCTGTTGATGTCGTTGCGGATGCTGTTGTGGTTATTATTGCTGTAGTTGTTGCCTCTAACTGTCCGGGCCTAAAATCGATACTTTATTTGCCTGTTTACTCGATTGCCACCGCCAAGCGGCGCGTGCCTTTCCACGATTGTGCGGTGTCGCCGCTGATGTCGACGCCGCCGACAATTGCAGACGTCGCGCCGTGTCGCTTGCAATTCGCATTTGCCACCTGCCCAACAGCAATTAATGCGCCTCAACGAGGCTTTAGTCAATTTTAATATTTGTCCTTGGTTGGCTGCCGAGCGCCCTGATGACTATTGTCGTAACATGCCATTTGATTTGGCTCAAATCGACGCAAACAAACGTTTTGATTTAAGCTCCTCCCATTCGCAAATAGTCGGCGAGTGCAATATATTTTTTCCAAAAGCTCTCAATCAATTCATATTTATATTTGCCCAGTTTGCGCTTGATAAATCACAGCTAAAAGAAAAAAAAATAGCAATATTTACATTCACTTCTGTTGTGGGCGAACTAAAACTAAAACCAAATTGTAAATAAGTTTCTTTGCTCTTGCCACAAATTATAATTAGAAATATCAAATGCTTGTTGTAGTTGAAATTTGAAAAAAAAAAAAAATATCAACTTTGCCAGAGCTCAAACTTGGACTGAGTGAGTTTGAAGTGATTAAAAACGAAGTGAATTTCATGTATTGCTCATAGCGATCCTCATGGTGGTCTTGGCATAGCAGACAGACAATGTGCATGGCCACTTTAAGGACTCATCTAAGTCCTGTGCATCTCTGGATGTACTTGGCATGCTGGCAGAGGGAACAGAGAGAATTAAGACAATTCTCGCAGTAGCCAATACACTGAGTTGCCGTAGTGCTACAACTGTCAGCCCGACTGTAAGCAATTCAGAACGAATCATACAAGTTAACTCGATGATAGCATTCTAAAGTCTTCTAACTTACGATCCTTTAATTCTTTAAAGTAATTTAAAATAGAGACGAACATAGGCCATGGAATTAAGTAGACCAAGAAAAGCCATATTCGAAGAGCAACATGAAATGGACTCGCTCTGTATTTCAAATAATATCGCTCATGTTAATGATAATAATGGTAATAATATAATAATAATTATAATAATAATGATAGTGATGATAATGACAATGTTAATAGCAATCCTGATGTTATTAACAATGCATTGCCAGCATGAATAATTGCCACATTGCTAATACAACTAACAGCATCAATAATCCTTGTTCATATGAAATAAATTGCGTATACGCAGGATGAGCCCATGAAGGTGCATTTTGAATGCACATCAAATTATATATTTATGCATGCATGGGTACATGCATACGCATATGGAGTGTGGCAGGCAGTTGCCAGTTGCCAGTTGCCAGTTGGCTGTAATGCAGCTGTTAGTGTCGCCCTTTTAATATACTCGAAGCGCGTTAATTATTGAGGCAGTCCGCAAGCGTCTGGCATGCGCTTTGAATGCCAATTTTATAGCCGTGCCGCTGCGATAAGCGCATTATGTCGACGCCGCTCACGATGTGAACAATGGCAACGGCGATGGCAACAGTCGCAAGGTGCTGCGCTTCGAACTTGGCCAGCGGCTGCGGCTGCGGCTGCGGCTGCGGCTGGGGCTGGGCCAGATGCTAAGAGAATATGCATTATGCGACCTAATCGCGTATACGACCTGTTTATCAGCTAATTAAAAAGATTTATGGCGCTGCAGTTGTAAACTATATATCTGATGGCCGCATAACAAGTAACTAACGCAGGACCCCAGCCCCCACGTCAGGCACAGCTGCCCGCATCACCTACCAGCTGAACTCATTATGAACATGGTTAAAAGTTTCTATAAACAGCTGTCACGTAAGCTTGAAATCAATTTCATTTTAATTAAATAAACCCGCTTCCGCGAACCACATAATATTAGCAATATCAATTGACAATACGCAATGGATCCACTTGATTATGTGGCTATAACTGGAAAGTCAGAGAGAAAGTAATAAAGAATAGAGTAACACCAAGACTTGTGGGAATCTTTAGCTATATGAATGCAATTTTGATTAAATCTAACTGCAAATCTGCGGCAGAAAGATTTATTTAAATCTTTATTTATTTTTTTTTTTTCATTTATATTATGAAGTTTGACTCGGCGCTGATTTGTGAATAAAAATCTCTGTAAAACTCACTTTACTTTGTATAACTTTAGGAAACATTAACTGAAAAAAATTTATATATATATAAAATTAGTCTAATGAAAGCAAAACAATATCTTGGTTTCGCTAAAAGCTCTTGGAGCTTCGATCTGACACAGTCTAGATCGAGATATGCGAGTTTAAAAAACCAAAAATTTCATAACTGTTATCACGTTTTGGCCATGTTTTTCCATGTGTATGTAGCGTAGGCTGGAAGTAGCTGTTGCATCCACACGCACGGTTGGGAGAGCTTTGCAGCAGTGAAAGCTCTGCCTACTTTCTGGCTATTCAGCAAGCTTTCGGCATGGCATTTCCCCAGCCTGGTCGACAGCTGGCAGCATGGCAGCATGGCAGCTGGCATTTGAATTTCGGTTTTTGGGCTCGCCGTCCGACGGCACTGACTAACTGACAGCCAGAGCAGCGGACGGGCATTAGCACACGAGCTGGGCATGCACTTGTGGCGCTTGTGCCAAACAGCTATATGGAGCCCATGCGCCTTATGCGCCCCCAACCACTCCACAACCCCTTGTACGGTGTGCGCACCTTCGGGTGTCGCTCGGGCGGCGTCTGTGCCAGCCGAGCGACGACTTTCGACTGTCGTATGGCAATCGCAATGGCGTTGACTGTGGCTGTGACTGTGGCTATGGCCGTGGCGCTGCTTGAACGCATGCATCAAGTGTAACAACAGTTTAGTTTTTCCCGGGAACCTGAAGCAGTGTGTTGTTAAGCGCTGCTGCTCCAAGTGCCAAGTGCCAAAGTAACGGACTCAGCAGCAACAGCAACAACAGCAACAACAACAACAACAACAAACAGGCAACACAGGCAAACGAACGTAGCCAGAAACTGAATTTCAATCAAAGCCTAACTCAAATCGTGTTTGAGTGTTAATTCTAAATTATTTTGTTTATTTTTTTTTTTTTTTCGTACAATTTTTGAAATCATTACGTGCATTTTTAATTATTTTTTTAAGTGCATCGGAATCGGACGAAACCCAAAAAAAAAAATATATAAATAGCATAAGCTGGTGGAAAGCCAAATGCAGCTAAGCTGAAAGCAGGTAAAATAGAAATTAAAAATAATTACTTTTGAGTGAAGCTTAAAACTCTTAATTGCATTTCGAGTTTTGTACATGAAAAAATTAAAAATAAAATAAAAATAAATATAAAAACATTAAAACTATTTTGAATATGTTGTGTTGGCATTAAAAAGTTTTTACAGCGCTCGAAACTTTTGATAATAAAATGATGTTAATAAAATATGAAATATATTTAATTTAAATATTTAATATAAATATAAAATATTTATATTAAATTTTAAGAACATATTTAGAAATTTAAAAAATGTAGTTAAATGAAGAGTTGTTAATTTTAATTAAGTATTTGTGTAACATGTCAGGGAAAACTTCAAAATTTCAACTTGCCAAAAGTTGTCAAAAAGTTTTGCTAGAAAACTGAAGCAAAGTAATTAAGACAAAACAGATATAGCTCTATGTAAATATGGTTAAAAAAAAATGAATATATAATATAATATATATATTTATATATGTGTGTGTATGAAAAGAGCTTTCTTATTTGCATAGCTGTGTTATCATAGTATTGGCATGCCGGAACTATTAGATAGTGTGGCATGGGCTACCGCATAATCGAGCTAATCACCTGGGCCAAAACGATAATGTATTTGTAATCTGCACAGATCATAAATAAACTCATCGCTTGTCATAATTAATTCAATGAATAAAAACTCTCTGCGGGTGAGTGTGTGTGTGCCATAAAAAAGTCATTCAAATTGGGTTTAGTGATTCGAGCTGCCCTAAGCTGCTCACAGTTCGTCTCAGGCAGAACCCACGCTGCAACTTGCACACGATTCAATTAAAGTGCGCAACTTCAGTTTAGTTCAGCTTTTTTTTTCGCATTTCACTAATCCACCTGAGCTCTGTGTGTGTTTGATGATTTATTGCTACTCGGTTATTGCTTTGCTTTATATCGCAACTCGAGCGACCCCATTTCCATGCACTGCCCTCCGGGTTGCCTCTGAATGAGTTGTATCAACGCATAAATTTAAGAACTCACAAAATGTATTTTTTTTTTTTCGGGAGTTTTTTATTGTTGAGTGACTCTCGAGTTGCATGGTATTTCTGAGTATATTAAAAAGTTTTTGGCTAGAGCATTCCCGCTTCGCATAGTTTTGGCTCCGCTTTGCATTTGGCTTTTATGATGCATTGCTCATCTTTTACTTTTAATTTATTTACTGATATGCCAAACAGTAATTGCAATCGATAACGTGATAAATATATTTATACAATTTTTATTTGGCTTTCTATTGTTTTATGTTTTACTTGCTGTTTCTGCTTTTGTTTGTGCTCCGCTCTCACTGATGGCCCACTGAAACGATAAGGATAAGCGAAACGCGGCGCATTACCATGGCCATTGGCATTGCCATTGCCATTGCCATTGCCGTTGAGGCCACGTTATATTACTCATCAAAAAATAATCATCGGCAAGCCATTATCATTATCATTGGCATTGGTGCATAAAAATTGCCCCAAATTAAAGCGTTGCTGCTTGCGCTCTTATGCTCGCTCAGCGCAGCTACAGCGAGCATATTGGCGCCCCATTCTGATTGCTTCGACTCAGAGCCTGCCGTGTCTTCAGTCTCAATTTTTTGTCGGCAACATTTCAACGGCATTTCTATCAAGTCGTTAAAATTTGATGTTTTTGAAGACATGAGCTGGAGTACTTGGATCTCGCTGGATCTCTTTGTATGTGTATGTGTATGTGTATTCCTCTCGTTACACAGCTGAATCTTTCCACTTGAGATGCAGAATGTGTTGTTGATGCTCCATGCGTCGCTTTTGCTGCGTCATGTTATTTGGCAGCCTATTAAGAGTGCCATTTTTATGCGTGTGTGTGTGGCATGAGGGCATATTCAATAGAGGCCCAGAGCGACGCGTCGCTGGCTTTTATGGCCATTAGCTGGCAAAGTTTTTATCTCTCTCATGAGTAATCGCAAAGCCAATGGCTTGTGCACTTCTGATTAGCGCCAAGCATCTCATTTTGGTCAACACTAACGATTGCCAATCGGTAATTGGCCAACTGTGCCGAGTGCCACACGCCCGCTTCATCTTGAGCAATACTTACTTTAGACGATAATAGTCTGATCCACTCTTCAAATAGTAGACTGTAAAGCACTGGGAGCTGAGCGCAGAGCTGACATCAACATGATTTGGTCATGTATACACAAAGTTTTAATCTGCTGGTCCCCGGAGCAGACTTAACACCGAGCCCCACACATTGTCACTGCTAGTTTAGGGGGCTGGGGGCTGGGGTCTGGGGGCTGGTGCTCAACTTAAATAACCAACTCATATTTATTTAGGGCATTAAACGCAGGTTGGGCCTCTGAAGTGGGCCGAGGCTCATATATATTCATATTCATTGTTAAAGAGTTGCGCACTTAAATATTCCGGCTCCTATATGAATAGATGGACGGAATGGATGGGCAGGCTGGCAAACAGACACTTATTTGCAATGGTACTTGCCTTCGGGGGGGGGGAAGGCGTGTCTGTTGACTGTTGGGGGCGTTTGTAGTTTGCCAAACACTAATTGAAACGCTTACAACAACCGCACACACACACACACACACAAAGAGGCAATAAAGGCGAGCTAATGTGACAGCTGAAGGAGAATTGAGTACTCCTGTGCCCAGAGAGTGGGCACCATGGCAGACTCGTGGACTCGTGGGCGCATGGACTCATAGCTGGGCACTCATGGCCGGAGCATGGGAAGTGCTTTTTGCCGCTGTGGGCAGCCGCAGAGCAACAAGTCAGAGCGACAGTTCATTAGGGATCAAATTTAAGTCAACACACGCACACGAAACTAGTGAAAATTGTCTCATTAGTACAAGTATGCACACACAAATACAAAAACAAACACTGCCACACTCACACACACACAGACACCATAATTTTCAGGCAGTCGCCTGCTAATAAAAGCGAGCACAAAGTTGTCAATGCCGTCGTCGTTGTCCCACAGACCCCACACAGCCTCCTCCATTATGCCCCATCCAAATGCAGCAGGCCAATGGAAAACATTTTCTCACCCAAAACAATCCAAAGTAAAACAAGTGAAGAAAACTATAGAAATCTAGCAAAACAAATTGCACAGTGGAGCAAAATAAATAAGCTAAGAGGCTAGGTTGGATAATCTGGATTTTGCTTAAGCCTCGAGTTTTTTTTTATAGAGAACTTGAATAATTCTATTGAACTTACGACATATTCTTATAAAATTATATAAAAAATATGTAAAAATAAAAAAAAATACTATTATATTAACTATCAATAATATCAGTTTTATTATTATTATATACTTTGGCATTAAAATTAGTATTTTTGTATTTTCTATCTATCACCAGAATTATTGCTTTCATTATTATTATTAATATTATTAGAATTTTTATAATATATATTTTTATCATCAATATTATTTTATTCTCATTATGAGAATTGTTATTAATAATATTATGACTGTTACTATTATAATCAGCATCATTATGAATTTTATCATCAACATTATTATTTTTATTATTATAATAAACATATTAAACCACTTTACTGTCATTATTATTATTATCATAAAAATAATAAGAAAGAGAGAGAGCAATTGATAATAGTAATAATATATTCTCATTTACCTACTCTCAATCTCACTCTGTATTTATCTATCTATCTATCTATTTTTCTATTAATATATCTATCATCTATCTATTTATGTCTCTCTCACTCTCTCCGTCCATCTCTTTCTCCCTCTCTCTCTCTCTCTTCTACCCGTTCTCCCTTTGCCAGTCAACTTAAATTTATTTGCATTCCACTGTGCGCTGTGGTTTGACTAAGTAAGTGTAGCAACAGCCCATAAGTGATAACGGTCTACGGCTTTGTCGCTGTGTGCGCTCGTGTGTGTGTCGGGGTTTGTGCATGTGTGTCATTTGGCTGTCCGGGTCGTTGTCTCCTGTTTCTGCTGCTCAACTGCTTTTTTGTGGCCCGCTCCAGTGGCTCTAGCTGAGTTCAACTTGTCTGCCCGGCTGCCAGCCTGAGTGCCAGGCAGGCAGCCTGCCTGCCTGCCTGATTGTTCTAGCCACTGATAAGCGCCTGGCTGTTGGTTGTTGCTCTTGCTACTATTGCCTATGCCTATAGGGTGTGCGTGTGTGTGTGCGTGTGTGTAGAGGCTGGGGTGTGCCACCTTATGTATATGTATGAAATTGTTGTAATGCCTGTGGCGGCAGCGGCGCATTGCTGTCGACTGTTCTAATGCGAAACGTCAATGTTTGTGGAGCAGCACTCACATGCTTAAGTGTTGCTGTGACTGTGTGTGTGTGTGTGTGTGTGTGTGTGTGTGTGTGAGTGTGCGTAAGTGTATGTGTGTGTGCAGTTTAAATTACCTTTTTCATGTCATTCACAAGGCAGCCACAAATTTGTGCCAACACAAATGATAAATTTGCATGTGCCCATGTCTCCAATGCCTCTAACAACAGACACAAAGACACACACAGACACAGGCACAGACTGACATGCACATGCACACACACAATAGCAAACTATACGTAATTGTGTTCATGTGTTTTGCATGCGTATTTGTATTTGTTTTATGTGTCATTTGAATTGTCTTGCTGTCGTGCTGGTTGCGCTTATCGCTTATGCCATGCCAAAAAAAAAAAAAAAAAACAAACAAAAACAAAACAAACAGCGAGAAAAAAAAACAGACACAAATACAAAACACAATAACAAAAGCACAACAAAAGAAAATAACAGCAACAGCGAATGTCATGCATAATTACTTAAGCCCCCGGTTTTTGTCTCTGTGTGTGTGTGTATGTGTGTGGAGCTTTGAGATTAAGCCCCGAAAATGCTCGGATATAGCGGTATACCGCCCTGATGGCTCTTAAGCCATCACATTAATTGCTTCAGCAAATAAGTCAGGCTACACTACACACCACACACACACACACACACACACACACAGACACACGACACACAGACACATATGTTATTTAGTTCACATGGAGTTGCACTTTTTATTTGACATGCAAATCGCTTAGCCTGAGTTAAGCCCACAAAACAATTGAGGAAAACAGGTGCGGCCATCGGGTATGCACGACTATCAATTGAACTACACTTGATAAGGGCTTCATTTACTTCAACTTGCATCCACAGTCTGTAATCAAAATATCTGAATACTGGATTCCAGGGTATAAAATAGTTTGGCTTGCCCAAGTGCCCTCGACCCTCGAATTCAATCAACATATTTAATTTTGGCATATTTGCAGTCGAAATGCAAACAAAATTAATTTTAATTAAGCAGCTGTCAAACCTATTAAATTCATTATAAATTTAAGAGCCCAACAGCCATTGAGCGATGTGTTTACTCTGTTGCGCCGATGCCAACCAAATGCTCGAATGAAAACAAAATCTGTTTAATAGTTCAATTAGTTTTACATAGATTCAAGCTATTTTCAATTGAAATGAAAATTTCTAAAAATAAAAACCATTTTAATAGTAATATATAACAATTTATATATCGTTTAGAGAGCAAATTTTCGGCATATTTTTGCACACTTAATGCAAAATTAGTTGTAAATAATGGATAAATTAAATTTGGGTATTTGACAAAATTTTCTAAAATTATTTACTCTTAGACACGCATAATATGCACAGCATCGCTGAGCATGACAGAGAAGAGCTCACTTTGTCTTATTATTGTTGCTAAAACTGAAGTGGCTCATGAATGGACACAACTGAGGAGCTATAAGTAAAAGCAAGCAAAAGCTGAATAAGATTACAAAAAAAGATTTTGAAAGTGCTTAAAGGACTAATAAAAGCTAACCATTTCAAACAATGGAAATTACCTTGAATGGCACTAAGTTTATATTTATAGAAAAAAATAATAATGCTTCCAAAAATACAAAAGTTGTTATACTTTTTGTACAGAACTCTTTTATAGTCTTTTTGAAGCATAGGATATTTTTGGCAGATGAAAAATAATATTTTATAATATTAAATAACTTTTTTAAATATTTAATATATTGATAATTGTTTGTTATATCAATATTTAACTATATAGAATTAACGATATAGAATTAATTATATATTATTGGAGCTATAAACTAATTTTTAGTATTCATATATGATATTCAATCAAAAAAAAAGCATTCTATATACTTGAATTCATTAATCGCATGTCAAGTGGAAACTAATATTTAGTAATGCCATAAGATCAATAATATAAAATACAAATAATATTAAGTGAATTTCTACTATTTTATTAGGCAACTATAATCTTAAATTTGAATAGCAAACATAAAAAAAACTAATAAAATTAAAAATTATTTTTATTGTGTAGCAAAACTTTCTTCTTGTGCCAAATGAGACCTTCCCAGCAGCAAGATTTATAGCAGACCTTTTATAGAAACAGATAGACTAACGTCTATATATATACATACATAATTGTATATTTACATATACCATTACTCAGAGCTTTACTGCTCAGAGCCATTAGCAATTCGTAGTCTATGCCATTACCCAATTTTTTTTCCGCTCGCGAGCTACAAGTGTTTGACTTGACTTCAAATTGTGCGAGGCCCAATAAAATGGCGCTCATCGGGCTTGAGGACAACTTGAATGGCAGGACATGTTTATGGTGGACGCGAAATCCATTTGGGATTATCGTTAGGCTGCAATGCGAATTCGAATTCGAATTCGAATATCCATTAAGCTACTCCACGCAAGCAATTGAACGTCCATTTTGGGCAATGCCATCTCCCTCTCTCTCTCTCTCTCTCTCTTTCTTGCTGTACTCAGCTCTGTGCGCATATTGCCATTACCTTTTTACATTTTCATTCGGACTCTGATTGTCTGTTTGTTTTTCATCAGATTCCTTTGCTTTCTGATTCATTAGCATTTTTGTCGCATTAAAAAATGTTACGTCTGTGCCAGCTGCCCCAAAGGCATTTTGTTTATCTTTGTTTAGTTGCTGTTGCTTTTGTTGTTGTTTGTCCTTTTGTTGTTGCTGTTGTTGCTGTAGTCTGTAGTCGCCCGCCAGCCTGTTGCTATTATTATTACCATGCTGCATTGTTGTTGTTGCCGCTCTGTGGCAGTGTTTTGTTATTTCTGTCAATAATTTTGAGACCATGTTTTGTTGGGCCCTTTGTTCGTCTTAGATTTCTCATTTGGCAAGTTTCTCAGCACTTTTGTTTTATTTGTTTTGTCTTGTTGTTCAATTTAGGGCTTGTGCTTGTTCTGCCACTACTACAACAACAACAACAACAACAACTACCACTACTACTTCATCAGCCTTGACGGCTGTTGCTGCTGCTGCCAGGGTCGTCGTCGTTTCATTGTGGCCGTCTTCATAATTGCACGCAAATTCGTTGCTGAAGAGCGGCGCGCAGATATTGTTAGCATAAAAGGCAGACTTTTTCAAGCTGGCACAAACAATTTGCCACCCGCCACAGATGCCTTCAATAACCAGCGCGCGACCTTCAGGTGCCACGATTTCAAAATGGACAAATGAATGCGATCTCATTTCGAGCAAATCCAAGTCTGCAGCCAGTCCAATTTCAGGCACACGTTAGCGCTTCTGAAGAGCGCCATTAAATTCCTATATAAACGTCAACATAGACACGCACACACATGCACACATATGCACAAATATGCATGTGTGTTTGGGAACTTATAATAGCCTTATGTTCGCGGCGGCGTGCCATACATATTTATGCTTTTCAATTTTGCCTCCCTGCACCTGACTCGAATATATTCGACCGCTGCCGCTTACCGTGACCGACCGACCAATGGCACACAGATGTGTCAATGCATTTAAGCATACACACACACACACACACACACACAGGCACACACAGACACATACTTATGCACAGCTAATCTGGTATTTAGTAACGAAAGAAGAGAAGCAGCAAAATAGAAATAAGCAAGCATATTTGAGTGTAGATTGCTCGACACGGATGTGGCCTGCATCGTTAGGATTATTAAAATTGTGCATATGTATATGTTAGTAAGCACACACTCACACACACTCATCTGCAAAGGTGTATGTGTATAAAAGCTGTCCGAAAAGGAGAGTCCCGCACAATAGATTCTATGGTAGCTGCAGAGCATTTCGACCACGCTTTAAGCCCCTTTTAAATATTCTTTCAGCCAAACAAAAAAGTTTCCTACAACTTTACTATAATGCATCCGAATCACTGCAAAAATATTATAAGTTAACTTTAATAAAATTAAGCTCTTAGTACCCACATTTACTTTACCGAACAGCTTCTCTTAAATATTTAAAAACTGTTCAGTCAAAAGTGTTCATCAAATTTTAAGCTTTATGAAGATTATGGACACAGTGAAAGCTTTTCTCTGTAATACAGACAGATTTGCTTCAATACTGATTACTTTTTACTTATTTTCTTAACTCCCGTCTATATCTCTCTGTGTTCTCGATCTCTCTTGTTCTCGGACTTTAACTTAATTTAGCTCTTCTGTAACAGTCTGTCTCCATCTCTCTATTTCTGTCTCTCACTATACCTCTCTCCTTCTTCCCTTCGCCATCACTTTCTCTCCTTTGTTTTCTTCTCAATCTCACCCGCTTTCTTTCTGTTGCCTGTATTCTTTTATCTCTTTCTCTCGCTTTCTTCTTTTCTCTTATTTTCTTGTCCTTTATCACTTTATCTTAGTCGGCCCACTCACTTCCTCTCTCTATGTTACTTCCTGTCACTCTCTGTCTCTCTCTTTCTCCCTCTCACCACTCCTTCCATCTAGGTAATCCATCATTCGCTCCTCATTAATCTGCCGCTTTGCTTCTCTCTCTCTCTCTCTCTCCTATTCTCACTATCCCTCCTCTTCCTCTCTCTCTCTTTGTATCTGATTACCATGAGTACTTTTTATGCGCTACTCATTTTTTATTATCCGCAACACATCATACATAAGCATAATAAATATGTTTTTTTTTTTTATTTTCTTTTTCATTTTCCTGTTTTCATTCTTTTTTTATTTTATTCTTTTTTTTATTTATTATTATTATTTTTTTTTTTTTTGTTCTCACTTAACGATTGTAAGACTACGCGGCCATTCACATTATGCTTATATTATTTATTATGGCCGGCACTTTTATGGCGCTTGGCTATTTATCAGAAAATTGCATTGAGTAAACGAGCCGGGCTAATAAATAATCCACAAATTGGTCAGCAGGAAATACAATCTGCAAAAAAAGGCTGGCCGATAAGCTATGCAAATCATCCATTTCCTGTCAGACAAATTAAATAATGCTCGGCCACTGCAGAGAAACAAGAAATTAGTGGTGCGCCTTCCTCAGCGATTCTCATTAAAGCCATAATAATATCATCTTTGATGCCAATTGTTGCAACTATCATAATTCCCACATAGGCTTAATATAATCTGCTGATGAGTTAAGTATATTAACTGGCTACTAGATAAATACCTTGAGTTACATATTCAGGTCAATTAGTTTGGCAATTAAACTCAATTTCAAACGAATTGCCCAATCAAGCAGTGTTATTGAAATTCTAATTTGCAGTTTGAGCTCGAAATTTAAATCGAAATTTTACAATTTGCAATTCGATACTGAAGTTTATGCCAAATTCGACCTCAAATTCAGCTGGCAGGGAAACCGCAAAAACATTTGCTGCTCACTGGACACGACATCAATTTTTTGCTCTCATCTAGCAATCTATCTTGACTGCTGGCCAGCTCAGACCGCAGGCAATTCTCAATGCAAGTACTCATAAAATAACGACAGCAACAGCAACAACAAGCACTCTATACTCAGGTCCTGCAACTGTAATCCATTTACTCAACTGGCTGCAGTCAATATTTCTCAACTAGTTTAACTTGAGCAAATTTTTGCGTCTAAGCCGCAACGAAAGTTATCAAGAGCAGGTCCCAGGCAGCTCTGTTCGAAAAAACGTCTTAAGACGCACACAAACATCCCCATTCCCCATTGCCCGTCCTCGCCCCCGAATGTCAAATAGCAAATGCCAAAACTTAGGCATGCCTAAGCGCATTTAAGCAGCCTTCCCAACCAGACTCAAGACTCAAGACTGAAGACTCTAGCCTCAAGCCTCAAAATGCTTCCCTCGGCAACAAGACCACAGCATGAAAAGAAGTAAATAAAAATTAAAAGCTAGCAGAAGTGGAAAACCTGAAGAGTTTCAATATCCTTATGGAGCAATCCAATAACTGTACCCACTGGCATTCCATTCCGATTTCTTAAATACAATTATGAACGTCTTGTGTGCGCAAAGAGAATGCTCAAAAAAGTATGCTACAATTTTGGCAACGCCATGCTCGAGGTGTGCACATGCTTGGGGCATCTGTGTATACCTGTTGACTTCGTGTAGAGAGCATATATATTGATTTAGTGCAACGATTCGCTGGCTGTCTGTATGTCTGTCTATCTGTCCATATGTCAGTTTATCAATCTCTCTGTCTGTCATTCAGAGTCCTTGACGGGGTTTAGCTTGCGACTTGCAGCATGCACAATGTGACTTAATGCGTTCTAAATTTAGTGCTTGGACTTTACCTGGAAACACCCACTAAAAGCGCTTTCAGTCTGAATTTAATATGGCGCTCTGTTGGTTGTTGTTCTCTAGACCTAATTCTAATATGATTGAGCATTGATATTTGATTTATTAGAATACATTTTTTAACACTGAACGTTGGAGCTCTCACTTTTTGTATACAAATATATTTGATCCTACAAAAAATTAAAAAAAAATTATTTCAGCTTATAAGAAATTTGATTAATAATAAAAACTGTTTTTTGAAATTATTCATTTCCATTTTCAAATAATTTTTTATAATTACTTTTTTTATTTTATGTAAATAAAAATGTTGTTAGCATCGCAGCTAGAAATCGTTTTTTTATACACATCAATAATTTTATATTTAATAAATAATTCATTTTTTTACACACAATTATAGCCACACGCATCAAAGACACGAAAAAATTGAAATTTTTAAGTAAGCAAGTTTACAAATAAATATATGATTTATATGCAAATATATTTATTATCAATATATTTTTTTGCTATATATAAAAAAGACAAAGGATTGTGCTTAAATTATATATAAATATATACATAAATATAATATATATTATAATTTTGTATTAAATTTGCGCGAGAGCAATTGGAGCTTGTGCAAACTTTCGCTTAGGACTTTTCGGCGCTTAAACTCTGGCCGCAGATATGTGAAATGCCACACATAATTGAATCAGTTTCAAGTGCAACTTATTGGACCCGACCCTGAATAGAATTTTCGAACGAAATGCATTTTAATGGCATTTAAATAATTTGATTTTCAGTTTTCAGCTAATGAGATCTGAAATCTAAGTTGTTGTTGCGGTTACCAGGCATGTGTGCGTCTGTGAGAGATAGAGAGAGAGAATTTATGAGAGAGAGAGTGTGTGAGAGAGAGAAATAGAGTGTTTGAGTGTGTACGTATGTGTAAGTGGGTATGTGTGTATATGTGTATATGTATATATATATGTGTGTGTTGTTTTTCTGGTCATTTTTTGTGGTCGTTTTTCGTGGAATTCCATCATCTAAGTGCGGCTGCCATCCTCCACCTAGCAAACGCTCTTTGACGAGTTGAGTCACTGAGACACACACAACACATGTTCGATAATCTGTAATACAGAGCTTTACTCGAATTCAATATGTGTTGGCAATTTCCTCGAATTGATATTGACTGCGAGCATGCGAAACTTTGCATTCATATTAAATGTGAGTTAAATACATCTAAAATACAAATCAAATTTAATGGGCTCCAAATTGCGTTATTCTCACAATAATTTATTTTCATTTTGGTGGAAAAAAAAAAAAGGTAATTTAAATTAAAATTGAACTTTGAGTGTTGGCATTTTTAGCTGGGTTCCTTTCTACAACATTGAAACGTACAACAACTTGTGAACTTTGCCAACTATTGCGCTTTGCCTTTGTGCCTTGTGCAAAGTTTGCCTTTAACTTGTTTTAATCGTTGGACCTAGCCACGCACCGATTTGATGTGAGGTATGCGAGACTAGAGCATTGACTTTTGTCAGCTCATACAAATTGTATTCATAAAATCTCATAGTCAATTAAGCGAAATGTCACGTAATTGAAAATTAAGCCTTATTTGATTCAATGACAACGAAATGTAGTGTAAACACAAGTCGAGTTGCTTAAAAATTTAATTGAAAAAAAAAAAAAAAACAAAAACAAAAAGGCAAGAGAATGTGTAACAGGAGGAAAATGATGTCTGCAAAGCTGGCAACTGAGTTTTCTTAACCATGTGCTACTCATTGCTGCTGGCGGCTCTTTGCCCTGCCTCTCGCCCACTGTCTCTGCTGCTGTCTCGTTCTTCCACTCCTTATCGCCTTCTGTCTGTGTCTGTCGCGGTCTTTCCGTGCTGCGGGTGTCGGCTTTCAGCTACTTTTGCTCAGCTTGGCGGCCACCATAAACAAAATTAAGCAGCAGCTTTCAGTTGCACGCCCCACATAAATTTGTCTAATTACTTTGCGCGCAACTTCAGTACAGATGCCAACTGTTAAACTTTTTGCAAATGTTCTCGTTTTAAGTTTAATTATCTGAGCTCGCAACGCACAACAATTCTTCACGCCTAACAGGGTATTTTCATATTTAAATAATGCAAAAAAAAAAAAAGGAGAAAACAATGAAAACAAAAACAAAGAACTTTTTTACGATTTCATTTTACAATTCGAGTGACTGGGAAGTCTTAATCTTCAGTTTTTGAATCTGACCCTAAAAAAAAAACTCAATACAAATTAAGCTTCAGTTTTTACACACACACACTCAAATTTGCAAACATTCTATATTTTGAATTGGCTAAACCCAACAGCATAATTCGCTGCGAGCCATCGCCTCAGCAAATCTAAAGCTCAACGATTGAATTTAATTGAATTTTAGTTTTAAATTTTCAATTAGTGAAAAATTTTATTTATATTTAGCCATTGCCCTGCACATTTCAGGCATGAAATTCTGGCTTCCTTTTCATTGCCCATTTCCATATCTAATTTCATCATTTATTTATTTCAAAGTCATAAATCACTACTTAAAATATATAAATCACTCAAATACATTTGGGGGCCTTAAACTTAGTATTTGAAATCGCGAAGAATATGCAAACAATTTTGTTTCATTTCAGTATCGATTCTGTTTTAATTTTCAATTTACTATCAATTTTTTGTGTCTTAATTCAGTTTCAATTCACTTTCAATTTTATTTCAACTTACTTTAAATTTTTAAAAGCTGCATTTTATTATGACTTTTTGAGTTTTGTTTGAATTCAGTTTAAATTATTTTTTATTTTAGTTTCAATTCTTATTCATTTTAGCTTTAATTCTATATCAAGTCAATGCCATATAATTTCTATTTCAATTACCTTTCAATTCTGAAGCATTTGCTAACTTATATTTATTTTTAATTTATCATTAATATACTTTTTTTTTTAATTTCTAAAGTATTTTTGAAAATTTTCAAAAAGGTTTTTAAAATCATGTAGTTCATCTAGAATACTAAAATTTTTGTAAACTAGGGATAGCCCTTACCAAGAGTTACTTTACGTTTAGATATTTTTCTTAATTTGGTACGAAAATTTCGCTTAAAAAACATTTCGTGCAACAGAATATGCATGGAAAGTTTTTGAAAATAAACAAAGAGAAATATATTCTATTCAAATATAGAAGTATATGGCTGTGTATATACAGGAATATGTATGTGTGCATAAGTTGCTGCTAAGTTTTTGTTAAAGTTTTGAAAACACAGAAAATTTTTGATGTCGCAACGAAACGCTTATACATTTTAAATATAATTTGTATGCAAATTGTAAATCTTTTGCAGCTCTTTTGGCCCTGTCAAATGATGCGAGGGAAAAACACGCTAAAAGCTCACGAACTTTACGTGACAAAGGGCTATATAAATTTGGGCTTTAATCGAATTTTGTCGTAAAATACGCATTTTATGGGTAGCGAAAAATATACAATATCTGTGCGAAATTTCGGAACACTGTTGAGCACACTTTGTGTGCCATTAGGGTATCTGTTTTCTAGGTGTTTCAGAGCTAGCTACAAATGTATATATTATATATATATATATATATATGACTAGGTATATATACAATTAAATAGAGCCGCGGCGCAACTATCTCGTGAGCTGTCAACACCAGGTGCTGCCATCTCTGTCTGACACTGTTCAACACTTAAACAGTGTGTAATTTATGACCATTTTCTTCTTCTCGCACTCAACTCACAGAAATTTTCAATTTTCAGGTACATTTACATTTTTGTGGAGCTGGTCGGGCCACATAATTAAAACGAAACGAGAGCGCGCTACAAATATTTGCATAAAACGCTGTCGGGCTAATAAGTAATGAACTAAACTTAAAAAGGTATACAGCTCTCCCTGAACAAAAAGCCATTACGAATATAGATACATACAGCCCCATCTTGGCCCAACTCACAGAGCATAGAAATTTATAGAGCAACGATTGCAACAGAAGGCAAACAGCTCAAAATATATTGAATAATCAAGTGCATTGCGCGATTTCCTTGAAATTTATGCAACACTGAAAATAACGTCGCAAAGCCGAAAAAGAATAAACACACTCAGCCCGCAGGGAGATTCACACAGGGTTGACAGAGAGAGAAAGAGAGAGAGCTACAGTGGCAGCATTGCCACATAACGGGATTTTTCGCCTGATTTACTGTTTGCTGTGCTTGCAGCCAACAGCGGAACATCAATCCCTTGCCAAGCCAGCACCTTTCACAGCAGCAACAGCAGCATCAACAGCAACAAAATGCGTGGCCGTCACTTGCGCCGACGTTTCAGCCTGCAGCCCTCGTTCATGAAGGATGACAGCGCCGAGGATAAGCCCAAGCGTGACAAGTAAGTTATGGCCCCAAATACACACAACATACAACACCCTCACCCACGCGCACGCACACCCCCACACAGCTAAGTTACATAGCCACGATCGACAAGCCAACCGCAAACTGCGTTTAAAACGCTTACAAATTAAATGAAAAGTTTTAAGAAATCACAGACAGAACTTTTATAATAATTATCATAACATATCTGCAGCGTCTTAAAACAATTAGGCCCAGCTATAACTATAAAAAAAGTTGATTTATTCTGACTCAGTTTTGACTGGACGGGACTCTTTTTATAAGGCAAACGACTACATAAAAATCTTTTCATAGTTGATCACTTATTAAATAATAATAATGATAATACTACTAATAATAATACTTTGACCTTTGCATTGTAAACAATTAAATTTTAATTTAAAAACGTTTTGTTTTGAAAAAACAAAAATGATTTCTTAACTTTTTTGCTTTGGTTTTAAATAATAACACTTCTCTGTCTGCCAACAAAGAATTATAATTATTATTTCTATTATCTATATATATTTCTATTATATTATATAGAAATATTTATAGCTATTTTTAGCTATTTTTTAGTTAAATTCTTGCTGGTTTCTGTATATATTTGAAGATTCATTATTGATGGATTTTACGTTCTAAGTTACGCCTAAATAATTAGTCGATTCTAATTTATCTTCATAGTTAGATTCTGAGGTTATTTTATACATATGTTCTAGCTATTTTTTGTATTTTTAGACATTTTTAGCTATATTCTGGCTACATTCTTACTGAATTCTGAATATATTTTTAGATTCATTATGGCTGGATTTTACCTACTAAGTTATATATTCGACTGACAAATGGTGAATGCTATAACACCATGCATAACTCAAGAATTAGTAACATATATATATATATCCATGATTCCTTCTCAAAAATCAGTAATATATATATATATCAATGATTCCTTCATCTGATATCGGGTTAGGTCTAAAGATCCACTTCAAACTTTCAATTTCTCCTTAAATCCCAATCAAGCCATATTCGACTGACAAAAGCTGAATGCTATAACACCGTACATGGCTAAAAAATTAGTAATATATATATATATATGTCCATGATAAGGATGAAGGAATCTTCATCTGATTATACCCATGATCCTTCATCTGATATCGGGTTAGATCTATATAACACAGTTTAAATAGCTCCACGCAAAACTTTCAATTGCTCCTTCAATTCGAGTCAAGCCATATTCGACTGACAAAAGCTGAATGCTATAACACCGTAAATAGCTGAAAATTAGTAATATATATATATATATTTATGTCCATGATTCCTTCATCTGATATCGGATTAGGTCTTTATAACACAGTTTAAATAGCTCCACGCAAAACTTTCAATTACTCCATCGACCCCAGTCAAGCCATATTCGACTGAATGCTATAACACCGTACGCTCAAAAATCATAATATATATATATAATATATATATATCCATGATGCCTTCATCTGATACCGGGTTAGGTCTAGTAACACCGTCTAAAGATCCACTTCAAACTTTAAATTTCTCCTTCAATTCGAGTCAAGCCATATTCGACTGACAAAAGCTGAATACTATAACACCGTAAATAGCTCAAAAATTATTAATATATATATATATATATATATATATATATATGTCCATGATTCCTTCATCTGATATCGGATTAGGTCTTTATAACACAGTTTAAATAGCTCCACGCAAAACTTTCAATTACTCCTTCAATCCCAGTCAAGCCATATTCGACTGACAAAAGCTGAATGCTATAACACCGTACATAACTCAAAAATTAGTAATATATATACATATCCATGATTCCTTCATCTGATTATACCCCTGATCCTTCATCTGATATCGGATTAGGTCTTTATAACACCGTTTAAATAGCTCCACGCAAAACTTTCAATTACTCCTTCAATCCCAGTCAAGCCATATTCGACTGACAAAAGCTGAATGCTATAACACCGTAAATAGATGAAAATTAGTAATATATATATATATATATATATATATATATATATATATATATATATATATATATATATATATATATATATATATATATATATATAATGTCCATGATTCCTTCATCTGATATCGGATTAGGTCTTTATAACACAGTTTAAATAGCTCCACGCATAACTTTCAATTACTCTTTCAATCCCAGTCAAGCCATATTCGACTGACAAAAGCTGAATGCTATAACACCGTAAATAGCTCAAAAATTAGTAATATATACACATATCCATGATTCCTTCATCTGATTATACCCTTGATTTCTTCATCTGATATCTGGTTAGGTCTTTATAACACCGTTTAAATAGCTCCACGCAAAACTTTCAGTTACTCCTTCAATCCCAGTCAAGCCATATTCGACTGACAAAAGCTGAATGCTATAACACCGTAAATAGATGAAAATTAGTAATATATATATATATATATATATATATATATATATATATATTAAATATATATATAAATTTAAATAGCTCCACGCAAAACTTTCAATTACTCCTTCAATCCCAGTCAAGCCATATTCGACTGACAAAAGCTGAATGCTATAACACCGTAAATAGCTCAAAAATTAGTAATATATATATATATATATATATATATATATATATATATATGTCCATGATTCCTTCATCTGATATCGGATTAGGTCTTTATAACACAGTTTAAATAGCTCCACGCAAAACTTTCAATTACTCCTTCAATCCCAGTCAAGCCATATTCGACTGACAAAAGCAAAATGCTATAACACCATGCATAACTCAAAAATTAGTAATATATATATATATCCATGATTCCTTCATCTGATTATACCCCTGATCCTTCATCTGATATCGGGTTAGGTCTTTATAACACAGTTTAAATAGCTCCACGCAAAACTTTCAATTACTCCTTCAATCCCAGTCAAGCCATATTCGACTGACAAAAGCTGAATGCTATAACACCATGCATAACTCAAAAATTAGTAATATATATATATATCCATGATTCCTTCATCTGATTATACCCCTGATCCTTCATCTGATATCGGGTTAGGTCTTTATAACACAGTTTAAATAGCTCCACGCAAAACTTTCAATTACTCCTTCAATCCCAGTCAAGCCATATTCGACTGACAAAAGCTGAATGCTATAACACCGTACATAACTCAAAAATTAGTAATATATATACATATCCATGATTCCTTCATCTGATTATACCCTTGATTCCTTCATCTGATATCTGGTTAGGTCTTTATAACATAGTTTAAATAGCTCCACGCAAAACTTTCAATTACTCCTTCAATCCCAGTCAAGCCATATTCGGCTGACAAAAGCTGAATGCTATAACACCGAAAATAGCTCAAAAATTAGTAATATATATACATATCCATGATTCCTTCATCTGATTATACCCATGATTCCTTTCATCTGATATCGGGTTAGATCTATATAACACAGTTTAAATAGCTCCACGCAAAACTTTCAATGGCTCCTTCAATTCGAGTCAAGCCATATTCGACTGACAAAAGCTGAATGCTATAACACCGTAAATAGCTCAAAAATTAGTAATATATATACATATCCATGATTCCTTCATCTGATTATACCCTTGATTCCTTCATCTGATATCTGGTTAGGTCTTTATAACACCGTTTAAATAGCTCCACGCAAAACTTTCAGTTACTCCTTCAATCCCAGTCAAGCCATATTTGACTGACAAAAGCTGAATGCTATCACACCATGCATAACTCTAAAACTAGTAATTTATATATATATCCATGATTCCTTCATCTGATTAGTCCCTTGATTCCTTCATCTGATATCGGGTTAGGTCTTTTTAGTACAGTTTAAATAGCTCCACGCAAAACTTTCAATTACTCCTTCAATCCCAGTCAAGTCATATTCGACTGACAAAAGCTGAATGCTATAACACCATGCATAACTCTAAAACTAGTAATTTATATATATATCCATGATTCCTTCATCTGATTATACCCCTGATCCTTCATCTGATATCGGATTAGGTCTTTATAACACAGTTTAAATAGCTCCACGCAAAACTTTCAATTACTCTTTCAATCCCAGTAAAGCCATATTCGACTGACAAAAGCTGAATGCTATAACACCATGCATAACTCAAAAATTAGTAATATATATACATATCCATGATTCCTTCATCTGATTATTCCCTTGATTCCTTCATCTCCTTCATCTGATATCGGGTTAGGTCTTTTTAGTACAGTTTAAATAGGCTCCACGCAAAACTTTCAATTACTCCTTCAATCCCAGTCAAGCCATATTCGACTGACAAAAGGTGAATGCTATAACACCGTAAATAGCTCAAAAATTAGTAATATATATACATATCCATGATTCCTTCATCTGATTATTCCCTTGATTCCTTCATCTGATATCGGGTTAGGTCTTTTTAGTACAGTTTAAATAGCTCCACGCAAAACTTTCAATGTCTCCTTCAATTCGAGTCAAGCCATATTCGACTGACAAAAGCTGAATGATATAACACCGTAAATAGCTCAAAAATTAATAATATATATACATATCCATGATTCCTTCATCTGATTATACCCTTGATTCCTTCATCTGATATCTGGTTAGGTCTTTATAACACAGTTGAAATAGCTCCACGCAAAACTTTCAATTACTCCTTCAATCCCAGTCAAGCCATATTCGACTGACAAAAGCAAAATGCTATAACACCATGCATAACTCAAAAATTAGTAATATATATATATATATATCCATGATTCCTTCATCTGATTATACCCCTGATCCTTCATCTGATATCGGGTTAGGTCTTTATAACACAGTTTAAATAGCTCCACGCAAAACTTTCAATTACTCCTTCAATCCCAGTCAAGCCATATTCGACTGACAAAAGCTGAATACTATAACACCATAAATAGCTCAAAAATTAGTAATATATATATATATATATCCATGATTCCTTCATCTGATATCGGGTTAGGTCTATATAACACATATAAATTTGAAAAATAATTATATTAGACTAAAAATTTTGAATTTATAGTAATTTTAAGATTTTAAATATATATTAAAGACCTATTTCTTAAAATATTTTTTATTTTTATATGTTTTGTATATAGACTACAAATTAATTCTTTTTTTTTTATTGTAACCCAGTAAATTTAAAAATGTCTCCCCCGAGTCACCTCACCAGCAAGAGTATCTTAAGTTCGTTGTGCAGGAGATATATATATAATATAATCTATAATGTTAATTAAAATGAGATCTTTTTAACATTTTTTTTATGATTGAAAATTGTTTGTTTGAATCGCTGATGCACAATGTAGGTATGTCTGTGGGGAAATAAATAAAATGCGAATTGTTTTTTAATTATAACCAGATTTCAGGTGACAGGTGTTTCACTTGCTGTGTACCGAGAGAGTAGAGCAGATGTCGCAGCGAGCACGAAATGTTATTAAATTCAGTATACAAAAAAAAAAAAAAATCACTGCGATAACGGGTAAAAGGAATCCGACACTGAAATTGTTTAAGTTCTTGCTGATATTGAATTCCTTAGAGCAGAAAGAATTTTATATTACTTTTTTTTCTCTTCCTCGTTTTTTTTTTCTCACATTTATTTTGTTTCAAGTGGGAATATTACCAGTTGATGCCCAGGTGGATGTCACCTGCATGTCCGCCAACTGTCTAGGCCGTGGGGCAATGGTGGGGGGCAGCCCAACGGCATTTGCCAGATTAATTTTTTTCCCCCACAACAATTACCTTTTTGCAACGTTTCAAGTTTTGTCTCACTTTGTTGTTGGCGGCGGCGGCTCTTATTTACTCGGTAAGACGAGTCCCGCTGGCCACGCCCACCCCCCGTACCGGCAAACAAGGAATGATAAGACATTCTACGGCTGATTTGCCAGCTTCCAGTCACAGGACGGGGACAGAGATTCGTCGGATGGTCGAATGGTCGCAGCATTGAACTAAGGGACCATCTTTTGCATGCTTTTCTTTTGTTTTCCCAGCCGAGTTAGGAATTTTAACGTTTGCTGCTCTTTGTTTTTCTCCATTTTGTATTCTCCTTAGTTTTTTTTTTTTTTCTTTCTTTTGGGCCGCATATTTGCGCTGATTATTTTTTCCGTGTTGTTGTTGTTGTTTGTTTGAAAAAACAACAAATATATATATACATATATATATATATATGTCGCTTAGATCAAACTGTCATTGCAAGCTGTTTTTGCCCTAAAGCCCGATTGAGATTCCATTGTTGTTCGCACACCGAGCATCAATTGGTGCTGCAGCTGAGCTGCGAAAAATTGAAGCTAAATGCCAGAGCTGATGAATTCAATTAAAAGTTGTAGTTCAAAAAATCTAAAGTTAATTTACTGAGGGAAAAAAATGGCAGTGAATTCAAATATGTTAACAACTCAGTTTCATTTCTGTTTCAATTCAGATCAAGTTAAATCTCAATTAATTTCAATTCATCTAAAATAAAATAGTTTATATTTCATTATGAGTTGCCATTATATTTTGTCATTTCAAATTAAATTCCAATTCAGTTTCAACTGAACTGAAATTCTATTTGAACTAACTTTTACAATTCAGACTAAATTTAGCTTCAATTAAATATCAATTTTTATTTTCTACGTTTTTTTTTCCATTTCGACTTTGTTTTAATTTTAGATAAATCGAAATTCAATTTAATTTCGAGATGTTTTCATTAAATTTGTTAAATTTTGTTTCCATTCACTCTCAACTTCGTTTCAATTCTGTCAATATCTATATCAATTTTATTTTAATTCCAATTGAATTCTATACTTTTTCAATTGACTCTCAAATTTGTGGAATATAGTGAAAGTTCGCGTTGAATTCAGTTTCAGTTGCATTTCAATGTAGTTTCAATATTAATTGCCATTCAATCTCAACTTTGTTTCAATTCTGTTGACTTCGTTTTAGTTCAATTTCATTTAAATCTTATTTTAGTTCAATCTAAACATAGTTTGAATTCACTTTTGAATTCAGTTGCAGTTTTAGTTTTTACTTGTTGCCGCCTGTGCAACGTTGACGAAGATAGCACAAAGCAAAGCGACAAATTGCAATGAAATAAATAAAAAGAAATTGTTAAATTGCGGGCAACCGAGCTGGCAGCTGCCACAACACTTGTTCGAAATATAATTCATTACAAAGCGCAGCTGTTCTGTTAAAGGCAGACAATATATACCTTTACGCGCGCGCACACATACACACATATACACACACACACACACACTCACTGAGAGAGACTATATTTTACGTTAGTTTGTCCTTTATCTGTTGTCTTTGGTCGCGTCGTCGTTGTCCTGGCGGCAAACTGATTAATTTTAAATGTAGCGCACAGTTTTAATGAGTCGCTGAGGAGATTGAAGCGTTGCAGCAGTTGCTCCATACTACCGAAACGTATTGTTATATATGTATAAATTTATATATATGTATATGTATATATGTATCAGTAGCTGAAGCAGTTATGTGTATGTACGCGCGTACATGCGATTAAATTAATAAACATGGAAAAACGAACGCAAAATAATTCAATTTAAGTTAACTCAACTTGCAAGTCAATTTTTCTGTGGCGCTCACTCACTATCTTCCTTACACTTTCTCTCTCTCTGTCTCTCTTCTCTCTCTTTGTCTCCCTCTGTCTCTCTTGCTCTGTGGCTGTCTCTGTCCGTCGCCATCTCGCTGTCAATAGAGTGGGCCGAAATAATGCTGTGGACGATGCCATTGGACCGGCAAATGCACGTCATAAAATTGTGGTCATGGGCGCGGCCAAAGTGGGAAAAACCTCGATAATCACACAATTTCTGTATAACACATTCACTACGAAATATAAAAGGACCATCGAGGAAATGCATCAGGGAAACTTTTCAATTGCTGGCGTTAGCCTAACGCTGGACATACTCGATACGGCCGGTTCCTATGAGGTAAGTATTTTTCACATTATATATACGTATGTGTGTGTGCGTGTGTGTGTGCGTGTGTGTGTGTGTGTGTGTGTGTGTGTGTATGTGCTAGCTCACCTGTGCTTAGTTGTTTAAGTGAGTTCATTAAGTAAATCAAATTGCGTGTGAAAGGGCTGCCCGCTGGCAACCCCAGGCTGCACTTCCAGTGTATCTATACTATATGCTTGTATGTATGTGTGTATGCAGCAGTGTGTGTGCGTGTGTGTGTGCTTTTAATTTTTAAATACCCGACTCTAATGGCTTTCAACACCCGCACACCCATTGGCATTCAGTTAGTTCTTCTTCTTTTTTTTATTTTATTTTTTTTTTTTTTAATAATTCAGAACGCTGCTCGGGCTTCGTTGCTGTGCATTGTATCCAATGTGCTTGCCCCTTACACACGAGCTGAGCTCCAGCTTCTTCTGCTTTTGTGTGCAGCGGAAATTACAGCCTGCGATTCAATTTCGCTGCCACTTCCGCTAAACGCGAATTGAAATGCTTGTTCATAAAACTGAATGGCAAGTAACAAACGGCGACAGCAGGTGCCAAATGAAAAGAAATATGAATGGGTACACACACACACACACACACACACACCCACTCATACACTTTTACACTCATTTTAGCCATACATCGAGTGCAAATCAAGTCAACTGTGACTGCACCAAAAGAAGACTCAGCTCAGCTCAGCTCAGTTCAGCCCTGCTCGCAGCTGGCTGTGTCCTTGATGCATTTGCTTCAATATGTTCTATCATCTGCTTAAGTTATTTCATAGCCTTCGCCGTAACATCAATAAAATTGTATCTACATATCTATATATCTACATATCCACTGGAATGCTATTGCCTTTCAAATAGCTCGCTGAAAGCCCATACAAATTGATAAAACTTAAGCCCAAGTAGATTTCGAAAAAATATCGCAGATACTGATTGAAGTATAACTGTAAATCAAATTTAAAAATATTATTATTATTAAAAATTTTAATTTAAATTTAAAATTTATTATTAATTTAAAAATTGAACAATTGTAGCTGTAATATTAAAATTCAATTGTATTATAAGAAAATCAATCCAGTCGAGCAAGCCTGATTAGAATTTCGATTATGCCTGATTAGAATGTCGATTATCGTTGATTGGAATGCCGCATATGTCTGATTAGACTGTCGCTTATGTGCTCTAATTTGATTGATTATAAAATGAATTCATCAACCAAAAGCCAATATCAATGCTTAAATTTTTGCCCATGTACTTTTGACTGGTTGCATTTGATATTGAAGCCAAAATTGCCAACATCAAATCAAGTTTTTGGGATAATCAATTTTAACTTACTTTTAATTTTTTTGTTTCGAAACTCAATATAAAACTAACTCAGTTTCCGATTTTTGACATAATCATATTCGATTAGCTTTCAATTCCAAAACTCAATCTGAAACTCGATTAGTACAAGTCAAGTCAAGTTCCTCAGTTATTCGAACTGCATAAGAATCTAGATTTCTTGGGGCCATCTAAATTTTATCTAAAATTTCCAGCCAACTTCCAATTATTTTTTGTAAAATAAAACCAATTTTTTTCCTTTTCGTATGGTACTTATACTAAATTTACTGAGCACATGCCATGTATCTGATGTTGCTTTATCTCAGCATCTCATTCGTCAAGTCCCTATAGAGCTTGTGCCTCTTTTCGAGGCCTAAAAATATATATTTTTTTAAAACATATGCACATATATATGTAAAAATATACCAAAAAAAGGTTTCCTAGTTCATGTTTTCTTTGAAATACTATAAGCCAAGCCAGAGTTAGGAAATGTGACCAAATTATGTCTAGCCCGAGGAGAAGTTGCAAACGCTTATTCCAACAAACTTGGCACAGATTATTTTCTGGCAACTTACGGCAAAACTATTTTGCACAGCTGTTTGAATAGTTCTTTTTATTTTTTTTTTTAGTTTTCTTATAGAAAACAAAAACAAAGTTTCAGCTTTAGAATGCGACTAAAAAAGAATGCAAATATAAGAAAACAAAAAGCATTTTGACATTTACAACATCTGATAGAGAGGGCAAGAGAGAGGCTTAATGTGTATGAATGCTAGCACATAAAATGTAATATATATTAAAAAATATATATATACAAATATGTGTATGTGTGTATTTATATATAATATCGAGTTGTTGCATGCACCTATACATATTTGGCTGCGGCAACTGTTGGCTCACGAGTGCCGTCGCAATTTCCGTGCCTCGACAGGCAAACAGCAGGCGGCGGACGCCAAAAGAATGTTACAAGTAACAAGTTGCAAGTACATATATGAGGCATGTACTCGCTCGGCTCTCACACGCTCTCCCTCTCCCACTCTCACTCTCGCTCTCTCTCTCTCTCTCTCTCTGTCTATTTAAGCAGCAAATAGTTGTGCGCGCTTGTAGCCACCCACGCTGCCATTTGACAAGTTGCATTTACATCGACATGAAACTTGTTGCAAGTCAAGCTTAACTTGCACCATTTAGCGTAAATATCGTGTATGGCAGGCGCATCAATTATGCAGTTGTTCGCGTATGGAAAGTTCAGCCTAATAACCACAGTTGACAAGCAGCTAATGGCAGCCGCCGCAAATGGCCATTAAGCAGGCCAACATCGATTGTCAAGTTTCATATTTGTCAAGCTGAACTTTAAATTTGTATTTAACTTGTCAGCTCCACATGCACCGCATAATTGGCGCTTATCTTAATTTATGTCTGCATGAAATTAATTTGCGACCTTTCACTATTTTAACAACTGCACTCCGAAATTCTTGCAATGTTATTAAAACGCTTTTTGAGATTTCAAATATTTGTTAAATTCTATGCATATTTTATGGTAAGGAATTTCTAGACCGCAGCGCGTATATAAATTGTTTAATTCATGCAGCGTGAATTGAGTAGCAGCAAACCGAAACGAAACGAAACGAAGCCAATATACCCTTGGCCCAATTAGTAGCGATTGTTCCTGCAGGTGCTATAAATTATAAAACAGATAAGAGGTCTCGCTTTATGAAAGAGAATAAAAAGAATTTTCTGGAAATATTTTCTTTCTTATCAAGAAATTGTGCAAAAATTAAAAATTTGCGATTTATAGAAAAATTAAGATCTTTTAAGATCTTTAGCTAAGGCTAAGGCTAAGGCTAAGGCTAAGGCTAAGGCTAAGGCTAAGGCTAAGGCTAAGGCTAAGGCTAAGGCTAAGGCTAAGGCTAAGGCTAAGGCTAAGGCTAAGGCTAAGGCTAAGGCTAAGGCTAAGGCTAAGGCTAAGGCTAAGGCTAAGGCTAAGGCTAAGGCTAAGGCTAAGGCTAAGGCTAAGGCTAAGGCTAAGGCTAAGGCTAAGGCTAAGGCTAAGGCTAAGGCTATTCATCATCATTCTAAGGCTATTCATCATCAAATTCTGAGCTCCACTTGATCGGCAGGGTATCATCACGTTGAGCACTCTCTTTACGCATGAAACATTTTTTGCCTTGGTCCGCAACGAGACTGAAAACAACAACAACAACGTAAGCTCGCATAAAATTTTAACACATTTACGCAGCGCTCATAAATTTTATGATGTGTTGAATATTCCCGAGGGCCCAGACACTCGACGTCGAGCGCCACATAAATCGCATAGTGCCAACTAAGCCATGTGTGTGTGTGTGTGTGTGTGTTGCCGCATATTTATACACACTCACACATCATGTGTGTGTCGGGTTAGACCCCTGCGAGTGGCTAATAATTTACAAACTACCCTGGGACTGGCTAAGGGCAAACGGATTTCAGCCGGCATCCGGCACTAGTAAAATAAAAATTGGCCTTTGTTCGGATCGAATGATGCGATTGAAGTGCCCCATAACTCGAGCATCATCAAATAAAGCATATCCCATCATGCCATCTATATGCATTCTTATAAATTTTATCACATTGATACATAATTTTGCATGCAGCCCCATATCAATAATTAATTTCGTTTATCAATTAAATATGAATGTCGCGCAGAGCTCATACAATAGCCCAAAGTTTGTACTTTAATGAAAAAATAAGAAAGCCCCAAGACAAGCACAGAAATTAAGTCAAGCTTGAAGCTAGCTGCACAGCTTAATATAATAGATATAAGTGTATGTAGGCGAAAGGAGGCGTGGCAGAGCCCAAGAGTCTAAGTTGACAACGCACTGGATCGAATTCATAAAAAATACACGAATGTCTTGAAATTTGATATTATTGAATTCCTAATTAGCCAGCGCAGTGCGAGCTTATAATTTATCGATAATTTATACCATTTGGCTATTATCGATAGTAATCAGTATTAGCTTGACTATCGAAAGAGCTAGAAATTTAAAATATAGATACATAAAGTTCTGCGCCACAAACAAAAAGTTGAAGCTGAAATGAAACTGTTTATGAGAAAATACCATAAAATAAATAAACAATTTAACAAACTGCTGACAGGCAATTAAAACAGGTTAATGCCAAGCGAAAGTCTTGCGAATGCCACGCAGAATTGCAATTCAATTTGGCCCAAAAATAAAAAAAAACTGTCAACCAAAAATGCTTTTAGCTATTAGTTGCATTGTGCTTCCCGACAGTTGGTGACAGAAATTAATTGAAATCTAACCGCGGCGTGTTTAGACTAATGCTGTGCATGTGTGTGCAGAAGTTAGCATAGCTGTGGCTAGCAATCCAACGTTGAGCAATTTGAGCAGAGTTTATTTTTTATTTGTTTTCTCATAAATTCGAGCATTTGATGTTTCTGTAGTACGTGTATGTGCGGGCGCACAGCGCGTATGCGCAATAATTTTCAGCCAAGTAGCCGCAATAAACTGCATTCTGTGGTGACATCCAGCAAACAAAACCGCAACAGCACACACACACACACACACACACACACACACACACACACACACACACACACACACACACACGCACACATGCACAGGTTATCAGCTGCTGCTGCTGGCGCTGGTTGCACGCTTATCGCAGCTGCAGCTGCAGCCAGTGCATCTGTTGATGCAAGGCGCACACGAATGCCTGGGTGGGCGTGACGGGCGGCTGGCAGGTTAGCGGCAATAGTTTCCACTGGCTTAGCACAAATGCTGGCGGCCATTGTTGCAAAACAAAACAGAAAGGAAAACAAAAAAAAAAAAAAATAGAAATGTCGCACGGACCGTGTGCTGTGGCAGCGTGGCGCACGTGTGCGTATGAATGATTTCCTTTCGCTGGCCGTGGCCGACACAGATAACATACGCAGCATATTTTATGAAAAGCGCTCTATGAGCTCCCACGCAACAGAATTCAATTAATAGACAGCCAGCTACAGCTGCCCCACACACAATATGTTATTGTCTCCAACAAAGCAAGTGAAAAGAAAATATAAAAAAAAAGGAAACAAATTTATGCAATCCAATGCAGGAGGTTGCTAAAGCCGCTGACATAGCTAACTGGGCTCAGCTATCGATAGCTCACTAATTCCTATCGATAGTCCTTCAGCAACAAAGTGCTCTCGGCCATATTTAGTCAAGAGCTTAACAATTTAACTACGTGTTAAAAACGCATTTCATTAAAACTTATAGAAGCTTTTTATGCCGAGTTTAATATGTTGCACGCTGCAGCGAGGTGTGTTCGTATGGTTAGCGCACTTGATATCGATATTTACCTTTGTATTTCAATTCGCTGTCATGCATCAATCACACCTCGTTAGCACACACATTTGCAATATTTTTTATGAGCTTCAGCCAGGTAAATATTAGTTTTGTGGCACAAACGGTAAATGCCAAATGGATTGTAACGTAGTTTTATTTTTGCATACTTATCTGGCTCATTGTTTGCCCACATTTCAGCTGTTGCATTTTATTTGCTTTTGATATGAATAAAAATCTATTTTTTTACAGTTTAGTTTACACATTTTAACAGCTGTGAAAACTCATAAAAGAAATTGTTTGTTTAGCTTAAAATATATTCAAATATATTATATTATTTTCATATGTATTTATATATATTTTATAATTTATATATTTATATATCTACACATTTTATATTTTTTTTTTAATTTTTTATTAAATTTTCTTAATTAATTTCAAGACTTTGCCACTGCATACAGGGTAGCACGTAGTCTAGCGCCATTGAAATTTCTCATTTTAATTAAAAATTTAACTGTGAATTACGCATGCAAAAACTATTAACAAATTCTTTTTATTTTTATATATATTATAAAAAGTTTTCGGGCATTATAAATATTTTAAACAAATATTAATGAAAAAGAAATAAAGTAAAAGTGTTTTAGTCGACAATGCCTGACAGCACGTAACCAGAAGCCTAAGCAGCGCTGTTAGTTTAATCATTTAATGCTCCACATATAACAAACAATGCATGCACACACACACACACACACACACATGCACACTTGCGCTTGCAATTCAAAAGCTGCTTTTAGCACAGACTCAGACAGACTCTACAGCTAAGCCGGCAATCATTGCAGTCAAGTCAATGAGCATTACTGTTTGCTACTCATATTGCTTACTATCGTTAAATAAAGGAGCTGTGAAATAAGAGCTGACATCGGGCTCATGGGTTATTCTGCACTCGCTCATTAGTGCAATTTTTAGATTAGTTAACTGTGACAAGCTAAAAAGAGCAGCTTAGCTCAGGCTAACTATAACTAACTATTTATAATAGAGTTATATAAATATATATATATATATATATATATATATATATATATATATATATTTTAATATATATATATATATATATATTTTAATATATATATATATATATATATATATATATATATATATATAACATTTACTGGAAATTTGTCAAACAACCCTCGCATGCTTTGCTTAAGGCGACTCTTTGTTACAACAGCAATGCTGATCGCATTAGCCTTGAAGCTGACTTTAGCCTCTTGCCGCTGCTAACTCTTCTTCTTTTTCTTCTTCTCCTGCTTCTTCCACTATTTTTCCTTCATCTTTTGTTGCTTCTCGGAACTTCGGCTGCAGCCGAGGCAGCTACAGTTGCTATTGTTGCTCCACTGCTGCTCGGCCGCGGCCACCGCTGGGAGATTTCGCTGGAAGTTTCTGGGAAAATAATAATTGCATACATTTTTAAGAAAGTTCAGAGTGAGATGATGATATCTATATATATATATATATATATGTCTATTTGCTCAGACACAACTCTCTAGAGCTTGGAAAGAGTAGACTATGTGGGCATACACTTAAATAAGACAGACAAACAGACACATGCCCAGATCGACTCAGCTGCTCATCAAAAATCTCTTCTCTGCCTGTCACATGCACTTTCACAAAACCATCATGCCCTCATCCATAATATTCGCTGGGTACAAATCAGCGATTAGAATGCATGTTAAATGTTTTCTGAACATAAATAGATAATGTTATTGGGCATTTGCTTCTATTCATTTGTCATTAACATATAATTAACTGTAACTAATATGTAGAGCTTTCAATTAATTCATTGTTCTTTATTATTCGCAAATTTTTATTGTTATTGTTATTGCATTTAAATGCGAAAACAAAAACTTGTTAAATCTGCGCTGAAAATGAATGAATTATTTCAACCGGAATTCGAGCGAGATAAAAGAAAGCTGGAAATGCAAACATGAATAAATTAAATTTGTGAAATCGATTTGAAATGCAATAAAAATTGCATTTAGTTTTAGTTTATAAACTCTAAAACGGTTTTGTAATTTAAACGAAAAAAAAAAATGTCACAAATTTAAATATGAAATAACATTTCATCTCATTGAGATGAAATCTAGAGTTTCGTATGTAAAGAGTGCAGAGCCAAGCCAAGTCAAGCCAAGAGCAAGTTACTCTAGGAATAAGGAATTAAATTTCCAATAAGAGATACCCTAAGAGGTAGCGCCCGATCAGTATTGTATATACATATATATAGATATATAAATATACACTTGCTGTATATAATCTAACCTTCGTCTAGTTACAAGCCTGTGCACAGCTGACGACACAGAACTTCAACAGGTTCCAGGTAGCTGGCATGAAGTCACAGCCACGCACAGTTGCCTGCCAGCTGTTGCCTGCTTGGTGTTTAATGAAATTAAAAACTGTTCTCCATATCGTTTGTAATTTGATTTCGAAAGTTTGCCCGTTTTTCGTAACTTTGTTGTTTGTGCCCTTTGATTTAATTTGTTAGCTGGCTCTAATCAAATTCTATGTCAAAGGCTCTGCTTTACAGAGCCAATAAGCGCATGAAGCCCAGGGCCAGGCCAAAGACAATTGCAGTCAAAATAAAAACAGAAACATTTTGTGATTGCAACTGTCGTTGCTGTAGCAAAAAAAAAAAAAAAATGAAAATAGTGAGAAACGAGTGTAAAGTGTTGCACACACACACGCACATAGACAATCAGCACGACAAGTGGCAACAATTTCGAGTCCATTGAGAAATCAGTGAGCAAAACACATGCACAGTGCGAAGCCGAGCTCATCCTCCCAGTCGCCGTCCTTGGCTTGCCAAGCTGTCTGTGAAATGTGTAACGAGCGGAAACCGCAGCGGAGAGTGTGTCGCACAGAGAAATAGAGTGAGAGTGAGAGTGAGATAGGGAGAGAGGTGTGCGAGAGAGTGACAACATTGAGTAGAATAGCTTTTGGCAGCCGTCTGCCAACTGCCAACTGCCAACTGCCAACTGCTACCTGCCAACCGTCCCGGTTGAGTGTGCATACAAAAAGGGTCACTCATAGCCAACTTGGCTAAGCTGTCGCTGCCATTACGTACTGTGCTGCCATTGCTGCTCTGCTGGCATATGCACTCATTTCCAATGCAATAATATGCAGTCATAACAATGCCAGCTGCAGCAGCCAAAAAACATGCTAGACTCACAAGTGTTCGACTGGAAGATGCTCTGTTTGTGCGCATCTAAAGAGACTTGAGTTGACTCTGTGCACAGCTCCAGCAGATGAGAGCAATTTACATATTGCATTTCTTATTTTTCTGATACCACTTACAGGGTATTATAATATTGGCTATGTTCGCTTTAAGCTAACAGCATGAGCTATGAGCATAGCCAAAAGCATTTACCTTAGATAACCTTAATGCAATCCTTAAAGCGAGCGAAATTTCATTTTTTCTTTTTTTAATAAATAAATATGTCATAAATCTATATATCTGTTTAAACTGTTAACTGATAAATAAACATTATTTATGCTATATAAATTATATATCTACAACCATTGGGAGCGGGACAAATTACACAAGTCTATAGCTTCTCGAGTTTCAAACCTAGAAGCTTTCAGTTGCTGAGTTGCTGAGTTACTGCTGAGCTCCTCTATGGATGCCCGCTTTGGGACGTGGCCTATCGGAGCCTAGAGCTTTCACAGTGGAATGGTCGATTCCATGAATATCTACTATGCCCCCTTCAAACTAATCCTCATCCAGCTTATTTCCAATCCTCGAACTGATCATGTTCAGCTTCTGCATCGTTGCCCTCGTCTCAATCGTATTGATGTGTCGTTCTTTCATGGATCTCATTTAGTTTTATTGACAAGAAAATGTCAGCGGAAGGCAGATGATTAGAGTGGCCAACAAATTTGTTATAGATACCTTGCAGACTTTGAATAAAGACAAGAATTGAAGGCGAGAATTTTTAAAAAATGTTCAAGATCCATATTGTCCATCAACAAAAATCGTGTAATAATATTTCTAAACATAAATAAATATATATATATATATAAATAAATATATATATATATAAATAAATATATATATATTTAAATATATATATATATATATATATATATATATATATATATATATATATATATATATATATATATATATATATATATATATATATATATATATATATATATATATATATATTTAAATTTATAAGTATATGTAAACATTAAAAAAAAAGTTATGCTAGAATTTTTAGTACTTTTTAGTACTTTCTGGCGTTTGGCTGACCCAAGCAATGCTGGGCTTCCTCATTAGTTGCTTCAATATGGAATTAAATTTGTTTGCATTATGAACTTTGGAAACCATACATATATTGGCGGCAATGCTGGTCAGAGGGCAAGGGCATAGATTGCGGGATGCGCACCTGTGCCCAGCTCAGCCTCTGGCGCGCAGCCATTGTGAGCATTTTCATTCTTTTCATTTCGATTTTTTATATACATATATATTTTCTTTGTTTGCTGTTGTTGTATTAGCCAACTTTGCTGTTGGGTTAAGGCTTTCCATGTTCCATGCCAAACTGCCGCTCACAACGGGCCTCTCATAATGACTCCAGCTCCAACTCCGACTCCGACTGGCTGTCTGCCGCCTGGCCGCCTGACTCTGGAAGCCATTAATGTTAGATGAAACGGCAAACAGCAAACGACACCAGATCGTTGCCGAAATGCTGCGGTTGCGGCTAGCAGACAGCCAACGATGTTCCAAGTTCCATGTTCCCTGTCGCACAGTCAGATAAACATATGGAGAGAGGGCGACATAGAAAGAGAAAGCGACAACCAAATCCATCTATTGCATTAAGTCGAGCTCCTTCTCGACAGTCTGTAATTCTGTATCTAATTCATTTCATTTGTGGTTCTCTTTTCCTCTCTACTTGACGAAGCTGTTTCATTCATTAAACCAATTTGTAACGAGATGAAGTAACTGCAAATAAAGACATATATTCTATATATATAATAGATATATATATATATATATATATATATATTTATTTATTGTTATATATATTTATATTATATATATATATATATTAAATATTTATTTGTATATATATATTTATATTTACCTTTCCTTTCCATAACTAAACTTTTAATTATCTGAATATAATTTCACGATAAATATTAGAAATTGTCTATAATATTATATTATTATTTATAGTATAGTCTTGAGCTCTAATTTTTCATTTAATTTACTATAATTTTTCGGCTCTCAGCTGCACTCCCAACACTACAAGTGCCGTCGTTTGACAACACTGCAACTCTTTGCTTTAGCTCTAATGCCGAAACATTTTTTTGACTCTCTATGCAAAGAGTATTTCTATTTTCATGCTTGTGCTGGCCATACATCATACTCAGCCTGCAATGCTCGTCCATAAAGTCAAGAGAGTATATTGGTTCATCTAGAGACTGGATATGTGAAAATTAATATATGTATTCTCTTTGTCCTTACATCCTACTCAGCCTTTAATGCCCGTTCATAAATGAGTATATAAGTCTTGTGTGCAGTGTGCTTCTAGAGACTTGATATGCAGAATATATATTCACATAGACTAGAGTAATAAAAGCATATGCTATAAAGAATTGGTAGCTGTGGGGTATATCTTTCATAGTTGCCACAGTCAATATTAGAGAACTGAGCATAGCAAATCGATTGCAAAGCTTCTCAGACTTTACATGAAAGAAAATGCTGTTGACAGATATTTATAACATAGATGAAAATTTTTATTTTTATTTATGTAACATGGATGAATATTTTGATCAATTTACCTGTTTCTACTTGCATTCTGAGCGAGCATTATGCAGCTGGTTAAGCTGCTTATTTTCATTCTGATTTTTATTTTGCACACACATATATAATTTTTTTTTTGTTGGTTAAAATTTGCTTAATTGAGTCCTGTACGCTGTACATGCGTTGCATCTCCCAGCGGACACATTGCGCTGGCATTGTTTCAGCTCCAGCTGTATGGGAGTCGCCGGCTGTAGCTGCTGCTGCTGCTGCTGAAAGATTTAAAGCATAATTCACAATTTGTGTGTGTCTACAACGCACTCGGTCTGACCATTTGACATTCTGAATTTCAGCTATCAGGTCAGGTCAGGTGTGTGTGTGAGATACGAAACATTTTTAAATGCCACCAATGTCGCATAGATCTCTGAAACAAGCAAAGCGAAAGGTAATAAAGCCATTTCCCCAACAGAATCAAGATAAATCCAAGCTGTGATCTTAATAAAATCAATTTTAATATTTATACATTCGCAGTAAACATTTGACTTTATATTTTGTATTAGAAAAACTGCCTTTGTTGCTCTGCCAGCATGACATAATAAGGCACACACACGCACGCACGCACGCACAACAAACAGTCAATGGGAAAATTTTCAAGTTTATTTTGCAACTTGACAAACATTTAATGAGAAAAAGCGGGGAGCAAAAGAGGCGTAGGGAGACTTCAATGCTTGCCTCGAAACGCTTAACAAAATTTACATTATTATCTGTCATTATTAAAATATGTGCATAAATGTGTGCACAGACCTGCTCGTCGCTGTCCGTGTGTGCGCGCGTGTGTGTGTGTGTGTGTGTGTGTGTGTGTATGCAAATACAATAATAATATGCAAATTTTTAACAGCATTTTATGTGTAATTTAAGCCGCTTGTTCAACACTTTTCCCACTCACTCTGTCTGCCTCTCTCTCTCACTCTGCCTCTCCCTCTCCTTTCTCTCTCTCTCTCTCTCTCTGTCCGTCCGTCTTTGTGTCTTTTATCTATCAAATGTCATTGGGCCGTTGGTAAAAATTGTAATGCCCGCATATTCGCTTTTGCAGTTCCCAGCAATGCGCGCTCTATCCATATCATCGGCAGACGCTTTCATCCTGGTCTACGATGTCACCGATGCGTCCACATTCGAGGAGGTGCGGGCCATACGAGATCAAATACACGAGACAAAGGCAACCACAGCAGTGCCAATTGTGGTTGTTGGCAATAAGGTGGACCTGCTAGCGGAGGATGGTGAGCTGCGCGAGGTGAGTCGTTGCTGAATGCTAATAAAATATGAAAAATATCATTGATATTGTTATTAATATTAGAATTATAATTATTATTTTTACTATGAAAATAATCATTAATAAAGAGTATATCATATGATTATAAAAATTTTTAGTATTTGTATTATTAGTATAATTTTTATTATCATTATTGTTAATATTATTATTGTTATTATTATTATTATTATTATTATTATTATTATTATTATTATTATTATTATTATTATTATCATTATTATAATTTTTTTATTATTATTTTTAAAGTTCGTTAGTATTAGTATTACAAATAATATTACATCTATTATTATTATTATTATTATTATTATTATAGTTTTGGTCTGCATTATTCATCATTACAATTATCATTATTATTAGTAATACCATTGCCATACTTATCAATATTGCTGCTATTCATCTTTCATCACTTCATAACAATTGTAATTATTACCGGATTTATGATTGGTGGTGACAATGAGCCGCGAGGCTATGCCAAATGGCTTTTGCCAAGCCAAGGCTATTCCCATTATTATAATTGTTATTATTTTCATTATTACTTTCATTGTTATTATCATTATTTTTGCGTATATGCTGAACAATTAATTTCCAGCGCGCCTTGTGGCTCCAATGGCAACAACAAAAGCATTTCTAACTGATTTAATTTCTGTTGGCGAAAGCACTCAAAGGAGTGTTTATAAAACACACACTCACACACACACACACACACACACACAGGCACACACCAATACACATACACACACAGATAGAGAGAGAGAGAGACAGCCCGTAGTAATTCGTAACCCGTTTATAAGCTATGCAAATTGCTTTTGTTTCGGCCCAAGCAATTATGTAAAGTTTGTCAAGCGTGACCAGCTACGTGACGGCGGGCTGCGGCGGGCTGCGGGGGGCGTGGCATGGGTGACTCCTTCAATTTGGCACAACAAACTCCAGCCGAGCCCAGTCCACAAGTTGCAGCGACAGCTAAATAGAAGCCAAAAAGTGAAATTTATTTTTGTCTATTTTTGTTTTTAACTTTTCCCAAAGTGAGTTTAGCCACTCGCTGCTCCCACAAATGGCAACTGATTTAATGATATCTATATATTTCGCTAACTTTTGTTAAGCTGCCGGAGACTCCAGACCTCAAATATACATAATTAGGAATGATAAATTAAGATAAGAATACTTAAACTAATTATTTTCATATCAAAGCCGCAATGTGATTTAATTTGTAATTTTTACCCTTACTCAAAATATAAAGACTGTGACAAAGCGAAAGGTATAATACAGCTGCTGCTGCTGCTTGAGTTATCGATAACACTTAGAAGTGACAAATACTGAATACTGTCATTTGATTATGAATTATTTTACGCTCGTTAAAATGTCAACTGAAAATCTAAATCTAAATTCACTCCACAAGTCAGTCCGACATCATGAATATCCTCAGGCCATACATATTTCACTGCACAAGTGTGAGCCTCCCAATTGAGAATCTCTTGAAGAACACTAAATCTAGCCACGATTCAGCGCAAACATTCGATGTATTATTGCCCGAATGGCAGAGTAAATATTGAAGCGAGTCAAACATAATGGAACAATTGCGCTTTAAACTAAGTTGTCAGGATATGTTGAAGCAGTCATGATTATGATCTGCTACTTCATTAATGTATTTGTTTACCCTTAAGTCATTTGTTTAGCTTTGCAAAATAGCAGAGAACAATTAAATAGCTCTAGCCGCTTTGTGACCTATTTATACTCTGAGCCAAGCTTAACTTCAGGGTAAATTGGTTTTGTTGAGGTGTATGTAACAAGCAGACGGATGCATGACAGACGACGAGTCGAATCGATTTAGATCTGTCTGTACACAGCTAGAGCTATGTATATTTTATACAATTTTTATTTTACGTTATATTTTGAATGCCGGCTACAAATTTAATGAAATTCTTAGAATTTAAGCTTAACTGTGCAAATATATTACCAGTTGAATTTTTTATAAACAGACATGTATTCCGATCGAATATTTTATTAAAGTAATTTTTATTTATTATAATTGTAATAGATATTTTATTAGTAAGTATTCCAAGACCTCCTTCTATTGCTCGTAACCAAAACCTTCAAGCTCTATTTGTACAATTTATGTACACAACAAATATGTGCATATATTTGTGTACGGAATTTCATTAAATCATAAACTTTGCAACTATTTAAATGAAGTGCAAAGGTCTAGTTTATGATCTCATCAAAAGTGGCAACAAACATTTTAAGCATAATTAGTGTCCGATTGCAACGACAACCACTGTGCACAGTGTGCAAAAGTGCAGTAGAAAAGGTATAAAATATTAATTGTTGAATTAAGACAAGATTTATCAAACTTGTTATAAATGCTCAAAATCGTTTATTTTAAATAAATAGAATATAATATGTATAATATAAAAAATAAATAATAATATGCTTAGCTCGGCTCAATTGTATGTCATATAATCGAGATGAAATGCGCTAAGTTTGCAATATATAAAAACAGAAACTAAAAAAAAAAATAAAACAAGCTAAGCATTTGCTGGAATTGTAAAAGTTTTGCATTCAACTTGAGTGGAACAAAAAAAATCACTTTTCTAGTGGCTAAGCTCCACAATTTGTGTTGTTGCCGCGAAGCTTGTGTCGAAAGCGCCTGGAGATATGCAATGGCTATTGGTGCATTGTATACTCTAGATATAAATATATATATATATATATATATATATATTATTCGTCCGCACCTCTGGCTCCCTCGGCCACTTATACAACTTTTTCGTACAGTTTTTATCATGCGACGGAAACTTTTGTCGCAGTCGCAGTTTATTGCCATCGTTTCATTTGGCAACAAGCACTATGCATGTGCTACATAAATACCCTGTAATAAATTGAGTTCAATTTGTGCTTGGCATATCTTTAATGATCATCGTTTGGCCAAATGGAATTTTGTATTAGTTTATGCAAATTGTGGGCAAAGGGCCAGCTGCGTCGCCCTCTTGTTTGCCCTGTGGCCAGCTTAGATATTAAACTCAATTTAAAGTACTCCCACACACACACACACACGCATATACAGGGGGAGAATATGAAGTGAAATGCTGCACAATTCGCCTTAACTGGATTTAGCAAACATTTGACTTTCATTTCAATTTAGTTCCTTTCAAAATAGTTGCTCAACTTTTTCTACACAATTTTATGATAGGCCCAAAAGCCCAGCGTTTTTTTTTTTTTATGAATTACAACTTTTATTTCAGCTTACTTTAAAGATATCGAGAGAGACAGATAGAGAGAGAGAGCGAGAAATGCGTTACCAACTGCATAATGATCGCTCACGTTGCAATAGAAATCTAAAAATTAAAAAATTATTTAATTTATAAATCATTTTCGATCAATTTATTGCACTAGCTGCTTAAGTTATCGATATCATTTAGTTCAGATATTTTATAGGTTTTTATTATAAGTTCTTTTACAGCTGCCGCGTTGCAAATTATAAAAAATATCTGCAATCTGCCGTTGCTATTGCTCTCGCTTTAATCGCTCTTCATAAACGCCTTCTTCTGCCTGTTGCATATATTTTCAGCAATTTCATATATATATATATATATATATATAAATTGTTAAACCAAATCCTTTTTCCAAATAGACTTTCTGCTTGATAAAAATAAATACTTTACATAATATTCAATAAATTAATAAAAGGTAAATATAAAGTTTGCCTCGCCTGATTTTGGACTTCTTGGCCCAGTCACGTCTGACCGGAGACTCGGGCCTTAAATTTATATTTATATTGGCAAACTTGAGCTGGCACAAGAAATTTGCCTAAGCTGTCTGTGCGGCCAGCAAAAATAAATCACTCTCAGCTGGCTGTCAAATTAAATACAAAATAATTTAAAATTACTTTTCAAATCGTGCGACAATTTGAACCCTTTTTTTTCTGTTTTTGGTTTTGGCTTTTGCTGTTGCCGCTGCCTTTCCTTGGGCAGCGCTTTGAAAATTTCAATTTTAATTTATTTGCAGTTTTCTGTTGCGTGTTCTTTGCCACCAGCAGCGTTTGGTCCACTTGCCGTATACTTGATATTTCATTATGCGCCCCATTTTCATCTTCCTTCCATGCCTTTTTCTCCACCACAAACACAGAGAGTGAGAGTGTATGTGTGTGTGTGCTCAGTCAGTTTATTGTCAATTTCAATAGTCGAGACAATGAGAATGTGTCTTCCTCTGCTGCTTCTGCTTCTTCTTCTTCTTCTTTTTTTTTTTTTTTGGGTGTATTGACTTTAACCGAGTTCTAATATAATAAAAATGCAAATTGCTCAACGCCAGCAGCGGAAAACTGTCGCGTTTTTTTCCAGTCTTTTTTTTTTCTTTTTGTATTTTATTGTTTCTTTTTCATTGGGGTTTGGGTCTGAGCTTTTGGCTACTCTACTATTACGCTCTGGCCACCTTTGGCGCTAACACGTTCAGCGCGTCGTCTTTGTTTAACGAAGTGAACCTAACTTTAGTCTTTTACTATGTGCTTAGGCTAGGTGGAGACGCACTTTTTGTTGGCCATTTTAAAGACGTCGCGCCTCGGCCAGCTGGATGGAAGCAACGTTTTTGCCTTTTTACGTTTCAGCTGCGTGGTCTTAGGGGTTTGCTCATTTGGAAGAATTGAACTGCTTTTTGCTTAGTTTTGGTTGAGCTTAGTTTTTTTTTTTTTTTTTTTGGTTTCTTTTCGATATTTCGTTCTTTTGGCATCTCACTGTCAACCCAAAAAGAAGAAGAATATAAGTCAGCAGTTTGCCTTTTCTCTACCCATTGTGTTTCTTTTTTCGTTTCCTTTGTTGCTATCTGCTTCTCTATTATTTATTTTCACATCATTTTCTTCACGTTTTTTTTTTATTTTTTTATTTTTTTCATCACTTACATCAGACGTCTATGTGCGTTTCCATGGCCGATAAGCGTTAGACCCGAATCGCCAAATGGACTCGCCGCCCTCAATGCGCCCCATTGTGTTCAGCTCTTCGCTTACTTCATCATTGAAATTGAATTTCATTCGTAGTTCTCACTCAAACATCATCGGATTTCGCACACTCGGTGGCTTTTTGATTGCGCATGCTAAACAATCATTTCACTGTCAGCCGTCGCTCCTTTGAGCAGATCAACTCATACAAAGTAGAGCAATCACCACAATACAAATTGTTATTTCCTCACTCAAGCAAGAAACACACGCGCGACTTGAAAGCAATTTTAACTACAGCTAAGAACTTAACTAAGTGTGCGCTGGCTGCACTCGCCATGGCAGCTGCTCACAAAGACTGAACAAGCGCAACAGTTAATCCATTGCTCTGAGCCATAAGTCAGCTGTTGCTGAGTTATCGATAACATTTAATTAAATTTGCCATTTAACTAACACACGCTAACAAGTCAGCTAAGAATCTTCAAATGAAATCTAAATTTGCTACACAATCATAAATGTCCTCAGGCCATTGAGAACGTCTTGAAGTGCACAAAATCTAGCCACGCAGAGTCGAGCATGCGAGAAGACACAGAAAAGAAAAGTTGATTCAGCGCAAACATTCGATTTGCTATTGCCCGAATGGCAGAGTAAATATTGAAGCGAGTCAAACATAATGGAACAATTGCGCTTAAAGAGCTGTCAGCTAAGTTGGCATGAGTGTGGCATGAGTGTACCTTAAATAGGAACTAGAAGAGAGCACGTTGTAGGCGCATGCAGCCGACTGACTGCCTGGTACTCTGTTTTCGTCTTTAAATTCCCTTCAAATTTTCAATCGCCAGCAAATGAGGAAGCTCGCAGCGCGCCTTTCTGTGGAACCATCGCTTCGATTGGCAATGAGTGTGAGTTGACTCATCACTAAAAAGTAATTAAATGCAAACGTCATTGTCGCACTTGACACAAGGCCTTGTCATGACGTGTACAAATAAATTACATTTCTGCTGTCATTAAATGAATTTTAATTAAAAACTCGAACATTTTTTATAATTATTCTCGAAATAAATATATATAAATATATATTGGCAGACATTATTAAAAGTTTCTCAATCGTTCATTATTTGAACACTTACCAAATTCGGCTGCTTTAGCTCTAAAGCTGTAAGGAATATACAGTCTGTCAAGAAACAGTTCACACAAAGCGAAAAATTTTTCGACTTTAGACACAAATATCATGGCTATTTATTCAAATTAACTTAATTAACTTAACTTAATTCTTGACAGCGTGAATCTTGTGTAATCTTAGTTTTTGTTGTTTATTTTCACACCCCTTTTCAATTTTGCTGATTTCTTTTTTATAAATTAATTTAAAATTTGTTATTAAATAGATTGCCATCAAAAAAATTAAGTTAATTTGAATAAATAGCCATAATATTTGTGTCTAAAGTCGAAAAATATGAATTTTTCGCTTTGTGTAAATTGTTTCTTAACAGACTGTAGCTTAACCCCATTTACCACGCCCCCAATGGGCGTAATGGGCGTACGCTATATTGTTGTGATTTTTGCTTAACAACGTTAATGCATTCATTCCAAATTTCATGTGCTTTTTAACAGACATTTGAGTTTTGGTGCTTGCCAATTGGCCACGCCCCTAGTGGGGACAACATCTTGATATTATATTAAATAAAGGGTATCCAAGACTATGCATTCTAGCTTCAAATGGAGCAAGACAAACATTGCAGCAAAGCTAATGTACCCTCTCTCCGCCTCTCTTGCTAGCAGCGCACAATGAGACATCTTAAGAGAGAGCAGAGTATAGTGAGACATCCTAAGCCATTCTAAGTTTATTGCAATTGCTTTTTTACAACTCTTAATGGATAACGCTCTGCAGCCGCAGATGATGAATGCCAGAAGTGAAAAGTGTTTCCAAAAGCCCCATTGTAGCCCCATTTTATATTATTTATTGCCCTGTTTTGCATTGTCAACACCCTATTGTTTGTTGATTAATAATATTTATTTATTTATTTGTCAATAATATACATTAATTATGTATTCATTAATAATATTGTTAATAATATTGTCATTAATAATTTTGCTCATTCCAAACACTCTTCATTATTTCATGATGAATTTTTATTATTCAATCGTGTTTTAGTTGTTCCATGGAATTTAAATTTTAGCTCGAAATATTTAGTCTGTTTTGTGTTGTTTCTCAGTTGGCTTTCTGTGTGTTTTGCTGATGCCATTGCTTCAATGTTCACATATTGAGAACATTGTGAATATACAGGCAGATGTAACTGCATGGAATATTTTGTTAAATAGGGCTAATCAGCGTATCGAAAATATATATATGTATGCAATGTATATGTATGTATATAAATATATATATATACTTATATATATGTGTGTCTAAGTATGTATATGTGTTTTGATATCATTCATATTCATATGTAAATCAGTTATATATAAATATATATATCATATAAGTTATATATATATATATATATATATATATATATATATATATGATATCATATATTTATTTATATATATATACATATATTTATATATATATTTATTGTATTTTCCAGCATCCTCGCTTCATGTCCTTGTGAAAATTTTGGATGCTCAAAATTCAGTAAAATTTTTGTTATATTTTTTCTTTGATTTTGCTAATTTATATTGGTCGACCAGGCGGGCATTGGTCCATTGTTGTTGTTGTTGTTAGAAGTGTTGCGATTAATAGTGTTATTGTTGTTGTTGTTGTTGTTGTTATCAGCATTGCTGTTGTAGCTGTTAAAGTTATTCTGATTTATATTATTGTTATTGTTGTTGTTGTTGTCGTTGATCAGCTTGTTGCCAGCTTGAAAGTTGCCTTTGTTGTTGCCGTTGTGGTTGTTGTTGTTGCTGCTGCTGCTGCCGTTGTTGTTGTTAGCATTATTGAGGCTGCTGCTGTTGTTGTTACTGTTATTGCTGGCCTCATTGATGAACGTCTTATTATTATTATTATTATTATTGGTGCTGCCGGCGAAGTAGCTGTTGGCCTCGTTCTGCGGCGAATTCCACTGATTTGCTGGCGGCTCAGGTTGCGATGCATTGTACCAAACGCGCACCTTGCCGGGCTGTGCCGGCGGCGGCGGCGGCGGCGGCAGCGGCAGCTGTTGCGTAGCCACTTGTGACACGAGGCCCTTGTTGATGAAGACGGGCGCCTTCAAATTGAGTCCGGCTGGCGGTGGCAGCTGCGGCATTTGTTGCGTTTTGGGCAATTGTTGCTGCGGTGGCATACGCTGTGGTTGCTGCTGCGCCATCTGCTGGGGCAGCGGCTGTGGATGTTGCTGGGGCAACTGTTTGGGCACCGGTTGTAGCAGCTGCTGTGGATGTTGCAGCTGTGGCAACTGCTGTGGATGTTGCTGCTGTGAAAGTTGCTGTTGTGGCAGCTGCTGTGGATGTTGCTGCTGTGGATGTTGCTGTTGTGGCAACTGCTGTTGATGTTGTTGCTGTGGCAGCTGCTGTGGATGTTGTTGCTGTGGCAGCTGCTGTGGATGTTGTTGCTGTGGCAGCTGCTGTGGATGTTGCTGCTGTGGCAGCTGCTGTGGATGTTGCTGCTGTGGCAACTGCTTGGGCAACTGCTGTGGCAGCGGCTGTGGTGGCTGCTGAGGATGCTGCTGTTGCAGTTGCATTTGCTGTGGCAGCTGCTGCTGCTGTTGCTGAGGCGGCTGCTGTTGCTGTTGGTGATGCTGCTGCTGCTGCTGCTGCTGCAACTGTTGATGATATTTCTGCTGTTGTTGATGTTGATGCTGTAGCTGCTGTTGCTGCATGATTTGCTGTTGCAGCTGTTGCTGCAGCTGTTGATTTTGCATCTGCTGGTGCAGCTGCTGCTGTTGTAGCTGCTGCTGCAGGTGCTGTTGCAACTGCTGCTGTTGCAAGTGATGCTGTTGCTGCTGCTGCTCCAACTGCTGCTGCTGCTCCAATTGCTGCTGCTGCTGCTGTGGCTGCTGTGGCTGTTGCTGTTGCTGCAACTGCTGCTGTTGCATGTGCTGCTGTTGTAGCTGCTGCTGCTGTAGCTGCTGCTGTTGGAGCTGCTGCTGCTGAATCTGCTGATGCAGCTGCTGTTGCAGCTGCTGGTGTAGCTGCTGGTGTAGCTGTTGCTGTTGAAGTTGCTGATGCAACTGCTGGCGCTGTTGCTGTTGCTGCTGTTGCTGCTGCTGCTGTTGCAGATGCTGTTGCTGCTGTTGCTGCAGATGCTGCTGCAGCTGATGCTGCTGCTGCTGTTGCAGTTGCTGTTGCAAATGATGTTGCAGCTGCTGCTGCTGCTGCTGTTGCTGTTGCAGATGCTGTTGCAATTGCTGCGGCAGCTGCTGTTGATGCTGTTGTTGCTGCGGTAGCTGAAGCTGCTGCTGTTGTTGCTGTGGTAGCTGCTGCTGCTGTGGTAGATGATGTTGCTGCTGCTGTTGCAACTGCTGCGGCAGCTGCATATGTTGCTGCTGTTGCTGCGGTAGCTGTAGCTGCTGCTGGTGCGGTAACTGATGTTGCTGCTGTTGCGGTAGCTGCTGATGTTGCTGTGGTAGCTGCTGCTGTGGTAGGTGATGTTGCTGTGGTAGTTGCTGATGTTGCTGCGGTAGCTGATGTTGCTGCGGTAGCTGCTGTTGCTGTGGTAGTTGCTGATGTTGCTGCGGTAGCTGATGTTGCTGCGGTAACTGCTGTTGCAGTTGCTGTTGCAAATGTTGTTGTTGTTGTTGTTGTTGCTGTTGCTGTTGTTTATGCTGTGAGTGTTGCTGTTGTTGTTGCTGCCGCGGTTGTTGTTGCTGTTGTTGCTGCTGTTGTTGCTGCTGTTGTTGCTGCTGTTGTTGCTGCTGTGCCCACTGCTGGCCAGGCTGCTGCCATGCTTGCGGCGGACCCAAGAACTGTGGAGCTGCCGGGCCAGGCGCCGCAGCTGATGGTGGCTGCGGTGGTGTTGGTTCCGCCTTGGGAGCAGCGGCTGCTGCTCCAGTTGCGGCTTCGGCTGCTTGGGGCTGTGCCAGCTCTGGCTGGGCCTCCCGATGGTCTTTGAGGTCCTGCTGCTGCTGCCATTGCAGCTGGCGCTTGAGCATCAGATGCAGCTGGTAGAGCTGCTGCAGCGTCTGCTGGAACAGCTGACGATTGGGCAGCGAGGGCAGCAGCTGGTCAATGCACTGGACGAGACGGTGCGTCTGCTGCTGTGCGCTGAGCAGCTGCTCGATCAGCTTCTGCCTGGGATCCAGGGGCTCCTTCTGCTTGGACGATGGCGCCGAGTCATTGTCCTTGCGCTTGTCATCGTCCGGCGGCGACTTCTCATCCTTTGGCTGGTCGCCGGGCCTCTTGTCGCCGTTGTCGTCGTCGGTGAAATGCCACGTCTCATAGCGCTGGCGACGCTCGCGCTCGAACTGACGCTCGCGCTGCCAGCGCAGCCACGCCTCCAGCTCCGCATTCACCGTGGCGTCCACGCGCTGTGACGACAAACGTGAGAGCGCGTGCGCATTCGAAGCTGCTAGAAGCATCGATCACATATATAGAAAATACTTACATACGAGTGGACGCCGTGCCACAGCGAATTTGGGTCCTTGGGATCCCTGGTCGCGCTCTCATTGATGTTCGTTGTGTTCATGGCCGCCATACGCTCGGCCCGCTCCGAGCCAATTGGCGGTAATTTTTGCATATTTTCCATTACGATTCGTTAATTAATTGCGCAAGTTTAGAATACTGCAAAACTATTGAAGTCAGATGTGGTTTTCGTTGTCGTGCTTAAATTTTCAGTGACATGCCCAAAATGAATTCTAGCTCAATGTCAACTAACATTCCAGCATGCCTCTTCTTCCCCTGTCGGCATTTTCGCTCAGACCTGTCAAACTACACATGTCGTTTACATACACACACATGTATTTGTATGCATATAAATGTTATTATTATTTATTTTCTTCATTTCGTAGGGAAACACTTTCCACGGGATTATTGTTCACACTGAAATCCATTTGGCAGCTCAAAGAAAGTGTGTCTCTGGCCCTATAAGAATTTGATACGTGCCGCCGAACGAGCTGTACGTAGCCAATTCCCATAGGACAACAGACAGATATTTACACTGTTGCCAAACTTCATTTACTTATTATATTTATTTCATTTATTTAATTTATTTGATTTATTTTATTTATATTATATTTATATTATATAATTTAATTAATTTATTTGATTTATTTTATTGATTTATTTACTTTATTTGATTTATATTATTTCTTCTATTTATTTTATGTATTTTATTTATTTGACTTATTTATTTATATCATTTATTTATTATTTATTATTATTTATTTGTTGAATTGATTTATTTATTTAATTTATTTGATTTATTTGATTTATTTTATTTATATTATTTATATAATTGATTATTTAATAATTTTTTTTTTATTTATTTTATTGATTTATTTAATTGATTTGATTTATATTATTTCTTCTATTTATTTTATGTATTTTATTTATTTGACTTATTTATTTATATCAATTATTTATTATTTATTATTATTTATTTGTTGAATTGATTTATTTATTTAATTTATTTAATTTATTTGATTTATTTTATTTATATTACTTATATAATTGATTATTTAATTAATTTATTTGATTTATTTATTTTTATTTTATTGATTTATTTAATTTATTTGATTTATTTTATTTATATTATTTATATAATTGATTATTTAATTAATTTATTTAATTTTTTAATTTATTTATTTCATTTATTTAATTGATTTATTTAATTTATTTGATTTATATTATTTCTTCTATTTATTTTATGTATTTTATTTATTTGAATTGATTTATTTATTTATTTGATTTATTTATTTATTTGATTTATATTATATATTAGATTTATATTATTTATTTGATTTATTTTACTTTATTTATATTTTTTTATTTATTTAATTGATTTATTTACTTAATTTTATTTATTTATTTTATTTATATTATGTATTTTTTTATTTAATTTATTTGATTTATTTTATTTATTTGATTTTTATTATTTATTTTATGTATTTTATTTATTTGATTTATATTATTTATATAATTTATTTATTTATTATTATTATTTATTTATTGAATTGTTTTATTTATTTAATTTATTTATAACAAAAGTGGGCGTGTCACAGCCCATAAAGTATATATATTCTTGCTAAGCTCGACGAGCTGAGCTCTCCATCTGCCTCTCTGCAAGAATTATTGACCTGCAGAGTAAACAGTTACCGAACTTGCCTCGACCTATCGATAAACACTTCAGTGTTATTGTTATCGGCTAAAAACGTTATCGAAATGTAGTTATTAAATAATATCTCATACCTTTTTGCAGCTAGAGTCGCCAAACTCCGTATGCGGCTACATTTTTATTTTGCAGAATTTTGGTTATTTTCATATTTTTGATAGCGACACCAACTTCCCCAAAAATTGTTTAATTTTTGCCCAGTTGCAAATATTGGCAAGATGTGGCAGAGTTTGTATTTTCACTAAACGGACATATATTCCGTTGCTGACCATATGCTGGAAATTTCAGTGAAATCCATTAGGCAGCACAAGAGTCATTAAGCAAAACCGTTTGGTCATTTAGCTAAAGCGCGAGCCAAGCTGTGCCCAGCTGAGCCAAGCTGAGCCAAGCTGAGCCAAGCTGAGCCAAGCTGAGCCAAGCATAAGCATTCTTCCCATACATGTGCACACATACACTCAAATGCTTGCAGACTCTTAAATACGAAGAATCGCAACTGAGCTGGAATTGTGCTTGAGTTGTCAGCTGCTTCTTTAGTAAAGATTAGCCGACGGTCGCTCGAGCAGTGAAGCTTGTAGCAGTTTGGGTATGTCTCTCTCGGTCTCAGTTTCTCTCGGTCTCTGCCTCTCTCTTACTCTCTTTCTATCTAGTTTTCTCTCCTTTTTGGGGCTTCTCCTTTGTTTCTAAGCATCATCTAACTTTTGTACAATCTCAGTTCTAATCTCTCTTTACTTTTACTTTTTCTTTGCTTCTCACTCTCTCTCTCTCTCTCTCTCCCTCTCTATTTGGCTCTCTTTATAGCTCATTCTCTATTTACTTGTTTATTTCTCTCTCTCTTTCTAACATGTTTTGTCTCTTTTTTGGGGCACCTCTCTTTGCCTATCTCTCTATCACTCTTATCAGTCTCTATTTGTCTGTTAATTGCTCTCTCTCCCTCTCTCTCTCTCTCTCAGTGTATGCCTATCTCTCGCTCAGACTCAATCTTCTTGAATTTATCTCTCCTCCCTATTGCTCATTGCCTTTGTCTATAGCTGGCTCTATATCTTTAACGCTCTCTATTTGTCCATCCTCTATACGCATCTGACTCCCTCTCTCTTGCATGACCTTTCTATGTACTTCTCATTAATCATAAAGACCGTCTGAGTGCTGCAGCTCTAGTCTGGGCATCTTAATTTGGAGCTTTGCTTACCTTTTGCTGTTCATTGAATCTTTTTCAGACACATAATCATAAATGTGTGTGTCCAAGTAGCTTGGAACGAGCCTCCTCCATTTGATGAGTTACACTGAGAACATTTTTTGCTATTGCAGGTGGAGTATGCGACAACCGAGTCGGTGGTAACCGTCGATTGGGAGAATGGCTTCGTGGAGGCGTCGGCAGCCAACAATGAGAACATAACACAGGCAAGTGCTGGCCGCCAGCAGCCCCATTGGCAGCTGTGTGGGTAGTGTGGGGAGTGTGGCGAGTGTGGTTAGTAATGCGAGTTGCTTTGTTATTGGCAGGTATTCAAGGAGCTATTGGCCCAGGCCAAGATTACGTACAACCTGAGCCCGGCGCTGCGCCGCCGTCGGCAGTCGCTGCCACAGCAAATTGGCAACAATGGGCCAGGCACACCGCTGCACCACCAGCACCACCATCATCATCACCATCAGCAGCAGCATCATCAGCAGTCGCATCAGGCGTCATCGCACGGTTCCGGCTCCGGTTCTTCGGCCTCCACATCGTCGGGCGCCGCCGGAGGGGCACACGGCTCGCATACGCCAACGCCCGCTCAGCTACAGCATCTGCAGCGCATACAGGAGCGGAGCCTGGGCGCCAAGCGCAACTCCTGCACCATTTCCTAAGCCAATGCGGCGGCACCTAACTATGCAACTGAAACTGAACAAACGGTCTCCTACAAATGGTTTTCAATGTTTCAACAAATAATAAACGTTTTACAATTTACGTATTTACGATCTTATGTATTCACAACTCAAGTGTACCTCTTGCTACTAACTTTAGTACCTATCTCGAGCAGGTTTTACGCTCAAAGATGCAGAGAGAAAGAGAGAGAAAGAGAGAGGAGAGAGAGAGAGAGAGGGAGGGAAAGGCAACGCTGTCTTGTCTTCTGACTCTCTCTCTCACTCTCCGTCTCTCTATCTCTCCATCTCTCTTACCCACACTCTTTCTCTCTCTGTCTCTCTAACTGTCTCATTTCTAGCAGCAGCTATAACTTAACAAATATTCATATTCCAATATTAATGTTAGCTATTTCTACAAATATATATATACAAATACTTCAAATATATATATATATATATATATATATATATATATATATATATATATATATATATATATATATATATATATATATATATAACACTCGCAGCTATGTAACATCTATGCACAAGAATCTGTAAATACTTGACAATATCTGAAACATAAAACTTGACCAAAAGTTAAAGAAAATATTTCCAATTCTTTTTCTCAACTCTCATTCGATCGATTTCAATATTCAGTTAACTGTAAAACTTTAAGAAGCGGCAGCAGAAAAAATACAATTTTACTCAAGCAAAACTTATTCAAATCTTACACAGTTCTAAAATTATTAAAAAAAAAAAAAAAATAATAATAACCACTGAAAAACTACAAAGAAAATTTCGCATTTGTTGCGGCTGTTGAACCTCTCCTGTGGCTAGGCATAAAAAGGGTTTTAGGCATGTGTGTGTGTGTGTGTGTTTGCGTAAGTGTGTGTAGACCTAAACGAATTATGAAAAGAACAAGAAGACAAGAATAAATACATTTTATTAGTTTATTTATGCATAACATATGAGATTTAAGTAGAACTTCCACTAGACACTTCTACACTCTGCAGACCCGACTATGAAGTACCCTATCTGCAATTATTAAAAAATAACATTGCCTGTTTATATTTAGTTAAGTGTGAGATTTAAAATTAAAAATGTACTTAAAGCAAATTCCAAATCTAGCCTTATAAAGGTAAAGTTTTTATTTTACAGTTATTCGATTAATAATATTACACCTAAAAGAAAAAACAGAGCTACTGCGGTTGAAGACGTGCATCGATGTCCGTGTGTGTGTGATCTTAGATCAGATATATATATATATATACATTACTATATATATATTTATATATATTCTCAAATAATATTCGTGATCGTATTTCGTCTGTGGAAGATTTAAGCAAATGCATAGTATAATTAAAATATTAAATTGTTTTTTTTTTTTATTTTTTACTATCATATTTATATATAAATATATATATTGATGTTAGAGTTTATGGTAGTATCGTTGGTTAGGTATGTGAGCTAGTAAGTAAACGACGGGTTAAGATTGAAAATGCAATGAAAACACCAAACAAAACGAAACTAAGGCCAAACATAGTAACAAAAAGCAACTAGAAAAGAAAACGAAAAATGAAAATGAAAATGAAAAAAAAAATGTGTTTAAATATATAGTACGGGTATAACAGATGACGATGATGTTATGATATGATATGATGATATGCGAGCTGCTATGGCTAATCAGCATTATTTAGCAAATATACAAAAATATCTATTCGATATGTGTCTGTGTGTGTATGTGTATGTGTGTGCATGTCAAAACAAATCTATATAGTATATACATATATATATGTATATGGGCAATTTTGGTGTTCCCTATTATCGAACCAATTTAAGAGAGTAAAAACCAAAAATGAATGCTGAGCTTACACCAAGCCCAAAAATATTCAAATGTATTATACCTAAAGAACTTTCAGTATTTACATTTCTTTTTATCAATTTACTGAGCTACTTCATGCTATATATATATATATATATATATATATATATATATATATATATATATATATATATATATATATATATATATATATATGCATGTGTATCTATAAATAGATCTAAGCATGATTATCGAATATGTTACAATAACAAAATGAGCAGAAAGAAAAAACCAAACTGAATTTATGTAATTATATAAAAGTAAAGCAAATAACAGTTCAGATAATACCTAGAGAAAAGTAGTGCGTATTCATGTGACAACAAATTTATGCGAACATATTTAAAAGTACTCGAAAATCTATTTAAACAACTTGTCATAGCCAATGTTCAGTGTATTCGATGGAATTAGTAAAATTACAAACAAATATTATCAATGTATTATCAATGTAAAACCAAAAATTCCCTGAGAATTTAAATAATTTTTTTTTCTTATTTGGCAGCGCTCTTCCTCTGTCTCTCTCTCTCTCTCTCTCTCTTTTCCATGCCAACTCGCAGCCAACTTTATAAGTTGCATACATGTCCTTTGGCGTTGCCAGATCAATCAATGCATTAGCTGCTTTTGTAAATACATTGAATAATTTATTTCATTTGAATATTCAAATTAATTTAAAAAAAAAATTGAAAATTAAAAATGTTGGATATAAAGCAAGGCCACATAGAATTGACTAGGGCGCCAAGCAGACGTTGGCGCTAAATTAAGGCAAATACCAAAGACATTTCGCTGTTGGCTCTGCAAAAACAGGCTACAAACTCGTTGAAACTTTAACTAATATCTCTACATGCATATATTTATATATCTATATATATATATATATATTTGTATTGATGTGTATACCTAGATTTATACTTTAATCTGGAGCTTAAGGTTGTGTCCGTTGTATACGCCGCTGCAAATTTACATTTTATTGATGTGAGCTTAAAAAAAAACAAGCATAAAAAATATTTATATATTATGTGTGTGCATAACTTATCGAATAATTTGAGAAATAGTTGCAAATCGGTGTTTAAACATATATACATATAACATATATTGCGCTGCTTATCTTACGTTTCCGAAATTACTTAAGTTTTCAAGTTAACAATTCGTACATAAGCAGTGAGTGGAGGCAAAAGCCGGATGCATGTTGTCGATGGCTAAATACAAAACTTAATCAATGGGTATGCATAAAACAGTTATTAAAATACATACATATGTATGCATATGCATATGCATGCGTACATACAAACAACAACATATATATGTGCATATACATACATATATATTTAACATACGTGTCTATGTATTATGTATAGAATATATATATATATATATATATATATTTAAAGAATGTAATGAATAAAATGCAAAACAAACAAATAAAAGAAAACTTCTTTAAAACGAATAAAAAAATGTTGTGTGCTTAAATAGAAATGTAAAAGCGGAAATGAATTTTTTTTATTGTGTTTCCTTTTCTTTTGTTTCTCAAGTGCTGAGCTAACGGAAATCAAAAAGCGCGATAACAAAATGAAAGCGCATGCTCTCAAAAGCCCATTGTCACAGTTGTCCATATACGAAATAGATTATAGACTATAGCTGCTTGCTACAGCAGCGCATGCAATGCTTGCAGCTGCCAGCTGTTTGATATGACACCCTAGCTAGTTGCCCTCAAACTATATTAAATGTTTATTTAATAACAGGTAAATTTATAAGCCCACGAAGTATTTAAGAAAATTTACATATATTTAATATGTATGATATAGAGCGGGATAAAAAAAGGAGGTGTGGCAGCACATAAAAATCAATAGAGGTTAACGTGTGTGTGTGTGTTTATACAGCAACAATAACAAACCTGAGCACAAGGCCAAACAAATGAGCGCACAATGTGCAAAAGTACCAAGCTCAAGGTTATGTCACTTGCTCTAGGGCATACACTAATTAGCAATGCACTGCAAACAATTATAATATATATATATATATATATATATATATATATATATAATATAAATATTAATATATAATAAATATCTTCTTCAATATTTTTTTCAATATATATTTATATATATTAAAGAATAAAGTAGCATTTTTTCAAATGACTTCAGTTAGCCGATATGCCCTATCGAATCCAGGCCAAGCAGGTCAGGAGAACCCATTTCAAAACAAACGCAGGCGCAGACATGACCACGCTGCGTGTTACTAATATAATCTATGTTGTCCCAGTGTGCGGCTGTTTATGTGTGTGTGTGTGTGTGTGTGTGTAGTAGTAGTAGTAGTAATAGTACTCACGTTTGTAGTTCTACGCAAGATAAGTCAATGAAAGCCTGCTGCTTCTTCTATCAGCATAAACACTATAATAAAAATGTGCTCTTAAATAAATTTGATTTTTCATACAAAATTTATCTACAATTTTTATAATATATATATATTTACTAAAGATAAAATTCAAACTTAAAAAAATTATTAATTTTTATTATTGATAGATATAAATTAGCTGCAGATCAAACCTGTACCACATCAGGTAAAAATATTTCGATTTTTGTCGTTCTTTCGATAAATATAAGTAGAACAGACCTCTATGGCTAGCACAGTCAATATAGTTTTGTCACTTTGCGCTTAGAAACATTCGTAGGCTCAATAACAATATACCCGACAACTGACATGAAACAAGAGCATTTGAATTGCAAGTTTCAACCGCTGCTGCATGTACAAGTTTTGCCACTGTTTCAAATAGAAAGTGCTAATAACTCAGATTTAGTTTTAAAAATAAAAAATGAACAAATGACAAAATAACTGTTAAAGCGAGAAGTAAATTGCAAAAGGATTTGTCTTGCCACAGCTGGTGAGTATATAGACTGGAGTGGAGCGTATTATTAGGTCGCTGGGTCGCTACAGCTGTACATAAATGTATATATATATATATATATATATACATCTATGTAAATGTGTGTGTGACCATGGCCAACTGTCAGAAGAAGCCGAAAATCGTAACCGATATATGGCTAAAGTTGTAAGAGGATTCGCGGCGCCCGGCTGTGGCCGGTCATTGTAATTTGACCAGCAAACGATTCGCAGCTCTCAGCTGGCAGCTACAACGGTTTCTTTTTCCTATATTTTATTTTTTTTCGTTTTTTTTTTTTTTTTTGTTATTGTTACACGCGCCAAAAGAAACTGTTATTGTTTTCGTTTTCATTTGCCTTGTCGTTGTCGTTTGCGGTCGTGTTTTGTTCGCGCTTTCGCTTGTGCTGTGCTCTTCGCCTGAAAGTATGCAGCAAAATAAATTGCGCGTCATTTGCGAACCTAAGACAAAGTGTGAAAGTCCCTAGCGAACCGGCCGGTAAATGCTGAGGCATTTTTGTATTGTGATTGTAGTTGAAACTGTGATTATGACTTAAAAGGGAAGGGACGAAAAGATAAGACAAGAGAAGAAAATAAAAGAAAAGAAACGAGAAAAGAAGGAAAGAATAAAATGGAATAGAATGCAATAGAGAAGAGAAGAGAAAAATCGAAAATAAGAAAAGAGAAGAACAGAAGATTAGAATAAAATAATAGAAAAATAATAGAATGTAGAACATAAAATAGAAAAAAATAGAGAAGAGAAAAAAAAGAAAACAAAAGAAAATAATAGAATAGAAAAGAATAGATAAGAGAAAAAAAGAGAAGAGACGAAAATAAGAGAAAAGAGAAGAGAATAAAAAAAAAAAGATAGATGAAAAGAATGTAAAGAAGATAAAGGAAAAGAATTTAATGGAATAGAACAAAATAAAAAACACAAGAGGAGAAAATAATATAATAGAAAAAAATATAATAGAATAATTGAGAAGAGAAGAGAAGAAAATAAAAAAAATATTAAAAATAAAACAAAACAGAATAAAAGAAAAGAAAAAAGAAAATATAAAAAAAAGAAACGATAGAATAGAAAAACTAAAAAAAAAAAATAATAATAAAATAAAATAAACAGAAAGAGAAGAGAGAATGAATACCTAAAATATATTTCGGGCTTACTAATTTCGTAATTTCGATATCTGATAAATATGTTGACATTATGCAGCATGCAGTTTGGTTTTCGCGGCTTGTGCTAAATATATAATATGCATTATGGGGGACCATGTTATGAGACCCATATATACAACAATGTTAAGCAATTTATAACGGTTGTACTTACACACACCCGTTCATTTGTCGATAAACATGTTCCAGTGGTGAGGGGCGGTTCACTAAGGAAGCTGTGACGTTGGGCAGAGCATTGATAACAGTCAGAGCCAAACGAGGCAATTCTCACTATAATTGAATATACAAGATGATAAATACTACAATGAATGCATATGCTTGTATATGTACAGCAGAAACCGTATAATATGTAATTTATCTACAATGGTAAAAATGGTATGGAACATAAATAAATTATATTTTTTTCTTCTTGCAAATGTAATCATTGAGTTCAAAACTGAAAACGATTTTAGGATATCGAAATGTTAACTTGTTATCTTAACAGAACTGATAACAGATAGCCGATAATTTATAGCAGTTACATTTTTGGCTTGGATTTAAAAACAAGCTAAGATAAAGGAAAAACAATAAAGTTACCAGCGTGTGCCTTAAGAAATGCCCTCAAGCCCATTGTAGATTGTTGGTGACTCGTAGCCGCCGTCGTCTCCAAAGCGATAAGCAAAACGAAAGGCGACTTTAACTTACAAATATAAATTAAAATAACATTTTATATTTGTACATATGTATATATACATATATGTAGATGCATATGTGTGTATATTGCTCACATATTTCTGCGGGTAGCATTCCAGCAAGAAGCTGAGACTCGCACAATTTGTTCTGAGCATGACTGCCTGGATTTTATCAGAAATAATCCTAATCTATATATGTATACACATATATGAAATACATATTATGGGTTTATGTAGAAATCCACAAGTCGGCGGCTGTGTTTTATAAGGCCGTCATCTTCCTCAGCTAGCATCAGTTAACCTCGGATTGTCGACACACTCGCTTGGCGAATCCAATTTTTTTTTTACGTGCAAGTGTTTGAAAAACTTTTTGTGTGAACCGCATGGCATGTGAGTCCCTCATTTGGCGCGCTTAGCTGATTTTCAGTATGATATTGCTAGCTGCCTTGTGAAGGGCTTACGTGTGTTTGTAAAACAACAAAAGACATCAATTAGGTGCAAAAGGATATAAGGATTAAAAGAGTATTTTTGGAAGTCGAATATGCAAAAAATAACGCGCACAATTTTTTGTTGATTGCAACCTTGCTTCTTAACAGTCTTGCTCCTGACTTGTATAGAGCTGCTCCTCATTTAACAGTTTGGCTCCACAATGCAAAGAATTCGAATCCGTTTAACAGAGTCATCGATAACATCGTGCAGCAGCATCGATTGTTGTGCAGCACTGGCTCCCAGAGCTAGAACAAAAATTACATATATGTATATATAAAACAAAAGAATTAGTAAAAAAAAAACGTACGGAACAGCAGTGCGCAAATGTAAAATGCCGCTGTGATTATAAATCTGGACGACGCAGCGGCAGCGGCGACCAATAAGCATTACCCACAACAACGTTGGCGGCGGCGTCGAGAACGCGACTCCTAACGCGCGTGTGTGTATATTTTTTGTTGTCAGTTACGTTGAATGTGTATGTGCGTGCGTGTCTGTATGTATATGTGTGTGCTCACTAAATACATGTACAATACGAATGCAAATGTGTATGTTATCAATAGGAAAACTAACTTTAGATGTTTGTAGAGCAGCGGATTGAAAATACATATTACACGGAGGTGCGTACCAGCTAAAACGTGCATTACTAGCCATATCAATTATACGTGTATATACATATATCTATATTTACATCTGTGTGTGGATGTGTTTGTGTGAGCGCGACGCAGACGTGAAGAATTTTCGATTTTCCACTGCAATTTCGCACTGGGCCTGCTCCGCGCCAGCGAACTGCACACAGCCACACATATTTACATACACACATTTGTGTGTGTGTGTGTGCGTGGCTGTGTGTGAATGAGTGTGTATTATTATATACGAAAGCTTGCCAGAGTACGTGTGTGTTTTGTGCACGCGCAGGGCAACGCAAAAGTTTTAGAGCAGACAGCCGCAGTAAGCAAAAAGTTTTTCACGCAAAATCCAATTGACTCAAAAACAAAAAAAAAAAACAATCATTTCGCTATTTAAAATTGTACGGTATTTAAGTTAATTTGTGTGTACAATTTCATTTGAAATAACAGGCGCTTTTTTTTGCACAAAATGGCGTCGAGCTTTACATAAATACATACATACATACATATGTGGGTGGTACATACATATATACATGCACACAGTTAGATAGATGGGTGTGTATGTATGCGTTTGTGCGGACAATTTTATTAGATAATCCGTTGGGATTATAATCCTTTCTACTTTCTAATGGTAAATGTGCATAGACATTGGAGCGCTATTACTGTTGTTGTTGTTGTTGGTTTTGGCCACCATTGGCAGCGGCGCTGTAGCCATAACATTTAATTTCTACTGCGAGTGTCCGTAATTCAAACATGCGCCGTTCCCTGCGCAACGTTTTTTTATATGTCTACATTTTGGTTCTTTTGTTTTGCAGCAAAGGCTCCTTTATGTTTATGTTCATTCGTTCCTACATAAATAGTAACAATACAATGCAAATTGCTCATAAAAAAAAGCTTGAAAATAGAACGAGCTTACATGGCGTATGCGTAATTTTCATTTTTTCTTCTGCAAAATATTTGCATCTTCTCTCATTTACTGCTCTTATTTGTTTTCCTACATCTCTTATTTACTCGTCCTAATTCAATTCCAATTCGAATTTCTTTGCCTGGGCATACAAGTGTACGCGTTCATGTGTGTGTGTGTGTGTGTGCGCATGAGGGTTGTTGGGCGCAGCCCACCCTTGAAATGAAGGACAGATACACACAGCAGCCGTAGCAACCGATAGCGCCTACTGTATACTTGGAATTGGACACAACTGTATACAGCTAAGCACAAGTCTGATTGGTGAGGCGAGGGTAACTCGAAAATGCTAACCAGACAAATGAAACGAGTACAGTTCCAATTGGAATTTGCTATTTTGTTTTGTTTTATTTTAACACGGGGCATGCGTTAGACATTTTCCGTGGTTTTTAGGCTTTGTGCGCCGTCGCTGTTGCCGCAGCCGTGGCCGCCGCATGCGTAACTTAGCGTTGTTGTTGTTATTATTCGTCTTTTTTATTTGTCTGTCATCACTTTATCGCCTTATTGTTATTGTAGATGTCTAGTACATACACACACAGACAGACGCAGAAGTGAGAGCGAAAGCGAGAAAGAGTGCGACTACCGCGAGAGAGTAGGCAAAACAATAGCTATCGATTATTTATAATGTGCGCGTGTGTACGTGAGTATTTGTTGGCGGTGAGCGCGCTGACGCAGTGGGAGATATGCACACACATACACGAACACATACATATGTATGATGCATGTATCAAGAATAGATTATAGGCGGCGGGCGCATGCACTAACAATCACAAACAGTTACGCGCAACTCGCTGAAAGCAGAGACAATAAAATAAAAATAAAAAAAAATAAAATAAAAAAAAAAAAAAAGAGCGCATTTGCTCGGGTTTCTCTTTTGTTATTGCAATATAAATAGCCCGTACGATAATAGAAACCAAGTATAACTGTGACCAAAGCGCAGGCGCCAAGTGTGACCATCGTTTGAATCTACATATGTATGTATGCATTTTTCTTCTCTCTTTTTGTTGTTTGTTGTTGCAAATTCTGTCTGGCTGTTTGCCATGTGTGGCAATTATTCTGCCGTCTTTAAACATTTGAAAATACTTGAAAATGATGAAATTGTGAAAAATCCGTTTGCTACGCGCTGGCGCATTTGGAATGTCTATCTTTACACAATGTTGGTCACACTCACACAATTACCTGCGTGTGTGTCTGTGTGTGCGTGGCTGTAACTGCCGCATTGCACGTTGTAGCATGCTTCTCAGCGCATTTAACCAAACATTGCGCAGTTTCAACACACACACACGCAGACATAGAAATGAAGAAAACGAAAATTTAAAGCGAACGAAACATTGCGCACGCACCACTCAATAACAGAAAAATCGAGCAAAATACAGTGGCAGCAATAAAAATGCGTACACATACATGCAAAGAAAAAAATATATGAGATAATGTTTTTAAATAAACCCATATATATTAATATTTTTATTTTTTTTATATATACTTATGTATATATTTATACCTATACATTTTTGTATTTATTTCTAATTATTACATTTTTTTTCATTTTATTTTGAACATTAATCATAAAAGCTGCGACTGTTCCAGAACTTTTTAATATTAATATTATTTTTGGTTTTTAGTCATCAAGAAACATTGTTTTCAATATTTAAGCTGGATCTGAAAAAAATTTGATATTCACATCAAAGTTCTAAATGCGTAATCTATACGTAGCACACTTTTTACGCCCAGCACTGTTGCGTTCGGTCAACTTTTTGACTGGCACGCGCAAGTGAAACGAGCTTACCGCATCTACCAACTACCCTGGTAGCTGTTGTTGTTTTTGCTATTGTCTGTAAAGGGGGGTTTATAACAAGGGTAGTGGTTGTGCCGATGGTGTTGGTGGTGGGTGGTGCAAGCAGTGCATGCGTAACCCATAGCCATATGGCCATAATGCGTAGCATAACAGCGTCAGCGTCGAAGTCAGCGTAAAACTTCACGATTATTGCCCAAGCGCAATGCGTTTGCGTGCGCTGTTGTTGTTGTTGTTGTTGCTTAGCTGCCGCCGCCGTCGCCGCTGCTGCTGCTGTTAATGGCTGTGCTTGCATGGGGGATGTTTTTGATTCGCTTTTGGGGGTAGCTGCGCAGCCTTTTTTTTTTTGCCAACGTCTCACATGCAAACGCATGTACATACAGGCATATACACACACGCACACAGAGAGAGAAACGTGAACACAGATAACGTCTGATTCACACAACATACATGATTGTACTTATAGCTGTCTCTGTTTAATATTCAAAAATTATATTTGCGGGTGGATGGGCGTTAGGCTGGGTACGCATGCAAGTGGCAGCTTTTGACCTGTCAAGAGCAGCTTTCGGAAAGCTTTTAAATGTGCACACCGAACGAGAATACAGCAAGAAAAAAAATAGAAAATAGAAATCCAACTGTAACAGAAAAGAACATAGCAGACGGTCGTCACACATACACGTTGGCAGAGCTTACAGTATGGTCATCTCTGTCGCGCGCTCTGCTTGACTGCTGGCAACCGTCCCACGCGTCGCAAAGCGACAAAGTCGACGCATGGGCGCAGTATTGATTTTTAACTGCGTCGACGCCGCCGTCTGCGTCGTCGCTGCCCTGTTCGCCGAAAATGTAAATGCATGCACACGGCGTCAATCCGTGGGGTGGTTTAGCGCAGTGTGGTCGCTCGTTGTTCGCTCTCGAGCCGTTTGCTTCGCTTCGCTCTTCTTTCACTATATATTGTCAGTGTGCGTCGCGTCGCGTCGTCGCTGTCGCCCTCAACGTCGTCTGAGCAAACTCAAATAGACTTCAACGGGGCATAGCAGTTTCAGCAGCAGCGACAGCGCCAGCAGCAGCGGCAACCCAAAAGAAACACAACTGCCAACAATAACAATAAACTTCAGCTCGTGCTCGTGTAACTGTAATCATATTCTATTTAACCGTTGTGCGGTGCGTTTACGATTTGTACTCTATTTTGCTCCTATTCTAAAATTTAAACAAAAACAAATCAGCCAATTGGGTTCATTTATATCGTGTTTTTTTTTTTGTTGTTGTCGAATATTCTTTTTGTGTGTTGTGTGTGCAGTGCGTTAAAATCGAGAATCGCAAAAAGCAAAAGGCAAGCATTATTTAATTTCAATATTTCATACAAAAAAAAAAAAAAAAAAAAATTGCAAACTTTGTAAAAACCAAAAAGTAAAAAATATCCAAAACAAAATAAAAACTCATCGCGCACGTGCAGCGGCCGCTAACATATTGCAACTATATACTACGTATGTATATGTGTGCATTTATATACATACATGTGTATGATGTACAGTATATATGCATATATGTATGTATGTATATTAACTGACGAGCTAACCTGCAGAGTCTGCGCGTTGTGGACTCCATTTTGAAAATAAAAATAAAATTAAATTAAGGAAAAGCATAGAGAGCTGCAGCAAGGATTTTGCAAAAATACATTTCGTAAAAGATTTTGCTTCTAACAGGAGACAGATACATATACAATATTCCAATTGGAACGTCAACTGGAAATTTTGCTTACGCTTGAAAACTTATAAGAAAACAAGTGAGATTAGGGGTTGTCTGGCAAATAATGCTTATCTATTATTGGTTTTTATGCTGATTTTGTTGTTTATGTCTCTGTTGTGTTATTGTTTATGTCTATAAAAAGAGATCGGGGTATTCCTTGCTTTTCATTTATTTACCCGTTGCAATCAGTAAAAATGAATAAAAAAAAACATATATGTATATATAAAATATAGAAATGAAACAAAATATAAATAAATAAAAAATTAAAATTAAAAAAATAAAAAATTCTAAAAAATATTTATGTATTTATACAATTTTTATTTCGCTCACTAAACAAAATTTACTTTTAAACGACATTTGAGATATTGAAAAAATTGTTAAACTTTTTTTTAAAATTGTGTGGATTTTAATAGCTATTTTTTATTTTGTTCGCTCAATACACAAACGTAAATTTATTTAACTATAATACTTAAATGATGTATTTATATTATTTCAAAATATTGACAATATCAATATTACATTCCATTTCGTTCCATTCCACTTCATTCCTTTATTTCAGTACATTTAATTTATGTATCAATTTTTGTTGTTCGTTCTTGCTAAAGAACAAATTTTTGTTGTTTTATTTCTGTTTTTTCGAATGTTGCGCATGCGCGCTTTTGACCTGATTCATTCATTGCTTATCAGTTAATTGTTTTTTTTTTTTTTTTTTTTTTTTTTTCAATTTTGTCGAGTAGTTGCGCTGCGCTGTGTGCCGCACAGCACAGGCCATTTGCCTAGAAACAGTGTCAAAATTTGCATAGCAATATAAAAGCAACGCAATGTATCTTTGCATTTGAGCTGGAATATTTGAACTATTGTTAATAGTTATAGTGCCTGGCGCCCTGAAATGCGTACATCGCAAAAATGCCCATGTCTGGCTCGAGTCGAATAGCTTGGCCTATGCTAAACTTAGTTTTTTTTCCCCCAAGGGGGTCTAATTCATATAAATGTTTAAATTTTTGTTTTTTGCTCTTTTTTTTTTTTTTGCTCTATTATTTTGTATTGTTTTTCCCCATTGTGTTGTCGCTGTATTCGTAAACATATAATTTTTCCATTCCTAAGGGGTTTCAAGAGAAACCCACACATGCATAATGCCAATGCCCAAGAATGTTGATATATAAAGCTGATATTTGTATTGGACACAAGTAGCTCGCTTCATTAGCTCCGATATAATGCGGGTTATAGTGTCATGATAATACCCTATATATAAAGCCGTTCTCTATATGCAATCTATATATGTAGAGGGAATGAGAGAGAAAGAGAGAGAGAGAGAGAGAGTGAGAGAGAGAGCGAGAGAGAGAGAGTGAGTGAGTGGGCGTATTACTGCCGAGCTGGGCATTGCTAGGAATTAATATTAATAATAAAAATATATTAAGGACATTTTTTTGGTGGTAATAAAAAAAAGTAAATTAGTTTTCTTTATACATAAAATTGCCTATAATCAATATGAAAATAAAATATAGGAATAATAGAAATTAATATTAAAATATACTAATATAAAAATAATAATTTATTAATTTTATTAACTAATATTAAAATTTAATAGGAATAGAGAATTTTTTGGTGATAATAATAAAATAAATTTGCTTTCTCTGCCCACAGAAGACACAACGAAAGAGCTGCAAAGGTCAACACACTGCGCATGCGACTAGGTAGACGTAGCTTGGCAGCTTGTTAGAGGGAAGCAACAGCAGCAGACGGAGGAGTAGGAGCAGGAGCAGGAGCAGCGGTAGCCGCACCAGCAACCACCAACAGCCGCCAAGCTGGCAACCACAAGTTATCGGCTGGTTATGGCGCCGGCTGGCAGCCAAAGGAGCGCTGGCAATGTGGTCGTCAGCAGCGTCAGCGGTGGCGCCACAGTCACCGGCAACACAATCGTTACCACCGGCAATGGCAGCAACAGTTCCGCTGGCAGCGGTGGCCTGAACGTGACCACAATCACAACCACCAGCAATAGCTCGCAGGCGCAGTCGTCGTCCGGTGGCCAGAGCAATGGCACCACCTACAAAATCGAGATGATCGACGACGATATGCAGAGTCTGGCCACGGATGAGGAGGACGACGATTTGATTAGCAGCGAGGGCAGTCTGTACGATGGCGATCTCACCACATTGGTCAACGACGATGTTGCCCATCAGTTGGCGGCTGCTGGGCCGGTGGGCGTGGCAGCGGCCGCTGCCATTGCCAGCTCAAAGAAACGCAAGCGTCCGCATTGCTTCGAAACGAATCCGTCGGTGCGCAAGCGTCAACAGAATCGTTTGCTGCGCAAGCTGCGCGGCATCATTTACGAGTTCACCGGGCGCGTGGGCAAGCAGGCGGTGGTGCTGGTGGCGACGCCGGGCAAACCGAACACCAGCTACAAGGTGTTCGGTGCCAAGCCGCTGGAGGATGTGCTGCGCAATCTCAAGAACATTGTGATGGATGAGCTGGACAATGCGCTGGCTCAACAGGCGCCGCCGCCGCCGCAAGAGGATCCGTCGCTGTTCGAGCTGCCCGGCCTGGTGATCGACGGCATACCGACGCCCGTCGAGAAGATGACCCAGGCGCAGCTGCGCGCCTTCATACCGCTCATGCTCAAGTATTCGACGGGGCGCGGCAAGCCGGGCTGGGGCAGAGAGTCGACACGGCCGCCGTGGTGGCCCAAGGAGCTGCCGTGGGCGAATGTACGCATGGACGCACGCTCGGAGGATGACAAGCAGAAGGTGGGTGGGGTGGGTGTTCAACAGCCGCCCCAAAATTCCGAATCGTGTCTTACTAATCGCCCTCCCTCCCCATTCTCTAAACGACCACAGATTAGCTGGACCCATGCGCTGCGCAAGATTGTGATCAATTGCTACAAATATCATGGACGCGAGGATCTGCTGCCGACATTCGCCGACGACGAGGACAAGGTGAATGCGCTCATCTCGCAGTCCGGCGACGAGGACGAGGACATGGAACAGCTATCCAATACGCCCACCATACAGACGGTGCAAACGGTGACGCCGGCCAACAACCAGACCACCAGCCAAGTGAGTAGCCACAAATCTCTATCTCGATTCTTCTCTTCTCTGCGCGCTCTCGACAGTTGGCAGTTAGAGAGAGAGAGAGAGAGACAGAGAGAGAGAGAGAGAGAGACAAGATCATTAAATAATGTACAAATAATGTAACTTGGTATTCCATTGCATCTATGCGCACCCATCTCGCGTCCCTTATTAATAAACACACCCACAACACCCACACTCCACACACTCACACACATCCACACTCCATCCAATCACACGACTAACCACAACAACAACAACAGCAGCAGCAGCAGCAGCAACAACTGCAGCCACAGCAGGTGAACGTGGTGAAGATCAACAGCGCTGGCACAGTGATCACAACGCACACGGCCCAGTCGAATACGCCAGCTCCAACGATCATACAAAGCACGAACAATCAGCATGTGACCACCACAGCCACATTGCCAGCATCGACGAAGATCGAGATTTGTCAGGCGCCAGCGCCACAGCAGCAGCAGCAGCAGCAACATCATCACCATCAGCAGCAGCAGCAGCAGCACCACCACCAACAGCAGCAGCAGCAGCAACACCAGCATCACCAACAGCAGCAACAACATATACACACGACCAGCAACAACAATACGACCACTGTGCACATCCAGGCCGTCAGCCAGGCGCAGCCGCAAACAATTCAGCTGACAACGGCGAGCGGCACGGCCACGGCGACGGCGGTGCCAACAACAGCGGCCGCTGTAAGTGCATCACAAGCGGCACAGGCGGCTGCCGCAGCTGCACAACAACAACAGCAGCAGCAGCAGCAGCAATCGAATGCAGCTCAGACCGTAACCGCCCAACAGATAGCCAATGCCCAAGTTTGCATCGAGCCCATAACGCTGAGCGACGTTGATGTTCGTACTAATCTCTCTGAACTTGTAACTAAACTAGACTCAAACTACATTCTAAAAGCCCTAATCCAGCCGCTTGAATCTGGGCATTATGCAACGATTCGACGATTCGATCCAACCAAAGCAGATCGACAATTAAATAATCTCCTTAAATCATTGCTTGCTGAGAGCTTTAATCAGCTAGAATTTGTTAAGGTCTACAGAACATACAAAAGTTACTAATATTGTGCAGAATTTAAAACAAATTAGACAAATTTTTATGATTTCTAGAACCAATCTAAAATCAACTTTGGCTAGAAAAATGGAGCGTGCGTTCAGAAATTTCAAATAGTTATTTAGATCTCAAATAGAAATATTTTCATTTTAAAGCACATTTTACACATTTAAATGAATATTTCAGTTAACATTTTTTCATAGATAAACAAAGACAGCATTTCGAATTAGAGCTTAAATTGAAAATTCAATTTTCATTATTCTTTATTATTCTTTTTTTTTTTTCAAAGCAAAAATCTAGACCGAAAAAAACTTGAAGAGAAATTTAATAAACAAATTTTAAACTCATTCAAATGAAAATGAAAAATTAAATTAATTCAATCAAATTAAATTTTAAAAATTTAAATTCAACCAAATAAGAAATTTTAAAACATTTTAAGTTCTATTAAAATAAAAATGAAAACACTTAATTTCAAAGAAATAAAATACAGAAAAATTAAATTTAATATTAGTACAAATATTAATACACTTTATTTTTAACTCATAAAAAAAACATTAAAGTGAAAAATTAAAAAAAAAAAACTAATTCAATTAAATTGAATTACAAATTTTAAGTCTAATGGAAAGCCATTTTCTTAAATATTTTAATTTAAACAAAAGACTTACACATTTTAAGTTCAATTCAATGAAAAGTTACAAATATATATATCATTTACCTGAATTAAATTAACAGAAGTGAAGGAAAAAAATATATAAAAGCAATAAATATTTAGTAGAAAGTTCTCAAGTTAGTTATAGATAATAGGATGGAAGTCTTTAGTTCTTTTTATTAAAATGAAAATCGTGGAATATGCTGCATAATGCTCAAGCTCAGCGAATTTTGTTACTGTTATATGAATATTTTGTTAATTGTTATAAATTTGTGTTCAATTTTAATATTGTTATTGAATGATAATTTGCATATTATAAATGTTGTTTATATTAAATATAAGCTTATGCTTAGTTATTAATCATTTTAGCAACAATGCTTATATATAAAAATTAATGATTTTTTTTTATTTTTGTTGTTTTTTTTTTTTTTTTATTTATTTATTTTCTCATTTACAGCTTTACCTTTTCTTTTGGTATTTCATGTCATGCGCCCGAGCGAGAAAATCCAAGCACACGCACGCACGCATACACACACACACACGCACTCATACATACGCAACACACAAGCAGATCAAACCCTGATCGACATGAAAACATATAAATATAATTTTGCATAAATATTTCATTTTTATTGCATTTGCTTTAAGTTTTTGGCTAATGAGATTTCTTTTGTTTTCTGATTTGCATTTTCTTTTTACCCTATTTTTTTTTTTTTTTTTTTCGTTTACCTTACCTTACCTTATAATTTTTTTTCTTCCTAGTTGTTGACCATAATGCATAATGCGGTTTATTAACATGCTCTTAACATTCTAATTAACAGTACACGACACAAACTGTCCTGTCGCAGAACCTTGACGGCACCGTCTCTCTCATACAGGTGGATCCAAATAATCCAATCATAACGCTGCCCGACGGCACAACCGCTCAGGTTCAGGGCGTGGCAACGGTAAGTTTTAACTAACGCAAAGATGCTGTTATTAACATTATCCTAATGCTGTTAACTAACATTGCAGCTGCATCAAGGCGAAGGCGGCGCCACCATACAAACGGTACAAAGTCTCGCCGATGTGAATGGCCACGACAATATGACCGTCGATCTGACCGAGGCGCAGGACGGCCAAATTTTCATTACCACCGAGGACGGGCAAGGTGAGTGGCGAAATGCGGTGCAAGTGATTTGTGAGCTACATTTATAAAATCCATTCCGCAGGATATCCGGTGTCTGTGAGCAATGTCATATCGGTGCCCGTCTCCATGTATCAGTCGGTGATTTCCAACATGCAGCAGCTGCAGACGAATAGCGATGGCACCGTTTGCCTGGCTCCCATGCAGGTAGATAACAGCCACACTTCACATACCACCAACAGCAGCAGCAGCAACAACAACAACAACAACAACCACAACAACAGCCATAATAGTAGTAGTAGTAGTAGCAGCAGCGGCAATGCAGTGCCAACACCTCTGCTGGGCATCTCAGTGATCAACGCTGGCGCCATGCTCGGCCGGCGTCTGGCCAGCAGCGGCGCTGGCATTGCAGCGGCAACGGTGACGGCAGCATCAGGTGCCGCCGGACAACAGCCGCTGACATTGCAAGCGCCGACTGGCACGCGCTTTTATTTGGCCGCCACCCAGAGCAGCAGCAGCAGCAGCAGTGCTGGCCCAAGCTTTAATCTCACCAATAACAATAACAATAACAATAGCATGCTCACTAACAACAACAACAACAACAACAATAACAATACTAATAGTAGCAATAATAATAAGCGGCGTCACGAGGCAAACGCGTCGGGACGCATTGCAGCGCAAAAGCGACGCAGGCTGAACAATAATAATAACAACAGCAACAACAACAACAACAACACGAGCAGCAGCAGCAGCAACAACAACAATAATAATAATCATAAGCTAACTTTACGCAAAAAAGCTAGCAATATAACGGTACCTGGTGCAGCTGCTGCTGTCGAGGGTTCGACCATACGCTGCGTAGACAGCGCCAGTCTGACAAATGCAAGCGGCGGCGGCGGCGTCGGCGTCCTCCCATTGCAATTGCAGCTGCCAGCTAAAACCATCAAGTTAGAGCATTTGGAATAGTAGACTTTAAGCAGCCATACATACACACACGCACACACACAGACAGACAGACAAACACATACTTGCCACGCCTTGTGCCCCTGCCCCTGCCCCTGCCAAACGGCTAATTCCCAACAATTTAAATGCTAGCTACCATTGCAGGTATCAAATCTAGTCAAAAAGGCGCTGCGTGCACATACATGCATACACACACACACACACACTGACACACTCTTGCCATTTTACTTACATTTTACAGTACAATACATATACACGCACTTACACACATACAAATGCAAAGAATTGTGAAAGCCGAAAAATACCAAAAAGAAAAAAAACAAAATCGAAACAAGAAACACATGAAAAGTGCGATAAATTGCCTTAGTAATCGTTACATAGGATAATCGATAAGTAAATATAGTTAATCACGCGTCGCTAAACAAGCACCAGCCCCCTCCCCCCTCCCCCAAACATCCGCGATCCCCGCGAATTGAATTTAAATTGAGCCAAAAATTTGTTTATTATAGCAACAACTGAGACCAAAAAGTTTAACTTAACAAAAAAAAAATTAAAATATAGAAAGAGAAAAGTTTGATTTGATTTGCCAAGTTCCTAAGACACAAAGTAATAATTAGTAGAAGAAACAAATAATAATAATAATATATTTTATGTTTTTAACAATTAAATCGAAACACAAACCAAAAATTAACGTATTTAGTTAACACAATTGATTTCAGTTCTCTTAGTTTTTGTTCTTTTTTTTTTTGTGCAATCCATGGAAAATCTGCAAATATTTGAATTAGCTCTATTTTTTTTTATTAATTTAAGTAGTTGTATTTAGCAAACAGGGAATATTGAATGCTATAATGTTAATGCTATCACTGTGAACTAATCAAAATTTAAAAGAAGGAAACCAAACAAACAAACAAAAAAAAAAAGTATATAGTTATATATTATTGAAATCGTCCAACGTAGCCAATTTTGCATTCAAAATGTAGCAATTAATTTAACACAAAAAAAGGAAATTTAAATTTAAAAAATATTTAAATTTATAATTTAATGTGAATACAATTAATTATCAAAGTCATGTGGCCAAAAATTTGTAAGTGCATACATTAATTTAATGTTTGATTATCATTATTATTATTATTATGATTATTATTGTGTTTTTATTACTGATTATGTTTATTATTATTATTATTATAATTGTTTTAGAGCAAATTTTAGTTATTTGTAAACAAAAAAAACAAAAACAAAAAAAAAAAAACAAAACGAAAAAATGCGATTCAAGCAAGAAAACCAAACAAAATTATTGAATAAATTCTTTGTTGTTGTGATTTTATAATTATGATTTTTTATTTATTTATCTATTGTGTATATAATTATTTTTTTTTTATTGCTAAATAATGTTAATTTCTCATATCGTTTTCTTTTTTAGCAGCTCATCAAGAATTTTCTTAACTTTTTTATTGCTTGACTTTAAGTAAGTATTTAAATGATTTTTTTTATATTTATTTTCATATATCTGAAGCCAACAACATGCGTATTTTATTGATAAGCGTTCAATTATTAATTTGTTTTTGTTAATAAATATATTGATTATTAATGAGCCTTTCTTTGACAGGTCGAGAATGGCGATCAATTGGAGACTATCACAGTTTCGCCCGGCATGCATCAGATGATGATACAGGGCGGACCCGGCCAGGAGCCGCAGCTCGTGCAGGTGGTCAGCCTGAAGGATGCGACGCTGCTGAGCAAAGCCATGGAGGCGATCAATTCGGGCAATGTCAAGGCTGAGGACACAATCATAATGGAGCAATAGACAATTCGGCATCGTGCTGCTGTCAGTCGAGATTGATCATGCATGTAAATGCTTGCAAACCACACACTAATACACTCATTTTTTGCTATAATTACGCGAATATATATACATATAAAAAATCAAGCTATATATATATATATATATATGTATGTACATATTTATAGTTACTCGAATGTTTATTTATATTCACGACGCATAAACGAATATATTTTAGAAGTACCTGAAAGGTGTTGCTAAAACAAAGCAGTCAACAAAAGCAATTCTGATTTAATTATACGTTATATTTAAAATTGTTTTTTTTTTTTTTTATCGATCTACAATTAAATCTATCGATTCTAGTCATCAAATACGCTATATAAATATATATATATATATTTTTTTCTCGCTTCTATTGTAATAATTTATTTATTTAATTTTTATTTTTTAATGTAAAAACAGTTGGAAATGTCTTCGCATAGAATAATAATTGAAGATCGCGTTAAATATAAACAATTTTTTTTTAACTCACTTAGTTTTAAATGAGAATAATAAAACCCAAAATAGTTAAATTCAAATCGATGGAGAAAACTCCGAGTTCTAAATAAACCGTTTTTTGCGAGCCACTAGCAAAGGGCATCGCACCTAATGTACTCATATACCTATACATATACACATATATGTATATCTATATATATATATATGTGTGTATATATACATATATACATAAATTATAAATTTAAATAAGAATTATGCCGAGTTACTTGTACGTATGTTATGGGCTTTACTAAAAATCAATTCTCATTTGCGTCTATGCAGTCTAGTCATAAAGTTAAATTAAAAAAAAAGAAGAAAGAAAACCAACTTATATTATAATAAAGAAAATAAACAAAATTATAATTCATCTTAGGCCAAAAAAAAAGAAAAAAAAAACAGAAACCCAATGCAATGTAAACAAACATCACTTTAAATTTAATTATTAATTATAATAAATAAATAAAATGTATACAAAATGTAAAAACAATTGTGTTAATTATTTCGATTTTAGAATTAAAAGTTTATATATATTATATATATATATATATATATATATATATATATATATATATATACATATAATATATAAACTGAAAATAGTTGAAATGGATCCGATCCAAACTGAGTGCTTGCTTTTCACTCGCTAAATAATCTTTATTATCACCTCTCACTTTGGTCTACTTTTATTATACGAATGCAACACGAAGCGCAGCTAACACAACCCCAGAGAGCGATCATAGAGAGAGAGAGCGATGCTCCTGCTTTGACAGCTACAGTTCCACCTGCTGCTCTCTACAGTGATAGTCGCTTAAAATAGACTAATTTGTAATACTATTTTATTATTATATTTTTTTTTTCATTTATTTTCAGTTCAAAACAATTCAATTGTTGCTGCTTTCTGTCTCAGGCGCAATTAGCTCTGGTGCCCTACTAATGGTTGCCCATACATGCATCATAGCTCTAGAATTGACTGATTACTAATACTCTGCTGTAGAGTTTCGAATTTAGTTTGTTCTCCCATCCAAAAGATGTAAGCTTTTCAGTCTGTTATTTACTAGACGGATGCGATAAGCTGAGGATAGGCTCTCAGTCGTCTATTCACGTATCTGGAGCTGTGTCGGCCAAGCACTGTAGGAATTGCTAGAACCATGTGTAGCACTGCACTTGGTTTCTCATATATCTTTTAGCAATATCATCATTAAATTGTCGTGGATTATTTTAAAAGAATACTCTGTAAACTATGTTTATCAATCACTTTATATAAAGCATGTCGCTGAGAACATTCTCAAAACTCTAAATTTTACTTACCATTTTCCCCCACCTAAACTCTGCTTTGATTTTCCACTTGATTTTGAAACTTCTTTTATATGCATATATGTATGTATACGAAAAATGGGAAGAGAAACATATTATTGTTTTCTTTATTATTAACGTTACTCGTTCATTATGAATTATTGTTGTTTATTAATAGATTACAGGCTATATGTTTAATTGCTAACATTTGTAACGCATTATTATCAATATTATTGGTTTTTAAAAATTAAATTGTACAAAATGTCTAGACGACAAACGCAAGAAAGAACACAAATTTGCCTTTATATAAATATATATACATATAAATATAAATATATATATTTTTAGTTATATGTATTATGCATGTATAACCCAAAAGTGTTTTAAGAGCACAACTCGATTAATAAAAAAAATGAAATTAAAACAAAATTTCACAAATTTCTTAAATTATAGTTAAAAAATTAAGCTATGCAACAAATTAAAGAAAAAAAATAAAAATATATACACATATATATATATATGTATATAAACAAACGAACAAACTGAAGAAAAACAAATTTACAAAAAAAAAATAAAAATAATATAAAATACTAAAAAAAAATTATGTTTAATAATAGCTACACAAAAATTTCGCTAAAAAAAAATGTGCTAACTGATAAGGCAAACCGAGAACACACAAAAGGCGACTTCGAGCCGTGAATCGGAAGTCGAAATCGTATTTGATATCGAGTCGAGAGCAAACAATGAACAAAACTTGGTGGAGCTGTTGGGGTAGGGGCTGTCAGGGGATCGTCGCATAAATAATATATATATACATGCCATATTAAGTATACGTAAAGCACATAAATACGTGTACGGATGCTCTGCAAAATAACCGAAAAAAAAACTATATATATGTACAAATAAATTAATGTCTATCTTTCCAAATGTTTCAATGTTTCGCAAAAAAAAAAAATAACTCTGTGTGTCTGTGTGTGTGTGTGTGTGCCTTATAGCTCAGTGCTCAGCGGAGAAAAACTCCGAGTGCCGCCTGACGGATTTGTAATTGAATAACAACTATTGTATCATATAATTGAGTATTAATTTATGAGGCATTCGGAATTAAATTATTGTTTCGATAGTTTTGGTTATTGTTTCTTTTTCTTCTCTCTAATTTTTTCATATTTTCTTATGCTTTTTTTTTTTTTTTTTTGGCTGAGTTGTAACAATACAATAAAGCTAAAATCTCGCTGCTCTCTGCGCTTCTCACTGTACTCATCGCTATTTGCCCTTTGCTGTGTTTATTTAGCTTTGTTTGTTGTTTTTCGGTTTTCTGCTTCTTTTTTTTTTTTTTTTTTGCTTATGTTTTTGTCAAAACGTGTTACAAGTTAGTGAGTAAATTTCGCTTAAAACAATATGTATATGGTTTTGTACTCTGATCGCACTGGGTCTTTGTATGGGATCTGGATGCTGCAGTGTTTGGGGAGGGGAGGGGGCTGGTAATGGGTTTTCGGGGGGCGCGGGGCGGTTGGTTAGCAAAAGCTTCAGCCGTGCACTGAATACTGAGCTATTTAGACTAAATAAATTAAAGATTTTAGCTAATCGATTGCAGCGCACCGGCTGTCACACTCGCAGCGCCACTATTGGCTGCCGTTGCTCCTGCTGCTGCTGCTGCTGCTGCTGTAGCCCTCACTGGATGCGGTGGTCGCCGCTTGTTTGGTTATCACTGAAACCGTCTGATGATTGACCGCATCATACTCGCTCTTGATGTTGACCAGCAGTCGCTTTTGCTTCTGATGCTCCAGCAGTATGGCATCCATTTGCCTCTCGTATTTGGGCGGCAGTGCGCTGCACTGTTGTTGCTGCTGCTTCTGCTGTTGCGCCTCCTCGCCCATCGTCGCCAGCTTGGTGTCCAGGCTGCGTAGCGTATTGGATAGCGCTGCACGCAGCGCCGGCGGCGACGGAGCCTCAACTGGCGCCACCTTCGGCTTCGGCTTCGGCGTCGTCGTCGTCGTCGTCGTCATTAGCCTCTGCAGCACACTGACGCGTGCCGCTGGCGGTGGCGATGTATTGCTATTGGCATCATCGGGCAAGTCTAAGCTGCTGGCACTAGCCGGCGACAGTGTGGAGCTCTCACTTAGACTTATGCTCAGCTGGCGTATGACGCCGCCAGTCGACGAGCTGCGCTCGGGCTGCTTCTGCTCCTGCTTCACCTCCAGCTGTTGCTCCCGCTGCTGCTTCTGCTGCTGGTACTGCAGATTTCGCGCCGATGTCACATTCACCACATTCACCGACTTCGATATCGAATGCTTGACATGGCCCGGTGCGGGCGGCACAAGCGCCAGCTGTGCTGGCGACGGCGCCTGCTCATCGATCGAGGCGGCCACATGGCTAGAGGCGGGCGAGCTGCTGCTACAGCATACATCATCCATGGCATCCATGTGCACATCGGCATTGCCATTGGCATCGGCACTGCCATTGGCGCTGCCGCCATTTGTGCTCTTCTGTAGATTTTCAATCAAATAGAGCACAATGCGTTCCAGCTGCTGTGGCGCCCTAGATGCCGGCAGATCGGGACTGGTGTGCGTGGGTATGTTGGCCTTGATGATCGTCGAGAATTTGTTCTTCATCTCCTGCACCTTCTGCTTGCCGGCCTCCTCATCCAGCAGCGTATTGACGCACAGAAACGAGTGCACCTTGTTGCTATTCCTGTCAATCTCCAGGAAGCCCTTCGTCTGCAGGTATATAAAGTGGCCGTTCCGCGACAGCAAGCGATAGCAGCTCTCGCCATAGTCGCTGTTGCAGTCATACATCTGCCTCAATGCCACAATCACCCAGCGTACATCGTCCAAATGCATAAAGCTGAACGGGCTCAGGTTCCGCACCTGAAATAAGTAAACAAACAAACGCATAAGCAAACGACCAACAACAACAATTAGAATGCATTAATATTCTTGTTGAAGAGCTTTAAGCAAATGCGCAATAAATTGTTAATTGCCAGCTTAAAGCGCAGCGACAACGACTAGCAAATCGGTTATGCTCCGCTTAAGGTACAGTTACTATAGTTAGTAAGTCATCCAAGTCGCTTGTCAATCGAGCTGAATCTATTATCTATAATTATATATCAAGCTCTTCTCAATTGACAAATTATATGAATCTATTTTGAGCTAATACAAAAATAAATATATATTTTTTTTATATTATATATTAATATATTACATTTATTATAATAAATATATATTTATTTAATAGCTCGCAAAAAATTATTCAGTTGAAAATTAAGATAAAAAATAAATAAATATATATTTATTTATTAAATATAAAAATATATATTTATATATTTTATTTATTATAATAAATAAATATTTATTTATTCAGCTTAATCAAGCTTGAAAAATAAGAAAAAAAAAATAAATAAATATATATTTATCTAAATTATATATTGATATATTTATTATAATAAACATGTAATTATTTATTAAATATAAAAATATATATTCATATATTTAGTATATTATAATTATTATGATAAATATATATTTATTTATTAGCTCGAAAAAAAATTCAAAAAAAAAAAAAAAAAAAAAAAAAATATATATATATATATTATATTTTATATATATTTATATTTATTCATTTATTTTTTTTTTCTTATTTTTCAAGCTTGATTTAGCTACACTTCTCCGACCAGATCGCATTATCCATCAGAACTGGAGCTCTATTACTCAATGCATTATTATAATTTGGTTAATATGGATTTGCTAGCAAATATCATGCTCTTTCCCTCCCTCTCTCAATCTATCTATTTTTTTGCTGATATATAATTTGTTATATTTTATCTGCCTTCCATTTCAAATTATGTAAGAAGCATTCTCTTTCGCATTTGCTTTCTTTTGTGCTCTCTCTCTCTCTCTATTTTCTTAAAATGTTTGTAAATAGAGAGCTATTTTATAAGGCAGATAGTGATTAATCGCTCTCTCTCTCTCTCTCCTTTTCTGACCCACACACTCTCCTTCTATCTCTCACTCTTTCTCACTCCCTCTCTCTCTCGCTCTCTCTGTGCATAGACAAATTGCTAGAATACTCCCTAAAAGTATTTAATCAACAATATTAATTGTGCTGATTAGTGTAGATTAGATTCACATGTCATGTGTCACTCACCTCATCCTTCATGTAGCCCGCGACGATGCCAATGCGCTGATCACAGTCGATGATGCTGCCGTCGATGAGATGCCGCGTACAGTACTCCAGCTGATACGGCTCCGGCTGGCGGCACATCAGGCTCAGGCAGGTGGTGTCCTCGCGCATCACTCGTGCCATGGCCACCAGGACGATGTCGTTGCCGCTAATCCCATGCAGCGCTGCCTGCGCAATGGCATCGTGTTGCGGCAGGCAGGGTGCGGCCAATGTTGTTGCCGCTGCCGCTGCTGCTGCTGCATTTGTTGCTGTTGCTGCCGCAGCGGCAGCGGCGGCGGCGGCGGCTGCTAACATATTATTATTACGTGAGCGCCTTATCAGCTGCGATACGATTGGATAGTTGGCGGCCGCGCCACCCGTCACCGACGAGTCGCTGCGACGAAAGCAGCCATCGATTTTGACCATCTCATAGTGACGTGTGGCTTCGGCACGGGTCGAGGCGCGGGCGATGCGAATCGTAAAGCAGCGTCGATCGGCGCGCAGACGCTCATCGATGGCCGCCATATGGGCGATCGTTTGGGGGCTGGGCGTGCGTGTTCGCGTTCGCTCCAAGTCCTGATCTAGCTGTTCCATTTCATCATCATCATTATTGCCGCCTACGCTTCCGCCTCCGCCTCCGCCTCCGCCGCCGCCACCGCCGCCGCCATCACCATCATCATCATCATCATCATCATCGTCGTTGTCGCTGGCCGACTGTGACTGCGTGTGCTGTTGGCGTTGGCGTTGGCGTTGCCGCTGGCATTGACGCTGCTGATAAAAGAGCGTCTCGATGTCACGCGGTATTAGCTGTTGACGCAACAGCGCCTGATCATCAGGATGGGTTATCTGCAACAGATTCTGGCCATACAAGTCCGATTGGCAGTGGCCAAGCAGCTGCTCCACGCTGCCCGACACAAGCACTATCTGCCCGTTGCATGTGAGCGTGAGAAAGAAGCTATCCAGCAACTGCATCAACGTATCCGTCAACTGGGGCGTATCGCCAGCGCTGATGGCATTGCCATTGACCCCGCCGACACCTGCACCGGGACCACTTCCGCCGGCTGCTTTTAAATTTAGCCTGCGTCGGCGACGCGTTGCCGATTTGCCAAAGATATACTGCAGCCGCAGGCCATGTGTGGCAAAGCGTAGCACGGCTGTCTTATCCAATCGGCGTGTCGATTCGGCCGCATGCGGCACCATGGTGGCCAGCTCCTGTATGCTGGCATTGAGCTTATCCCGTCTTTGCTTCTCGGCCAGATTACGCGCTTCTCGTCCATTCGATGCGCCGCTTCCGTCGTTTGTCTCACTGTCCGCGACGGCGGCGGCTGCTGTCATAACTGCGACGCAGCCGCTGCCGCCGTTCGCTGTGGCTGCAACTACTGCTGCCATTATGTATGGGTGTGTGTGTGTGTGTGTGTTTATGTGTGCGTGCGTGTGTGTGTGTGTGTGTGTGTGTGTGGGCGCTGCTATTGTTATGGGTGTAAATCGTTAGCTTGTTTTGATGTTAATTCTTACGTTTACGTATTCACGGCTGCCGAATTCGAATTCGCTGTCCCCCATGCATTTGATATTTTAGTTTGTATTATTATTATTGTTAATTGGCCCGTTCAGGAAAATTGTCACTCTCCATAACTTTGCGGCCGTTGCCGATGCCTTTGCCTCTCTGCGCTCGGCTCTGTTTGCGTTTTTCGTTAAAAATTTGAGTTTTTTGTTGCTATTTCTTTAAAGTTTTCAAGGTCTCGCTTGTCGTATGGTTGTTGTTGTTGTTGCTATTATTGTTGTTGCTGCTGCTTCTCTTGCTACTGCTGCTGTTAACCACCTTTGGGCTATGCGCGCGGCCCCTTCCTCTTTCTCTCTCTACACACACACACACGCACACACACTCGCACACACACGCACTTGGGCAGCGTATGTTATATTCCGTTTTATGGAATTTTTTTTTGATTGCGTTGCGAATCTCAATCTCCTTTGCGTTGTGGCTTTAGCTCTCTTGTTTTTGTTGTTATTATTGTTGTCGTTGTTGTTTTTGTTATTGTTGGTCTGCTCTGAAAATTTGGACGAATTGAAAGCGAATCAATCTAAAGAGCGTACAATTACTTTATATATCGCACGCACTATTTGCACTATTTTGTTTATATTAGTGATTAATTGTTTATTAAACAATTATGTAGCTCGGCGACAATTGTGGCAAAAAAAATAGTAATCTATCGATATATCGATATCTTATCGGACTCAACCAAATAACAGCTCAAATAGTTCCGTTTCAATGCAGCATGCCAAGAGTTCATTTAATGACATTTATTCAGATTGTTTCTTAAAACTAAACAGGAAACATAAACATTTTCTAAGTAGCTTAAACATTTTTTAAATGAAATTTTGAAAAACACGTTATTGAATAGATTCGTTCTAGCGGCAGTGAACCAGCTCAAAACGATGACATCACGATTACGATAATAATTCCAATGAACATACAAAATACGCACACACACAGACACGCAACGAATCATCGTGTGTGACTCTTCCTCTTCCTCTAGCTCCAACACACTTGGCACATTTGCCAGCTGTGCACGTGAAAGCCGCCGCCACAGCAGCATTAACAAAAGCAGCACGAACAACGTAAACGTAAATCATAAAATTTATCTTCGTTAAATTGTAAATACTTATAGTTCATTTAACAACAGGTCACCCACTGCACCCAATACCTAGCACCCAAAACAGACATGTCCAAGGCCAAAGGCAAAAAGAAGGAACGCTTCGATGAGGAGGAGGAGGAACAGCCAGAGAAAGTTAGCGTCAACGAAAAGAAACATGCCAACAAAAAGGGTAAAAAGGGGAAACGCGCTGGCGGTGGCGGCGGCGAGTCCAGCGATAATGAATCCGTAGCAGCCAGCAAGCTGTCCAATCATGATGCTGATGATCTGGAAAGCATAAAGTCTTCGCAAAGCAAACAGCAGCAGAAAAAGGCTGGCAAAAAGGGGAAGAAGGGCAAGCGAAACGACGATTGGAGCGATGAAGAGAAACCGGTGAAGTCAATATCAACGCACGACCCCGATGACTCCGATGAGGAAGCACCGCCCGTTCCCAAGCCAGCGTCCAAGAAACAGCAGCAACAACAGCAGCATAGCAAGAAGAGCAAAAAGAACAATAAAAAGAAGGGAAACGATGGCTTTAGTGATGATGATGATGATGATGAGGATAATGAAATTAAGGATGAGGATGAGGATGATGAAGAGGTGGCGGTAGCTATAGTCAAGGCGTCAGCTAAAAAATCGAAAAAGAAGCAAAAGCAACAGAAGAATAAATTTGCGATGAGCGAGGATGAGGAAGACGATGTAGACGAGAATGAGAGTGCCGAAGACGATGTGGATGAGAAACCCGAAGCTAAGGTGGTGAAGCCAGCAGCAAAGAAATCGAAGGCAGAGAATAAAAACAAATTCGAATTGAGTGATAATGAAGACGACGACGACGACGACGATGATGATGATGACGACGACGCCAGCCTTTTGTCAGATAATCAGACGAGGCAAATTGAGGATGTGAAACCAAAGCCAGAATCTGAGACGAAGCTAAGTGAAAAGGTTGCGGCGATTAAGCTAGCAGAGCCGGCGCCAGTGCCAGAGCCTGAGGCGGAGCCTGCGGAAGCAGCGATCACGCCCAAGTCTGAAGAGTCATCAGAGCCAATTGGCGAGTCCAAAGACAAGGAGAAGAAAATGTCACACAAGGAGAAGAAGAAGCACAAGAAGCAACAGGAATACGAACGCCAAGTGGAGCTCATGACGAAAAAGGGCGGTGCCGGACACTCGGATTTGGATAACAATTTCACCATGTCCCAGGTGCAGAAGAGCGCCGGTCAACAGGCCGCTCTCGAGCATGCGGTAGACATTAAAATTGAGAATTTCACGATATCGGCAAAAGGTAAGTTCATTTCACAACTTGGCGTAACTCGTAAATGATTTGATTGATCTGTTTTGGCCAGGCAACGATTTGTTTGTGAATGCCAATCTGCTGATTGCGCATGGACGTCGCTATGGCCTGGTTGGTCCCAATGGGCACGGCAAGACCACACTGCTGCGACACATAGCCTCGCGAGCATTTGCCATACCGCCGAACATCGATGTGCTGCTCTGCGAACAGGAGGTGGTTGCCACCGATAAGACGGCCATTGTTACCATACTCGATGCCGATGTGAAGCGCACCGAGATGCTGAAGAAGGCCGAAGATCTGGAAAAGCAATTCGCCGCTGGTGATCTGAGCGTCCAGGAGGAGCTGAACGATACGTTTGCCGAGCTGAAAGCAATTGGCGCCTACTCGGCGGAGGCAAGAGCACGTCGCATCCTGGCTGGTCTCGGCTTTAGCAAGGAGATGCAAGATCGACCGACCAACAGATTCTCTGGCGGTTGGCGAATGCGTGTCTCGCTCGCACGTGCACTGTATTTGGAGCCAACGCTGTTGATGCTCGACGAGCCGACAAATCATTTGGACTTAAATGCGGTCATTTGGCTCGACAATTATTTGCAGGGCTGGAAGAAGACGCTGTTGATTGTGTCTCACGACCAGAGTTTCTTGGATAACGTATGCAACGAAATCATCCATCTGGACCAGAAGAAGCTCCACTACTACAAGGGCAACTATTCAATGTTTAAGAAAATGTACGTACAGAAGCGTCGGGAGATGATCAAGGAATATGAGAAGCAGGAGAAGCGACTGCGTGAGCTCAAGGCCCACGGACAGTCGAAAAAGGCGGCCGAGAAGAAGCAAAAGGAGACGCTTACGCGAAAGCAGGAAAAGAACAAAACCAAACAACAGAAACAGGACGAGGACGATGGTCCACAAGAGCTGCTCGCCCGGCCCAAGGAATATATTGTCAAATTTCGTTTCCCCGAACCCTCACAGCTACAGCCCCCGATTCTGGGTGTGCACAACGTGACCTTCGCTTTCGATGGCCACAAGCCGTTGTTTGTGAAAGCCGATTTCGGCATTGATCTGACCAGTCGCGTTGCCATCGTGGGTCCCAATGGTGTCGGCAAATCGACATTTCTTAAGCTGCTCCTCGGCGAACTGGAGCCGCAAGAGGGCGAACAGCGTAAGAATCATCGCTTGCATGTTGGACGCTTTGATCAGCATTCGGGCGAGCATTTGACAGCAGAGGAATCGGCAGCTGAATATCTGCAGCGTCTGTTCAATTTACCTCATGAGAAGGCACGCAAAGCGCTGGGCTCCTTTGGCCTGGTCAGCCATGCGCATACCATCAAAATGAAGGATCTTTCTGGCGGCCAGAAGGCGCGTGTCGCTCTCGCCGAACTGTGCCTTAGCGCGCCCGACGTGCTCATCCTCGATGAGCCGACCAATAATCTAGATATCGAATCGATTGATGCCTTGGCCGAGGCCATCAATGAGTACGAGGGCGGCGTCATCATTGTCTCTCACGACGAGCGCCTCATACGCGAAACGGGCTGCACACTCTATGTCATCGAGGATCAGACAATCAACGAGATTGATGGCGAATTCGACGACTATCGCAAGGAGGTGCTCGACTCCCTCGGCGAGGTGGTCAACAATCCGAGCGTGGTGGCCAATGCAGCTGTGCTGCAATAGTTTACACTATTTGAATTTGTCTCCTTCTCTTTGGCTGTTGCAAGTCACTTCACTAGATAGCCTTTTTATATATATATATATGTGTGGGCCACCAGATCCCAATAAAGCAAACACGCAATGTTGAATTTTTTGCAAAATAACTCTTATTTCTGATCTTAATTAATTAGCCATATCGATAGAATTGCTTAACATTGTTCAGCAGCTGAGTCATCGTATTGTAGCTGTCCACATCGAAGTCTATATTTTCGCCGCCAAATTCGATAATCTGCGAGTCAATCATTATTATATTAACGTAAGGCTTTAGTTGAAATCATATTGCTTACCTCTTTGGCGCGTATGGTGTCGCCGGCGCTTGGAATGCCAATTACCTCCACCCAGCTGCCTTGGGTAGCGCCCAGTTCGCTGGGCAGATTGATCCGCAGCTTTTGGTTATCTGTGCTGGAGGCCAACAATGTTGTGCCGGCCACGCTCTCCACGCGCACCATGATGCCGACCGATTGGCCGGTAAACTGTTTTAGCATGCCGCCATTAACAAGAGTACGCGACTCAAATGGTGTATTCATTTTTAGAAATAAACAATTGGAATAGTAACACTGGATTTTAAAAAATTGCAATGCTTCGACTAATGCAACTGCGTATATCAACAAAATAGCGCGAAACTATCGCGCTAAGGAACTTATTGCTGCGATTACTATCGATTACATTTCGATAGCATTCGTAACATCGAGAAAAATACCACCATTCAAATATCGCACGTTGCCAAAGGCTAGCACAATTTAGAACATTTAGATCCCTACTCTACACATGTGAATTGATTGGCATTAATCAATCTTCATTTTTTATTTTCATTCATGATTTTAGTTAAAGAAAATTTTATTAATAACAAGTTGCACAAATAATACTCTTCTTATTTTAAGTTCGTATGGCCTAAATGTAGTGATTAAATCACGATTCCACAATTTAAAAATGTCTAATAATTTATAACACGACGATCCTCATCTTCACTGGATGGAGGATATACATAAATAGTTGGCTTCACCAATTTGTCTCGCTTATATTTGGCGTTCTGGTTCATGTTGCGCTTTCCTAAGCCCGAGCTACGTCTGATCATGTCGCCCATTAAAAAAACCTTCTTGACTTTTAGCTTCGATTTCTGCTGCACAGACAATTGCCATGGAAAAGGCTGGCGCTGTGTCGGTGAGGTTTTCAGGTCTGTCATCGTCTGCATCAAGCTCCGCTTGGCGCTCAGAGTCTGCGCTGAGTGCTCATTTGCAGCAGACAATTTTCTTTTCTTTAAACTGCCTGTGGTCTTGGCCGCAGCACGAATCGTGATTGGTGAATGCAAAATGGGCGGACTCTTCCGCAACGACATCGTTGAGCTCGATATTGTAGACATACTGCTCAGCGACAGAGGTGTTCGTAAGACCGTAGACCCTGTGGCAGCTGGTAGAAAGATCTTGCTGTTAGTTATCACCCCTTGCTTGCGTGCACAGCTTTGTTGCTCTTTGGTCTGACGAAAACGTCCCCAGTCGTTAGTCATGCGCTCCAGTATATTCTCACCATGGACCAGAAACGGACGTTGATTTCGCATCTCGTACGCTTTAACCAAGTCTGTAATTTGTTGCTCAATCTTCGGCATTTGGGTTCCAATCGCCTTTCTCTCGCGCTCCTCTTTGAGGAGCTGTCCGCCACGATTATTGAATCGATTCGGATCGTTGGCCTTGGCCTCGAGAGCCTCCATTCTGGACCAAAACTCAGTGCGACTGGCAAACAACTCAAATATCTCCTTGTTGCTATTATAAAAGCTTTTCAGATCATCCAGCTCGAGCTCATGAAGCTTCAACAATTCTTCGCCGTATTCCTTATTGAAGAACTGCGAGAAACACTTGCGCTCTTTTTCTGATTTCAGTGTCAGGTCCCACCACTTCTTAATTTCCAAACGCAATTGCTCAGTTATGGTCTTCAGGTTCTTATGACGCAGCGCCTGGCAGCGTTTCAGCTCCTCGCACAACATATCGAATGTCGCTTGTGTATACTCCTCGGCGCCACCCACTCTGCTCATCACATACTCGTCTGACTCCTGCTGTCGCTTCCACAGCTCATGAATCTTGCTGCGCATATCGTCAATCTTGTCACGCATATCCTGAACCTGGGCACCAATCTCTGTTTGCATCAGCCGAAGCTTCTCTAAGATATTCGGAGTCAGATGATGATTCTCCTGACTAAGCAAATGCTCCTCTTCGGCCGAGCTCGGCACAATTCCGAGCAACTCCATGTCGTGCTTGATCTTACTGCGCAGCTGAAAGAGTTCCTCCATGCGACGCTCGCGCACTGCCCGCAAGTGCTCGAGGTGTTTACAAAAGAATAACATTTCGTCCGACCTAGGGAGTGGATCGCCAAGCAGTGGCAATGGACACTCACCTAACTCTTCGCACAGTTGTTCCTGCTGCAGAAGCAGTTCGCAGATCTCCGCACGACGCTCACGCAGCTCTTCCCTCAGATGTTCAATGCTCTTGTCCAACGTTTGCAGCCAGACATCAAGCGGCATTTCTTCAGGTTTTTCGCCAATATCTATGTTTTTGTGCAGTAGGCGACGTATCTCTGCAGCTTCCTCTCGCAGTGCACTGATGTCATCCTGGATTAGCTGCTCCTTCTCATTTGATTCTGTCAACAAGTCGCAATAAAAATTCTTCACGCGGTCACCTAATTTCTCGATCAGTTCCAGGCAATATTTCTCATCAAACATGTGTGTCCACTTGCTAAATAGTTGGTCGACATGATCACTAGTAATAGTCATAATTAATGACTTTGATATTGGCCGTTCGGCCATGTTCACGTACATTAAAGTTTAATTTTTAGAGGAATTAACAAAAAACTCTAAAATGGACGCCAACATCAATTGAATATTTCGGTAAATTTGAACACACAACTTGTCGTTGCCACATTTAAAAAATACTGACTACTTGATCAAAAGCCTTATGTAAATACTGGAAAGTTGGCAGCGTTATTCAGTTAGAGAATATAATGCAAACAAAAATAATGAATTTTTAATTAATTTAATTTAATTTTTGTTGGACCTATTTTAATTTTCTATAAATGTGTTGCCATTCTTAGTTATTTTAAGTTAATCACAAAACAAATGCTACTCTACGCAGTATTTTTTGCAGCCCTGGAAAATAATTCTTGTGTAGGTGAAAAATGTATCCCACATTTCTTTTTAGCTTGAGAAAAGAAAAGAATTTAAAATAAATGTTATCATATATATATATCATATCATTTTAAAGTCCAACAAATATCGTTAGCTCAAAGTCAGTATTCAAAAATACGCATTATGGCTCGCGGAACTGAATGGCGCTGCCAACTTTCAAACTGTTAAATACTTTTTCTGATATAGTAGGTAGTATTTTTCAAATATGGCAACGTCAAGTTGTGTGTTCAAATTTACCGAAATATTCAATTGATGTTAGCGTCCCTTTTAGACTGTTTTTTTTTTGCTAATTGCTAACAAAATTAAATTTTTAAATTCGTTAACATGGCCGAACAGCCATCACCCAAGTCAAATATTGTGGCTATAACTAGTGATCATGTCGATCGCCTATTTAGCAAATGGACACACATGTTTGATGAGAAATATTGCCTGGAACTGATGGAGAAATTGGGTGACCGCGTGAAGAATTTTTATTGCGACTTGTTGACAGAATCAAATGAGAAGGAGCAGCTAATCCAGGATGACATCAGTGCACTGCGAGAGGAAGCTGCAGAGATACGTCGCCTACTGCACAAAAACATAGATATTGGCGAAAAACCTGAAGAAATGCCGCTTGATGTCTGGCTGCAAACGTTGGACAAGAGCATTGAACATCTGAGGGAAGAGCTGCGTGAGCGTCGTGCGGAAATTTGTGAGCTTCTTTTGCAGCAAGATCAACTCTGCGAAGAGTTAGGTGAGTGTCCACTGCCACTGCTTGCTGATCCATTGCCGAAGCCCGAGGAAATGTCGTCGTTTTGTAAGCACCTCGAGCAGCTGAGGGCAGTGCGCGAGCGTCGTATGGAGGAGCTTTTCCAGCTGCGTAGTCAGATCAAACATGATATGAAACTGCTCTCAATTGTGCCGAACACAGCCGCAGAGGAACATTTGCTCAGTCATTCGAATCAACATCTGACACCGAATATCCTGGAAAAGCTTAGACTCATGCAGAAGGAGTTTTCCGCACAGGTTCAGGATATGCGTGACCAGATCGACGATATGCGCGGCAAGATTCATGAGCTGTGGGAGCGCTTACAGGAGTCGGACGAGTATGTTATGAGCAGAGTGCGTAAAGCCGAGGAGTATACACAATCGACATTCGATTTGTTGCGCGAGGAACTGCAGCGCTGCCAGGCGCTGCGTCGCAAGAACCTGAAGACCTTCATCGAGCAATTGCGCCTGGAAATCAAGAAGTGGTGGGACTTGACACTGAAATCGGAGCAGGAGCGCAAGCGCTTCTCAAATTTCTTTAACGAGTGGTATAACGAGGACTTGTTGGAGCTGCATGAGCTCGAGCTGGATGATCTGAAGAGCTTTTATAATAGCAACAAGGAGATATTTGAGCTGTTTGCCAGTCGCTCTGAGTTTTGGGCAAGAATGGAGGCTCTCGAGGCCAAGGCCAACGATCCGAATCGATTCAATAACCGTGGCGGACAACTCCTCAAAGAGGAGCGCGAGAGAAAGGCGATTGGAACGAAATTGCCGAAGATTGAGCAACAGATTACAGAGTTGGTTAAAGCGTTCGAGATGCGTAATCAGTGTCCGTTTCTGGTGCATGGTGAAAATATTCTGGAGCGTATGGCCAGTGATTGGGTGCGCCTACGTCAGGCCAAGGAGCAACAAAGCTCTGCTCGTAAGCAAGGAGGGACAACCAATGGCAAGATGTTGCCACCTGCTACTCCTGGATCGGCAGCACCTCGGACGCCCATGTCACTGAGGAATATGTCCGCAATGTCCAGTTCAACGATGTCGTTGCGAAAGACTCCGTCCACTTTGCAGCTATCCTCGATGACGGGCTCCGCGGCCAAGACCACGGGCAACCTGCACAAAAGGAAGCTGCCCAATGCCGAGAACAGTGCTAGAGAGGAGACACCAACGGCCAAGAGGAGCCTGATGAGGGCATTGAGTACTTTAAAGGCATCACCGGCATTGCGAAGGCCCAACCAGCGGCTAGCTGTAGTCCAGCAAAAGCCAAAAAAGTCGCCAATGAAGAAGGTGCTTGTGTTGGAGAATACTTTGCGGGGCAGCTCGGGTGTGGGTCGCCGTAGCATTGGGCAATCCGGTAAGAAGCGGCGTAGCAAGATGGGCACGCCGACCATTCAGGTGCATCCATCGACCAGCGATGAGCAGGAGCAGGATCAGGACCCCGAGGATATTGTCAATTATAATAAGTTTGCGCCGAAAGTGCGTTCGTCCGAGCTGCCGCGTACGCTGGCCTCCTCTCGTCCAGCTTTTGCTGCCAGCAAGGACAAGAAGCAGTACGCACGCCGCGAGCTCAACGAGGACCTGGCGCAAGCGGCGGAGCTGCCAGAGCCCCGACGCAGCAGAATGTGGCAGCTGAAGCAAAAGAATTGAGATTCACCCATTAATGTACTTATTTCATTGAAATTTTCTTGATATTTTTATTTTTATTGCTTTCGTATTTTTGTTGTACCTTTTTGATGAACTTTGAGATTTATTTTACCGCTTTGTCGTCTATATAAGTATATATATATACATGTATAAAAACCGTTCGCTATGCACATCTGCTTAGTTTACGAGCAATCAAATTTAATAATTATTAATTTCTTAGTGGAGCCTAAAAACAAAAAATGGAAAATTGCACTTGAAATGCCTTAAACTCCGGCAGCTCAAACCTAATAATCTTGTAGGCAAATGAAATGAATCTAAATGCTGAGATGAAAAGGGCCACAACTTGCGCTTGGCTGTCAGGCCATCAACCCGTCGGTTAACTGGAGTAACATAATCGAGGGCCGACCTGCATGGACCTCTGGGGCAGAACAATGTTGTATAAGTAACTATTAAGAAATTATGTTAGACCCTGGCACGGTTAGAGGTATTAAAGCTTGTTCAATATATATGAATAAAAATTATTTTCCACGCTTTTCAATTGTCTTTTTTTGCTTTTGTTTTTAATGTAGCTATTCGATATCCATAAGTTGATTTATAAAAAGATTTTGTTTAGTTTAAATTAACTAGGATTTGAACATTTCGTCGATTCTGAACACAAATATATATCTATATATTAACAGTTAATTAGTTTCGAGTGCGATTTTCACTGGTTTAGTAGTTAATTAGCACAGTTATATATTTTATTCTAATATATAATATATGTATCTATATTTACAATCGAGATCGCTTAGCCATATGTGAGAGCAAATAAACTTAATAAGGCGTCATTTTCCTTTGATATATATTTTACAGACATATATATACAAGCTCAACTTCGGATTGGAATCGGGGCAACATCGGTTATTTGCTCGCATTGCTCTGCTGGCTGTTGCCGCCGTGATTGTACATCAGATGCGCTGAAACGGAGAGAGAGAGAGAGAGAGAGATAGCATTAGCTGCTGTATTTATGAGCGAATTTGGGAATTGATTTTATTACCCATCACCACGGGCGCAATGCTGAAGGTGCCAAATGGTGCCGTCGCCGTTGTGCTCGTTGCATTTGTCGTTGCAGCCACGAAGCCGCCTGCATCGGACAGTGGCACGGACACGGACACTGCTGCTGGTGCTGGTGCTGGTGCCGGTGACGTTGTGCTATAGGTCACCGGTGAATGCATTATGGGCGTCGCAATCGTTGTCGTTGGCAACTGCGTGGTGACAGTGGCCGACGGATGCGGATCGGGCGTCGTTTGTTGATAACGTGCAGGCGGCATTACGACAGTGGTCAGATGCGACTGATTGGGCTCGTCCAGCAAGCCGGTGCGCTGCAGCCGACCCGTCTTCGTCTCAATGTGCTTATTGTGGGCGGTCAGGCAATGGTTGCGCATGTGATACAGCTGCAGAAAGTAGGCGTCGCAATGCGGGCACTTGTATCGCTCGCCCGTATGCCGTCGTATGTGGGCCTTCAAGTCGTTGCTCTGGCTAAAGCTCTTCGGGCACTGATCACACTTGTACGGACGTTCGCCCGTATGGGTGCGCATGTGTATGGTCAGATTGTAGGCGCGATGGAAGCTCTTGCCGCAGGTGTTGCACAGATTGGGCTTGGTGCCCGTGTGATATCTGTTTGAAGCAAATGCCAATAATTAGAGTTCACCTCGAATTCGATTGCCAAGGCTCCACTTACCGCTCGTGTACCTTGAGATCGGTTGCGCGTGGAAATGCTTTGATGCAGTAACGGCACTTGTATGGCTTCTCACCGTTGTGCCGCCGCATATGGACGCGCAGATAATCGTTGCGCGCGAAACTGTCGCCGCAAATGCAACAGAGGAAATTACGCTGGCCCGTGTGGGTCTTCTCGTGGCTGCGCAGCTGTTGGCGCTCCTTGAACGTCTCGTCACAGCTCTTGCAGGCGTATAGGAACTCGGTGTGCAGTAGCGTGTGCTTGCGCAGGTATGTCTTGCTGGAGAAACGCTTCGCACAGTACTCGCACGTATGCTCGCTCATCTGCAGCTTGAGCTCGTTGCTGGCATCGAGGCCCTCGCCGTTGTGTTTGCTCATCTTGTGCCGATCGAGGGCGTCGAGACGGGCGAACGCCGCATCGCAGAGCACACACTTGTGCTCCTTATTGCCGTGCAGACTCTGCACGTGCGCCTTCAGGTGATCGCTGCGCGCAAAGGCCTTGGGGCAATGCGGACAGCTGTGCGGCTTCTTCTCCAAATGCGACAATTTGTGCCGCAACAAATGGCAATGGCGGGAGAAGGTGCGCATGCAGACATCGCAGCGATTTTCGGGATTTGCTTCCGTTTCGCTTTGCGTCTTTTTGCGTCGTCGACGTCGCTGCTTGCCAGTTGCCGGCTTTTGCAAATACTCCCGCACGATTTCCACTTGCGCTAGCTTCGACTTGTGCTCATCGAGCCCCGCACTGGCTTCATCCTCATCGTCATCTTCGTCGTCCTCGTCATCAATGTCACTCTCCTCATCTACGATATCTTCATCCTCGTCAGCGCTATGAAAGAGATCAGCTGTTGCGACCTCCACCTGATACTCCTCATCCACTTTGATGCTGTCCGCCCGCTGCCGCTCCTCTTTAATGGCCATTTGCTGCTCACTGCCGGCAGTGAGTGGCTCCTCTGTGCACACATAAAATGGGAGAGTCTATTATTACAAGATTTATGCTGCATATTCAAGGGTGACTGCCTACCTTTCACCTCTGTTGAGTATGAACTTGTAACAGCGGGCTTCTGCTTCCCAATGCCTTCACTCTCCTCCTCTGTGTCTGTGTGAACTGCGACTTTTGAATTTGATTTCTTTTTGCGCCTGTCGCGATCCACCTGCTCGAGTTCCGTGTCCAGTTCGGGTTCGGGCTCTGGCTTAATGTGCAGCCAGAGTGATTCTTTAGCCTCGGCACGTACATCATCGTCGGCAGAATCCTCATTGCTCGATATGGGGTTAGTCGTATGGCATTGATAGCCACTCTCGTTATGCTCGTTGTCGGAACAGGCAGCCGGATCATTGAATAGGACAGCCGCCGATTCGAGTTCATCACCGCTTTGCATAGTTGACTCATCATTCGGCGTCCAAGTCGCTTCAGACTCCGGCTCCGGCTGCCGAGGCTCATCATGGACGCTCTGCATATGGCGTAGAAGATGATCTCGTCGCGTGAACGCGCGTTGACATACTCGACATTCCAGACGTCGACGTAACAACGGCGTCGCTGACTTTTGATCATGCTTCTCGGCTAGATGGTTGCGCAGCTGCCGCACCTTTTGGAACTGCTCGTCGCAGAGCTTGCACTTCAGCTGCTCCGCATTTAAATGCTGACGACTGCGATGCAGACGCAGTTCGAGAATGTTAAGAAATTTATCATTACAGATACCGCAGGGCAGCATGGGCAATTGCTCAGTCTGGGTGCACACATCGTTACTGTTGGGCTTCGTCACAGGTGTGCGGCCCAGCATAGCCACTAGCGAGCGATAGGCCTTCTCTGCGTCCTGTTTGAAGCGATACGCTTGGCAGGCGGCCTTGATGCAGGTGTCGCACATATGATGGGGCATCTTGTCATATCGCTCGCAGGTGTAGCGCGTGCATTCGTTAAGTATTTGGGCTATGTTCGCGCCCTGCTCCACAGGCGCCTCATCGTAGATGAAGTAGAAATCGCCCACTTCACGCAGGCAAACACGGCAGACGCGCTCCGCATCGAACTGGCCGCAGGTGTCAGGCATTGGGAATAGTGTAAAAATATATGCTGCTATCAAGTACCTTCGATTATTGTTGCGGCATTGCGTTGTTGTGGGTGTTTTGCAAATTTTTTTTAGTTCTTTATTTTACATCTTCTTTTACTTAAATGGAAATTCGCGATGGTCTGGCACCACTTGTCCGTGTTAATAATAGTACAGTGGCAACGTCAAACGAGCCATTAGTGTTGTATAAAACCATCGTAGCGCGCGCATTTAAACAAAAACAATTCTTTATTCTCGCGAAATCAACAATTACATTTATGAAGAATTTAGGGTACAGCTACAGCTAGAACTTAAGAATTTTGCGCCTGCGGCTTTATCGGTGATCAATGTCAAATGTCCATGTGTAGGCTCTACGCAGGCAGAGGGCAAACTTTTATCCCCGTCTATAAATACGCGCTGCAATAGCATAAACAAGTTAAATAAATAATAAATACCAAATAAATATCTATATTTTGCATACCTTTACAACATCAGCTTTATTGGCACCGGTGACAACAAAGACCACATCGTTAGCATTGTTGATCAGTGGAAGCGTGAATGTTATGCGCTCTAGCGGAGGCTTTGGCGAATCTCGAATTGGAATGACAAGCTGTTCGGTATGCATCTGGAATTCTTGACGATCCGGAAATAGGGAGCATGTGTGTCCGTCCGGTCCCATGCCCAATAGCAACAAATCAAACACCGGACAAGATGTGCCAAATTCGTATTTTATACGGGCCGCATAGTCACTGGCGCAGGCAATCAACGAGATCGTCGTGTCAGCCTTGATTAGTTGACTCTCCAAAACGGAGGGCAGCTTGCTACGCAATTCAGTTCTGTACGCATTGTAGGTAGATTCATTATCATTGTCCGGCACATATCGTTCATCGCAGAAAAAGAATTTCCAGTTGCCGGTCTTCAATCTACTGATGACAAGAGCGCGCGTCAAGAGCTGTACAAGCGAGCCACCTGTTGATCGTATTTTAGTGAATTAGATATGCCTATGACATTGCATTGCACTCCACTGACTTTGAGCACCGAAGTGTGCCCCACAAGGTCACCTTAAGTTAAGCTTATAACGCACACTCATACAAATGCACAATACAGTAATGCAATCCGCATTTCAATACGCACCTGAGATGCCAACATGGAAAGTTTCATGATTTTTCAAAGCTTCACTTGAGCAACGCTTCAATGTGTCGCTCAAGTGTTGGACTAGAATGTCCTCTGTGTCGGCTACATTTAGATGAAACGGGCACTTTCGACTTGACATGTTTGTATTCATAAATCAATCCGAATAATCTGTTCAAAACGAATTTCAAGTAAATCAATTTTATTTGTATTTTTGTGTGGCAGCGTTGCCACCCTAAACGTTTACACGCGAATTGCTAAACATTAGTGTTGCACAACGCCAGTAGGCCATTGTCATGACATCTGTCATTTACACAAATACAAATACATAAAGTCAGAGAATTTCATAAAAGTGCTTCGCAAACTCGCGCACTTAAAATTATATTTATCGTGCAACAATTGTTTGCAGCAGGCCGTGCAAATATTGTACCCATTCTGAACACTGCTGCCTTTATTGTGCTGTGAATTTTGCGCATTGCCCGCCCCGTTTGGAGGGACACAAACGCAATAGCTATTCGAGGAGCAACAGCAACAACAAAAACGAGGACAAAAACAACGATTGAGAAACGTGTGCGCACACCTTGAAGGCATTATTGTTTATTATTTTTGCGGTAGGTGCAACTCGCTTAACCCTTGATATCTTGTGCATGCGAAATGCCTAAGCGCGGCGGTGGCGGCGGTAGTCAACGGTACAACAACAACAACATAAACCTTGGCAATGGCAGCAACGGCGGAGGTGGCGGCGGCAGCGGCAGCGGCGGCAGCAGCAGCATCGGATCACGATTTTCTGCTTTAAAAGATTATGATGGTAGGTCATGCATGTGTGTGTGTGTGTTTATATCGATTATTATCAATTATGTCCCCTTAAAGATGACGATAATCAACGTCGCAAGGATCGCAACAAGCGTCGCGTCAGCTTCAAGCCATCACAGTTTCCACACAAGAGCGATGTCAAGCTACGCTTGCAGGATGTCCGTCGCTGGGACGAGGACGACGACATGAGCGAAATGACAACCACAATTAAAGTAAGTTTTATATGCTTATAAATTATTTATATTTGAGATTCTTAATTTCAATTGATTTGCTTGCAGGATCGCCCAAGCTCGCGACGTCGTGGCTCACCGATACCGCGCGGTAAATTTGGAAAACTAGTGCCGAATGGAGCTGGCTGGTACCAAGTGACCGTGAGTAATACTTATATACATACTTATATATTTATTATTATGAATAGCTTTTGTCTTGCGAATCCTTGGGTATTTCTTTATTTTGATTCATTTGTTGTATGAACTATTATCGTAGAACAAAATGATGAGTGTTTGCCACTAAAGATTTTATATTTAAAAGACGATTGTAAAACTCTTTTATGAAATGCGATAAAGCGAAGATTGTCTGATCGTTGATAAGTTTGCTAGTTTTCCTTGCTTATCGCGTAAAACGCTAGTTTATAATCGTCGGGTATATATATATAGTCATCTGCTACCTATAAAGATATACAGCAGCAGTCAGGTTCGTGCGAGACTTTGGCATTAATATTAATAAAACTTTAAATCACAATCGCAAATACACAAATTGCTTATCGAGCGGTTACATTCCTATGTAGTCGTACGATCTTAATATCAATTAAGTGCATAACTTGTTTTCTAAGTGCCATGAACGATTCGTTTCTATTTCGATTATGTATTATCATTTTATTGGCCGCAATAAAATGATTGGCTACAACTAGACTTGGTAGTTCCGAGAAAAACGTTAGTTAAACAAAATAATTCGGTGAAAAATACAATGATGATTCATTATTGATTAACTTGAATCGTTATCCGCCAAAGTCGAATTGTTACAGAATATTTGTCATATGAGCATAATAATTACAATCTGACTACAGCGCAGCTCATATGATTAGAATAAGTTTTGATATAACTGGCACAGCTCATCTGTGTGTCTCTGGGGGTTAGTTTCATTATCTAACAACACTGTTATTGTCCTCATGCTGATCACAGTGCGCCTCGGTCACAGCGTGTGCTCCCAATATTGTCGCCAGCTAATCTGCTATCTCTCAGCAGCAGCGTCGTCGGCGGCGGCGGCGTCGGTGGCGGTGGCGGCTGCGGCCAATGAAGCTCATAAAAAAAAAGCCAGGGCAGCGCTGTTTCCTTTTAGCCGTTATGCCGACTATTGCTCGGCATGCGTTGGGTCATTTCGTTGACGGCCGGCAAACGTGAAAGTCGCGCGCAGCCCAGCCAACTCTAACAAGCCGAATCTCAAGAGCAAATTCGAGTCGCGCCCGCCCACTCGCCAGGCATATGTCGGGCATTATCGCTGGCGCTTATCTGAGAGCAAATATTGGTTGTCTTTCGATCAAGGGGCAAGGAAATTAACTCGCTGTGCCTACGCACAGCAGCTAATTCCAGATCTGCACTAGGCGCGCGCGTGCGCTCTCTCTCTCTCTCTCTCTCTCTGTCTCACTCGCTCTGCGACTGTGTTGCCATCTCATCAAACGAAATAGAAGAGATCGAGAGCGAGAGCGAGAGCGATGACCACTTTGGGAGCTTGGGACTATGCCATTCTGGCCGTGGTTCTCCTCATATCGATTGGAATCGGTGTCTACTATCGCTTCGTGGACAACAAACAGAGTAATACGACGGCATATTTTCTGGCTGATCGATCCATGGGCGTAACGCCCGTGGCGTTCAGCTTGATGGCCAGCTTTATGTCGGCCGTGACCATACTTGGCGTCTCCATGGAGATCTATCAGTATGGCACCATGTTCGTCATCATCAATCTCTCCTATGTGCTCTCAACGCCCGTGGCCGCCTATTTAATACTCCCGGTATTTTATCGCCTGAAAACGGCCAGCGTCTATGAGTATCTGGAGCTGCGCTTTGGCTATGCCACCCGTCTGGTCGCCTCGCTGGCCTTCACGCTCCAGATGATACTATACATGGGCATTGTGGTGTTTGCCCCCGCACTCGCTCTGGAGGCAGTCACTGGCCTCAATCAGATCTTCTCCGTGCTGATTGTGGGCATCGTGTGCACCATTTACGCCACAATGGGTGGCATGAAGGCGGTGCTCATGACGGACATTTACCAGTCGATCCTGATGTTTGTCGCCGTCTTCAGTGTGATCATCTGTACGGGCATCAAGGCAGGTAGCTTCGATGTCGTTTGGAACGCAGCGCTGGATGCGGGCCGCATCGAGTTCACCAACTTCAGCGTCGATCCAACCACTCGACACACCTGGTTCACCCAGGTGCTAGGCGGCAGCGCAACCTACCTGGCTCTGTACGGTGTGAATCAAGCGCAAGTGCAACGTCTGTTGGCCGTTCGCAGTCTGCGATCCGCGCGTGCCGCCCTCTGGTGGTGTCTGCCCATCCTGTGTCTGCTGAGCATCAGCACCTGTTTCTCCGGCTTGTGCATATATTGGTACTATCGCAACTGTGATCCGCTACTGGCTGGACGCGTCAGCTCGCGGGATCAGATTATGCCGCTATTTGTGGTGGACACCATGGGTCAATATTCGGGACTGGCGGGCCTCTTTGTGTCGGGCATATTTTGTGCCAGCTTGTCCACCATTAGCACGGCCATCAGCTCGCTGGCCGCGGTCACCCTGGAGGATTACCTAAAGCCACTGATGCATAGCTATAAGAAGCGCACGCTCACCAATAGTCAGACCATGTGGTACTCGAAGCTCTTGTCGGCGTTCTATGGTGCCCTCTGCATTGGCATGGCATTCCTGGCCGGCTCCATTGGTGGACTGCTGCAGGCGGCTCTTTCCATCTTTGGCATCATCGGCGGCCCTCTGTTGGGCCTCTTCACGCTGGGCATGTACGTGACGTCGGCCAATCAGAAAGGCGCCATTGGCGGCCTTCTCTTATCGCTGGCCGTTTCACTTTGGATTGGCTTCGGCCAGCCAAAGCCACCGATACCCAGCCTGGACATGTCCATTGCCGGCTGCCCAACCGATCGCAGCTATGCCCGCGACATGCTGCTGCCGCAAGCAAACACTGCACAGTACAGGGACAGCCCCGAGCCCGAATCCTCGTACTTTTATCTGTATCGCATTAGCTACATGTGGTACGCGCCGCTCGGCTTTGTCATTGCCTTCTTCGGCGGCTGGCTGCTCTCGTGCTGCATGGCGGCCTTCAAGTGGGACAACAATCGTCACATCTACCATGACGCCGACCGCACGCTGATCAAGCACGATCTATTTGTGCCGCCCATAGCCAAGCACTTGCGACGCCGCCAAATGCCACGCCTCGTTGTGACCAGCACCACCAGCAGTGGCAGCGGCAGTCCCAGTGTCAGCGGTTGCAATAGCAACAGAAGCAGCTACAGCACCAAGGAGCAACACACGTCAGTGGAGCGGCCACACGCACCAAACTAATTTATTGAACTCTTCTTCGTCTCTTATAATTTTTTTTTTATTAAGTGCAACGCGTTTTACATTTGAGCATGAAAAGTTGCCTCGTAATAATAAACAAAGATTTTTCTTAGATATAACTGAGTCAGGCATAAGAGCTTTGCCTTTGCCTTTGCCTTTGCCCTTGCCCTTGCCCTGGGCCCTTAGCTGAGAGTGGGCTGTGCTGTGGCACGATGCTCGCTGGCCTCGTAGTAGTTGCGTCCTTGGGCCATGTGCCACAGTGCGAGCAGCCGCGTCAGCTCCTTATAGCTGAGCGTATTCAATGGCCGCTTCTCCGTGGTGTGAACGCCCGATGCGCGCAGCTGCTCGACTATGGTGTCGTACACGTTGCCTTTGCTTTGGTCCGGTTCGTTGTTGGTATTCGCTTTGGGCTGTATTTTGAGAATGTGCGGCAATTCGTGCTCGAGCAACTGCTCCATGGAGTCTAGAGCGACCAGCTCCTCCTCGTTGGCCATGGGCAGAGCTGTGCAGCAGGCAGCAAGCACTGCAAGCAGGCAAATGCTGTACTTCATGTTCGCTTTGATGAATTGAATTGAATTGGATTGGATTGAATTGAATTGATTGAAATGTATTTTTGATATGTTGTTGATCCGCCGTTGGGTTGCCCGCCAGCTGCCAGCTTGTCGGAGGGTCGCGTTTGCACTGACAACTGACAATACGCACACAGAAGACTTAACTTTGCTGCCGTCCGCTGATCGTGGCATGAACGGACACGGAATCTAACAGTCGGCGGGGGTGCGGCGATGGTGCGCTCCAATTTCTGTTTTCTATCAGTGCCCCCACTCTCTCGCTCGCGCGTGCTCTTTCTCACTCTCTCCCTCTCTCTCTCTCTCTCTCTCTCTCTCTCTCTCTCTCTCTCTCCCTCCCTCTGTCTGTCTTTGTCTCTCTTGCCCTGCAACCCCAAATCACAATCGGCGATCCCCAGCGAGTAGTCATTGAGTTGGTTCCTCGTTTGACTTTAGGGTCGTTCTTGTTGATTTTCAAATTGTTTTTATCTACATACTTATGTATGTCTCTACAAGCGCGCACACACACACACATGCATACATATTTACATATGTGTGTCATTCGCTTGTTTTGCATTTTCTTTAATTCGTTTTTATTTTGCGTCGTTTGGTTTGGCTTGGTTTTATTGAATTGCCTGATTTACTAATACTTATTTCTCATTCCATACATGTATATAAATATACATATATATAGTATAGATATAATATATTGCACACAAATAGATTTGCTGGCAAATTTTCTGCCCTCTCTCGCTCATGCTCTCTCTTCCACTCTCTATACTCACATACATTTATGTGAACATGTGTAATAATTTTGTGTACAATCTTATCTTTGGTGGACTTCTTTTTTTTAAGTTAACGCAGAACTTTTGCTTATGTGAAAGCAAACACTTGTTGCATGCTTTTGGGCTGAGCTTTAAATCGCACTTTGATGCAGGGCAGTTTTTATTTGACCAGGTGGCAACACTACCAACGATTTCGGCAGTTTGAAACTGAACTCAATTAGCACATAATTGAAATACAGTGAGAGAACTACAAACTAATTACGTTTTGTTTACACGATATGCAACTTCAATAAATTATTTACATCTTATTGTATACAATTATTTATTGTTTATTATTTATTGCCGCCAGTTGCTTATTTTTATTGATAAATTTCATAGTTAGTTTTCTTTTGATTGATTGCAAAAGCAGGAAGCGCGCTCTCAATTCTATAATTTATAATAATTTCTAAGCACATACAAATCTATGAATTTCTTACATAGAAAAAACAATTCTCAATGCTGATTAACGATTTGCATACTAACTGACAGCACATGCTTTACATCTCGCAGTGGCTAATTTTTAGTTGACTATATACAATAAACACTATACAAATATCAGCTATGTATGTAGATATATACATATATATAATATATATGCAAACTGTAAAGATATTTTATTATTGTTATTGTCAATTGGATTTGTTTTCTATGGACTGCCGATGTGAGTGCATTATTCGAGAGCGCACGTGTCACCCGACAGGTGGCGTCTTAGTCACCAGGCACACATGTGTATTACATTTTATTATTTTATTTTGTTGCTTTCAAATTTATAATGTCTTTGTATTGCTGTTCTATGCCAGCCCAATTACGCGAAAATTCCCATTGGAAGAAACTGAGTCATATTGAAATTGAAACATTCAGCACTTGTATGTGAGTGTGTTTGGGAGAGAGAGAGAGAGAGAGTCTATGGACATTTTCTGCTCTCTCTATCTCTGACTCTTCCACTCTCACTCTCATTTTGTTTACTTCTCTGTGTGCATCAAGCAAACGGCATCAGCAATCGTCTCTCTGATGTCATCGCCCAACAATGCGCGAATGCGTGTGCAGCTCAGCTGCGCTGGCCGAGGCGTGGCCAATGGTTAACGGTTCTTATCGCACCGGCAAAATTTGCGTCCCTCTCTCCCTCATTCCTCCTGGCCCCATTTTATAGATTTTGTTTTCATTTCGTTGATATTTGTAGACAGACGAAAAAAAAAGATGCCGCGCATTCAGATTAACAGTTTATTACTTACAGCTAAGCACAGAGCTATAGCAGTACTTTTTTTTTATCTTCTTTTTCTCTTTCTTAGCTGGCAACAATAATACGAATTAATAATTATAAAATATATTCACACACGCACTGGCACTGGCACTGGCACTCTTCCTCTTGCCAAGCAAACACATATGTCACAAATGTTTCTTTAAGAATGTTTATACATATTTATATGTATATATATCAAATGTATATGCTTATTTAACAATTATTATTATGGAATTAAGTAAAAAAAAAAGAGCTAAGAAAATAGCATTTTGGTAAAGTTTTTTTTTTTTTTTGGTATGTGCTGCAGCTATTGCTATACATCAGGATCACTGGCTGTTGTTGTTGTTGTGAGTTGTTGTCTCCCTGTTACTGTTGTTGTTGGTGTTGGAGCCGGAGAGCGCGTTAGCGTAAACACACCTGTGGTGCCCACATCATCCATGGGCTGTGCTATGATGGTCGATGTGGTGCTCTATATGTATACACATACACACACACGCACACACACACATATATATATATAAATTTTTATTGTTATTCATAAATGTAGAGCTTTCTGCCTTTTGTTTGACAACTTTAACTTACGCCATTTTTGGTCTCCTCGGGGCTCCATGAGCGCTTATCATCCAGATCCTTGGAGCAACAGCTGCCCATTTTGTTTGTTGTGTTGGCTTGGATGGACGGCTGCTTGGGTGCTTGGAGATCGTTGAGTTTTGTCTACGATTGCTGCGACTGTTGCTATTACCTCGCACGGTGTTTAGCGAATGGCGTTGCGATTGCCGGTGCGCGCTTGTTAGCCAGCCCAATCGGCTAGCCGAAGCAACAATTCAGTCGCAGTCGCAGTCGCAGTCGCAGTCGTGGTTGCATTGTCAGTAACAGTTGACGTCGCCGCCGGCGTCGCTGCCGCCACCGTCATCATTGATATCAATTCTGGAAACTCATGTGCGCCTCAGCGCGCTTGTATTCCTCATTGTTGGTTCGCACAAAAAATAGAAATTTATAAAGACGCACTCATCGTTTCGCATTGCCAATATACAAGCATGCCAGAGCAGTCATCCACCCAACCAGCCGATCGTGTTCTCTCAATGCCAACCTCAATCCCAGTCGCACCTCCAACGCACTCATTTCCCTTAGCCGTTATCATGTGTTGTTCAGCAACGACGACGACGACGACGACTCACGGTCTCTGGTACTCAAACACCTCAGCTGATGATATTTATGATCTCAGAGTGATCAGGTGGCATTTCCTATATTCTAACAAATATCTAACCATAAATAAGATCACATTGCCTAATTAAATTCCACATAAGATAAAGACCAAAACAACAACAACAACAAGAGACTATCTAGTGCAGTCACTGGCCCTGGGCTCTTGAGTCTTTATCAAACGGCCGTTCTAGACATCTGTAAGCTGGCTGATTGGAAAATTTTAAGGACTTTAATTAGGGCCAGACCTAATGGGTGGTAAACATAATAGGCAAACACTAATGCTGCATAATAAATATAATTATCTCATTAATGCGCAGTAAAAACGAAATCAAAATGAAATTGAGTGCGTAATGGGTAAATGGACACAGTGGGCTCACCGGGACTTATTTGATTATTATATACCCTGTAATTTAGACAATAAAATGAGAGATAAACAAGAAGAGCAGAGCATAAATATTGTAATAAATTGTAAATAATAAGGAAAGATTGTAATAAGTAAGATATATATACATATATGTATGTATATATGTAATAATATAGATATATATAAAGATATAAATTTAAATATATTTATGCATATATATATATATTTATATATATATATATTTTTTTATTATTTATTTTCTTATATCTATTATATACATAAATATATACAGCTCTGCAAAATGTATTAATTTATAATATATTGATATATTCATCAAAGTGTAGGGTATTTCTTAGTTGAACACTCTTTCTTTCCCTCTTTGTCTCTTTTTATCTACGAGCACAACGAGCTTATAGCTAGATACCATTGCGCGTACATAGAGTATCTGACAAATAGTCTATCAAACTTACTTTTACTTAAATTGGAATTATCTAAAAAAAAATAATAAAATAAAAACAAGTAAGAAAACTCTAGTCGGCGCGCCCGACTAGGGGATACCCTAATCCCACCCCCCCTTAGTTTTCTTAATATAGTCAATAACTCGTATGTACAACCATATCACGCAACTTAAGTATGTGCCAATGGTACTAAGAATGTCGATCAAAGAGGAATTATGCAAACAAACTCGACACACAGATTATGCCAGCACACTTTTGCAAGCTCACAAGAATTGTTCCGTTACTATTAAAGAAGAAGAATCGAAAACATATTCGCACAGCGACACACAGCGCCTGCGACTGCGTCACACAGCGGCGAGCGGCAATTGGAGGTAGGTAGCAAAAACAATTCGAACACAATTCGACCCAAACTCAAAGGCAATTGCGGTTCTTAGAAAATTTGTTCGCGAGCATTTGCATGTATGTGTGCACATGTATACAAATTGAACATGTATAAGCGCCACCTGGTCTGTGTGCGCTTTGCAGTTCAATCGCTGTTGATCTAGCCAAACATTTTGTTTAATAACTTTTGTGTTTATCAACGGATTTTGATGAAACTTTCACCATATGATTTAAATAATTGATTTAGTTTTCAAAAAGACCAAACACCATATATATTGCAACTGAAAATAATTTTCAAAATTGTGGGGAAATTTGGGGCCGGTATCCAAATGTAACAAAAACCGAAATTGGTAAAAATACACATAAAGCTACATGCGAAATTTTGAGTCTCTAGCTCTTAAGATAAAAAAAGATAAAAAATCATAACTGTTTTTTCATATGGTTTTAAATCGATAACAAATATTCAGGAATAGTTATCGATTTTCTGAAACAAACTCGATATGCGCGCCCAATATACGCGCCTAACAAAAAAAAATTCAAGTCTCTAGCTCTTATAGGTTCTGAGATCGACGCGTTCATACATACGGACGGACGGACGGACGGACGGACGGACGGACGGACGGACAGACAGACGGACAGGGCTCAATCAACTTGTCTTGTCGTCCTGATCAAGAATATATATACTTTTGGGGGTGTGGCACGCCTCCTTCTGCCTGTTACATACTTTTAACAAAAACATTATACCCTTTTTTCCCATTTTCAATGGGATCAGGGTATAAAAAGCCAACCTGCCCCAATTACTAAACATAAATATATGAAAGTATATGAATAAAGGTTGATAGATGTCTATATATATAAATGTCTATATATATATACATATATATATATATATGTATATATGTGTGTGTATCTCCGTGTGCGTCATAATTATAATCAAAATGCTCATAATTAAATCATAGACACTTGAAGATAAGCGCACCCAAAAGTAATTAAAACACAAAGAGGCCCCAGGTCCCCGGCCAGTCACCATAGTCTAAATCGGAATTGGCATTGGTATGCAAATATTGAGTAATTGGGAGTGTAGCACGTAATGAGCAATGCTACACATACACACACACACATACACATACATACGTAGACACACACATATAATAAGTAAAAACAACAATGGCAATAAAAGTGAAATAACCATGAAGATACGATAAACTAGGCAAGTGAGGTAGCTCTCTTTGGGTCGTTCCAGTTTTTCAGTTATCGATAATTGAAAGTATATATCAATCCCAATGTCTGTTTTTTTTTTTTTTTATTTGAATTAGATCACTTTTATTGTAGATTTCTTAATATAGACACATATCATCCGTCTAGAATTTTGATAGTGCTTCAGCTGAGCGAGCTGCGATTCAGGTATGACTGAACACAACTGACTGACTGACTGACTGACTGACTGACTGAATGACTGACTGACTGACTGACTGTGTGCTTAAGTTTAAGTTTGTTCTAGACTAATGCATTGTCTGACGAATCGATGACTGACTCGACTACTACTCTATAACTCCATTACTAACTAACTGACTAAAGGACTGGCTGATTGATTTGTCGGATTGAAGAAGAGCGTCAATTTATGAATTAAACGATATTGACTGGTTAGCTGACGGACTGATTGAATCATTGGCTTACTGACTGATTGATCAATTATGGATGGACTGATTGGTCTACAACTAGACTTGATTTAAAGATTGATTGATTGACTGCTTGATCTATTGTCTTCTGAATAATTAATTGATTAAGTCGCAGATTGACCGACCGACTAAATGTCTTTTGAATGACTGACTGCATAGGAAATTAGTCCTGATTAACGAATGGAATAATTTACTTCACATGGAATCGCCTGAGTTACTTAGCGGATCAGTTAATATCTGATGGGCATAATTGAACGAAGAGGTTCAATTGACTTGATGTCATCTAATCAATTGACTAATTATTGCTAAGCAGTGATAAGGACTAATCAATTAATGCTGATATATTAAACATGTTGACTTTGTTTCCTGTTCGCAGATACAAAATGGCCAGATCTATGAGAAGGAGACACTACTGCGTGCGCTGCTGGCTGCGATGTCGCCACATGTCTTCACTCCGCAATACTGGCGCTCGGAGCGTCATTGCGTCATCTTCTTCACGGATGACTTTGAGGTGGCGGAGCGCATACAACAGCTGGGACGACACGCACAGCTGCCAGATGGCTTTCGGCTAATGCCGCGCGTACGCAGCGGCGTGCCATTGGTTACAATCGACGAAGAGTTCAAGGCCAAGATGAAGGTGGTGATGGCCAAGCGCTACAATGTACAGACCAAGGCACTCGATCTGTCCCGATTCCACGCCGATCAAGATCTGAAGCCCTTCTTTTGTCCACTATTCCGTGTGAACGTGATGAGCGCAGCGCTGGACATCATATGCGATAATATACCCTATCTAGAGGCAATTAATCTCAATGATAACAACATGTCCACCATGGAATCGTTCAAGGGCGCCGACAAGCGTTTGCCGCAACTCAAGATCCTTTATCTCGGCGATAACAAGGTGCATTTCCCATTATATTTATGTATATTTAAAAAAAAAAAAAAAACAAAACATTTCATTTCAAATTGAATCTCTTCTGGTTGCAGCTGCCATCGTTGGCCCATCTGTTGGTCTTTCGCAATTTGCCGATTGTGGAGCTGGTCTTGCGCAACAATCCATGCCGCTTGCGCTACAAGGATCCGCAGCACTTCGTCAGGTATACTATGGTGTGATTTGATTCGATTGATTCGGCTTTCAATATATGGGACGCAGCCAGCGAATCGTCAGCGTCGAAACACGGCCAAAGGTCTTGGGCTGTCGACCAAGCCTGGCAGGCCGTGTTCCTAATTATCCTCGATTCTCTTATCTCTCACTCATTCTCTCTCTCTCTTTCTTTATTGCTCTACTGATTTGCTGTGTTTTGCATTGTCGCAAAGTCATTTGGAAATTGTCGTACGGCCCTCGCTGCATTAATTTCCAAAACATTTTTCGTAAGCAATTGCATTTGGGGGGCATTGGAGAATTCGTATTGGTTGCCAAGCGATTGAAAAGGGCAACGAAAGTGAAGCCACGCTTTTGGCAGTTGACAGCAAAAAAAAAAAAAAATAAAAATAAAAAAGCTAAAAAAAAAACTAAAAAAAGAAATAAAAAAAAAAAAATATGTATTTAAAAAAAAAACAATAAAACCCAGTGAAGAAAAAAAAAGAACTAAACATGTGAAATGAACAAAATAAGTTCAACAACACAACACAAACAGATCATTTGACGATACGGCAACCCCGCACGGAAGACTCAGTCACACACAGACAGACGGACGCCGAACCGTGAATTTGCACTTCCACTATGCAGGCAAGCATGCAGCTGCGTCGCGGGCGATCTTGCGCTGTCATCGCGTATGACAGACAAGGACAACAATGTGTACGCCCCAAGCAAGGCAACCCACATGAACGTACTTACACACGCACGTACGCACGCACGCCTGGCACACACGCGGACACACACACACACACACTAGTGCGCGCTCGCTCTCTCACACACTTTCTCTCTCTCTTTCTATCTGCCTCTATCCACCCACCTTGCACACGGTCGGCTGCATGGCCGGCTGCTGTGCTCGCCATTTGCCATTACCAAATTGAGCTGCGCTGCTGTGTTGCTGTTGTTGTTGTTGTTGTAGTTGCGTTAGCGTCGGCGTCTATGTCGTTGGCTTCATTATAAGGCACGGTGCGCGCGCCCAGCAGACAACGAACGAACATAACGACAAACGATCGAGATGAAGAACGAGACACGACCCGACACGACACGACACGACCTACCGCAAAAGAGCTGGCGCAGGCGACCGTGCAAAGAGCCAAGCGACTGCGTTTCTATTGTGATTAGTGGTGGGCGTGTGCTTTGCCTGCGGATGCAATGTCAAGAGGACAGAAAGAAACAAACACACACACACAAGCATACAGAGACAGACGCACACAGGCTGCGTGAACAGTGGGCTGCATGCACAAGTTTTGTGCGCAGCTTTTGGGTATTTGAAAAAATAAAAAAAAAAAAAAAAAAAAAAAAAAAAGGAAATACAAAAAAAATATATAACTGTACAAAAGCCTGGCTTTGCTTGAAAAATTATTTGCAGCTTAACTCGAAGCCTTTGGCGCATGAAATTTTGTAAGCAGCGCCAATTCGGACCATTTGCAGTTGCTTCAAAAATTATTCTGTATTTGAGATTGTATTATTATGCAAGCGGAGCAGGTGCTGGGATCCATTTCGAAATGGCCAGGCGACAGTGGGACGAATCGTTGAATTCGCATGCAAATTGATGTGATTGATTTTCGTATTTTTGTGTATATATATATATTTATATATTTAACTAATTCATTCATTCGACATCGTAAATGTATATATGTATATGGGTGTATGTATGCGCGTACGTACGCATGTATGTGTGCATCCGTGTCGCATCTAAATGCAACACCAACAACAACATCAACAACAACGGACGCATATCCATCTGCATAACTATTTACAGTGAAGTACGACGCAAATTCCCCAAGATCCTGAAGCTGGTAAGTGAATACACTCATGCATTACTCACGCATTCATGGCGCCGATTCATTGCAGGATGGCGAAACGCTGCCGCCACAGGTACATTTCGATGTGGCCGAATCGACGGTGCTGCCGGCGGCCAAGGCATCATTCCTGTGCGATAGTGCCGGCGCCGATATGGTGCGCCAGTTCTTGGATCAATACTTTAGCATCTTCGACTCGGAGAATCGACAGCCATTGCTGGATGCATACCATGAGCACGCGTTGCTCTCCATGTCGATGCCGTCGGTCAGTCAGGCGGGCAGGTAAATGTTCACTCTTACGCTCCCGGCTCAATGCACTGGAAACTGTTTTTTATTTACTTTCTTGTTGGCAGGCTGAACAGCTTCTGGAAATTCAATCGCAATCTTCGTCGCATTGTGAGCACCGAACGGGAGGATTTGCGCATACGCCTACTGAAGAGCGGTCGCCTGGCCTGCGTGTCCACCTTGGACGAGTGGCCACGCACGCTGCACGAGCGTCGCACCTTCACTGTGGATCTAACCATATACACTGTAAGCAGAGGCACCAGCAATAGCGACTGCGGCAGGAGTAAATCCTAAACTAATCCCATTTTTACTTTGCAGCCCCAAATGATTGTTTTCACGGTGACGGGTCTATTCAAGGAGCTCATTGGCGATGCTCCCGCCGGCAGCTCGACCTCCAGCTCGATGCAGCCCTACGAGCTGCGCCACTTTGTGCGCACCTTTGTGGTGGTGCCGCAGAATGCGGGCTTTTGCATTCGCAACGAGACAATTTTCATAACCAGCGCCACGCTGGAGCAGACGCGCGAGTTTAAGCGCACCCAGCATCAGCCAGCGCCAGGCTCCACTGTTGGCGTTGGCTCCGCATCCATTGGCGATGCCTCACTGCAGAATCGCTTGCAACAGGGCCAGGCAGTGGCTGGCGGCTCTGTGGCACTGCTCACAACACCGACGCCATCGAATCCAGTTGGCTCGCCCGCTGACGGCAGCGGCGCCGTCGCTCTCAATGATGCCACCAAAATGCAAATGGTGCAGGCAATGAGCGCACAAAGCCAAATGAATCTGGACTGGAGTCGCAAGTGCGTAGCCCCCACTCTATACATATATATATATATACATTTACATTTATTTATGAATATTAATTTATTGATTCGCATTCCAGATGTCTGGAGGAGACGAATTGGGACTTTAATCATGCCGCCTTTGTGTTCGAGAAACTTTTCAAGGAAAACAAGATTCCACCCGAGGCTTTTGTCAAATAATTGGCCCAGCTGAACACAACAACAACAGCAACAACAACAACAACAATACACAATTTCACTGTCCTTGATCTAAATTCTAATGGTGACAATTGTCACATTATTCGCAAAGTTTTAGGTGTTAAATATTCGTTTTGTTTTCTGCTGCTACTTTGGATTTAACTAATCGGTAGACCAGCAGCTGCTGTTCATAGATACTCTGGCAATGGGTGTTTTTTTTTTTAAGCTTTGAAAGCCAAGTTATCATCATATCACATGCCCAAATCAATTTACTCCTTTGCATCCCCTACACCCCCCAACCCCCAACCGCAAGTACACGCAGCTCAAAAGTGTATTCAAATATAAGAATTTGCAGCTAATTGCCCACAGCTATTGCCAGAGTATCTCAGCTCACACACACACACACACACACACCTACACACTCGCACAGAGATACTTTTAAATAAAATAAAAACTTAAAAAAAAAAATAAAAAATAAACTTAGCTGCATAGAAATAAAAAGAAAAAAGAATTATTTCTTCATTAGCCACTTGTAAAAATTATAGAAAATGTTTTCTTTCAATCAAGGAAAAAGAGAAAGAAAAGAAAAAACAAAACAAAACAAAGAAAAATCAAAGAAAAAAGAAAAAAACCTGTAAATTTCGATCGCAAACTTAAATTTTGTTTAAATTTTTTTTTATTATTATTATTATTGCTAAACAAAAAAGTCCATGAACGCGATATCTATAAGTTGGTAGCATTAATATAGTATCTATATGAATATATATAAATGTCTTCAAGCAGACAGCAAACACGAAATCTTATTAGCTCGTAAGCCCAAAAATGTAGCCTAAACTTTCATAATTTTAAATCGTCTAAGAAATAATAATACATGTTTATGTAAAGAACAAACTTCTTTTATTTCCATTAAGATTCGGCTGTTGCTTAAAGCAATAGTTGTACATATATATATTGCCGTATGGCAGACTTCATTGAGTCTTATGCTTATGTGAAGCAATTGCAAAATCAGGTCCACTCTAATTGCCTCTTTCAGCTGCAGCTCTTCCTGAGCGTTTTCAAATCAAATGCGAAATGTGTGTCAGCATTGGGTCCACTCTAATTTCTCCATTCAACTACTTTTTCTGCACAAGGGAAATATGCATATAAACCTCAGGTTCACCCTAACTGCCTTCTGCATCAACTTTGTGCAAAATACTTATAGCTCTCAGGTTCACTCTAATTGTCCACTTAAGCTGTATTTTTTCAGAGTTTCATTTGTATGCAAAATGCTTATTGGCATCGGGTCCACTCTAATTTTCCCTTTCTATTGCTGATTTTGCAAAATTTTTAATCAAGTGCAAAGTATGTATAACGATCAGGTCCACTCTAATTTCCCCTCCTCTCAGCTTTATAACATTCAATATGCTAATAAGCATGCGGTTCACTCTAACTTCCCCTCCTCTGAGCTTCATATATATATAAAAATAAGCATCAGGTCCACTCTAAATTACCCCTTCAACAGCATATTCTACAGAGCTTTTTTTTAAAGCAAAAGTCATATTGTTTTAAAAAGCAGTTCCACTAACTTCCCCTTTTAACTACATTTTTTTGCAGCTGACCAATGAAAAGTTTCGTTAAAGAGCAGACAAAATAACCGCTTAGTCATGACAAGCACCAACTGAACGTGGCAAGCTCAATATCATTAATCATGCAAATGAGCTAATAACAGCCGCTAGATGGCGACACGCTGACAAAGACGCATCAAACTGAAAGGTAAGAAAAAGTTGCCAAGATATTTGAGTACCGTAAGTAACGTGATCAACATTGTATATAAGCGCCCTTTCACACAGAGGCATGCCCTAAATGGACGACCAGGCTGAACAATGGGACAAAAGGAACAAAAAGCTTTTCTAGTTTTTAACGGGGCACAGCTGCCAAATAGGACAGGCCGGTCAGCCGCTCAGTCGCTCAGCCGTTCAGCCGGCCACATAGCAAGCTGGTCAACTGGTCAACCGGTCAGCCGGTCATCACATTGTCCTCGCAGCATCCCAAGCGCAGGCGTCCTGGTTCCCACCGCCAGCAGCCCAGCTGCTTAAAGATCTTTAACAATGGGCTACGAAAGGGGTTTCTGGGCCGGTTGGCGCTTTTGTTATTCATAATTAGCCAACGAATTCAGACTTAAAATTGGTTTTTAGGTACAAGTTCGGCCGGCTTTACAGCTGCCAGCCAAACATTTTTGGGCGCCTAAGCAACATAAAAGCATAATAAAAATATATTAAAAAAAAAAAAATAGAAAACAAGTCAATCTTGTTGTAACTAAGGCATATCAAAGGTGTTAGAATTTGATCACAGCAGTAAACTGTAATCAATTCACACAAAAGACAAGCAAACACATGCACACACATGCACATATCCTTTTGTATGTACAGCAATTCTTACTACTTGCATGCACTCACACACACACACACACACACACACAATCACATTTACTTATTAAGTTTAAACGCCAGCCAACCAAGAGTCAGTAAACTGCACTCACACACGCGCCCTACGCCCACAGCTCAGCTAGCCTATCTATCTCGCTTGCTCACATGCCTCACACGCACACAGGCAATGCACGTGCTTTTGCTCTTGTTGCGCTTGCAAATTGCATTTTAGCTTACAGCGCTTGCTGTTGCTGTTGCTGTTGTTGTTGTTGTTGTTATTGTCGTTGCGTTTGCCGATTGGATATTGGCGCTTGTTATTGTTGCCGCTACTCACAAAATGGCCGCTGCCATTGCCTAGGATTGTTGCTGTGGCTGGCTGATGCCAGTAGGCGCCATCTGTGCAGTGAGAGCGGCAAAGCAAACCAAAGCTACAACTGCTGCTGCTCTTTCGCTCTCTTACAGTTTGCCGATTCTCTTATACAAGCAATGCCAAAGCTTGTCGCTAAGCTTAGACTTCTTATACTTTTTCCATGTGTTAAAGAACTTAAATTTGTTGCGCATCTGCTCATGCACGCGCACACACACACACATACACACAGACACAGAGTCTAATGGCGTTAGGGGCACTCAGGCTATGCAAATGCAGAACTAATAATAAAACAATATAAATAATAGAAATATTAAATAAATTAAAACAAATTTAATTGAATTTTAATTTTAATATATATTTTTAGGCATATCCATATAGGTATATATAAATTCACGTTAAATAATTGCAGCGAAATTCCATGTGCCAAGCTATGTCGTTATCCTTGCGCCGGCCACACAGGACGGCAGGGGCACGCAGGACTAGGGGGGGTTGTGGCAGGCGAATCGCCTGACAAAAGTCAATGATCGCATGGCTGTCGGGGCTGCAAATGTGCGAAGAGCCGAAATGGGAACGGGAATTTTGGGTACGTGAAATCGCAATCAAGCGCTAAGGATCAGCGCGCTGTGCTGCCAAGGCGTCCCATAATCCTGCGACAGCAGGATCAGAGCACGCAGCAAACGAAGGTGGCGGCGGCGGACCGAGAGGATTCGCTCGTTCACTCGGAACATTTTTGGCAATTACCGAAAAATAAAGAAGCGAATTAATGCCAGGCGAGCGAGACAGACTGACAGACAGAGGGAGACAGAAGAGTGAGCGAAGCGAAAGGGCCGACGCAAAAAGAAATGAAAAAAAAAAAAAAAAAAAAATAAAAATAAAATAAAATAAAGGAGTAAAAGGCAAAAAGGAAAAGAGTTTGCACCTGTCCAGCTAAATGCAAAAGGAACTCCACGACAGCCGGGGCGCAAAAAGTAAACGAAATTAAGGATAAGCAGTGCAAGGATCAACGGCAACTTCAACGAGGCCAGCGCGCGTGCCGACAACGGCAACAGCAAGAACAAAGTCAGCTTAATTTCGCAAAAGGTGCGCACACACAGCGGCCTCCAGTGCAATGGCCCGATCCTTGGCTGTCCCTCGCTTGTGGGTGCACGGACAACTCCTGCTGCTGCTGCTGCTGCTGCTGCTGCTGCGGCCTGCTCCTGGCTGGGCCAACTCTGTCTAAGCTTCGCGTGCCGCTCGCTTTTTGTTCTCGTTCGCGTTGCTCAGTCGCGTCTCATTGTTATGCATTTTAAATATGAATTTTTTATTGCCGCCAGACATGCAACGTGCAGCGCGCAGGACAAATGTCCTCTCGGCTGTCTGCCGTCTGCGATCCTGCAGGCCCCCCTCTCTCGCTCTCTCTCTCTCTCTGGCTCTTTTCGGTTTTATTATTTTTTATTTTTAGTTTTGTCCAACTAAATGCTTGTTAATACCCGGCGTTAATCAGCAGGAGCGCCCAGGGCGCTGTGCACTTGGGTGGCCTGCAGATGTCCCGGCCAGGGCCACGTCGATGCAGCCAGCAGCCAGCACTCATTGCTTTGAGCAATTAAAAGGCCGCAATTCCGTTGCCTATTTGCGCTCCTAATTAATTGCCATTAACACGCTGTGGGAATCCAGCCAGGCTCAATATGTATTTATAGCAAATTAACATCCTTTTCGCTTGGCTCCCAGCTCCTTGATTGGCCATCGACAGAAAACTTTGTACATTTTCAATGTTATTTATCGCGAATCAGCTAAAGCCTGAGGCCTACATCCTACAGCCTGCAGACTATGGGCTAAAAGCTAAAGGCTAACGGCTAACGGCTGAGGCCTAGGCCATTCGATTTCGAATTGGCCTTTAAGATGTCTATCTGAACTTGATTTATGGGAGAACGAAAGTTATTAGCAGCGCTCGAAGGGATTGTCAACGCGAAGTTTTCAACTGTTATACTGGCATACTAGTGCCTTGATGCTAGCACACAATTATACGGATTTCCGATAATACTGTTATACTGACATACTAGGCTGATATGCAAGCATATAGTTATATTGTCTTCCGTAATTACTGTTCTACTGGCATACAGTTCATAAGCTAACATATATTATGTTAGTATTCGATGTAACTGTTATACGGCTAGTATACTGTTATACAATATTTAAATATATTTTATACTGGCATACTTGCAAGCTGTTATACTGCTATATAAATAGATTGCAATTTTGAATGACTAACTATTATACTGTAAGTACTGCAATTCTAGTTTAGTGTTCTACTGGTGCATCAGTTTTCTGTTATATTGACATTATAGTATACTGTTATACTTGCAATTTAGCCAGTATAATACTGGCATATTAGTATACTGTTATAGTGGCATACTAGTATACTCTTATACTACTAAACTGTTATACTGGCATACAGCGAAACGGACACAGAACGAAATTTGCCTTACACAAAAACTGACAATTTCCAGTTTCCATATTTTGTGTGTGATTTAATTATATGTTATTATTCTTATCGATAGTTGAAAAAGGACATGAGCTATAGAGCTGGGCTTGGGCCAAGCCACATTGACTATAGTCATAACCCTAGTGTCCTGTATTTATTCAGTATACTAAATACGCTTCAAACTTGCCTTGTGCAGCGAAAAATTTGAATTATTTTATTATTATTATTTTATATTTTTGTAGAATAAATGAATTTAGAAAATATCCTTGGCATATGATATATATATATATATATATATACATAATATATAATATCTTTAATACAGTTATTTCTGAGCACAAAAGCAAATTTACACTTGCTGGAAACTGGAGCCGTGGCTCCACTTTGGCAGCAGCTCTCACCTGGCGGCCCCTAATTGAACGAGCTGTTAATTGGCATTCTCTGACTGCTCGAATTGAATGGCTCAATTAAAATGTTGCTGCTGCTGTTGCTGCTGCTTCTTCTGTATATGCCACGCCCAGCTGGCTGGGACGAAGTGGTCGCATTGGGTTACCGTTGCCTTTGCAGCCGCTGCAGCGCGTGCCCAGCACGTGGAGTGGGGCGGCAGCTGTTGCCCCTGCAGCGATTATGTAATCAGAACACATTAAGCAGCGATTAAGACACAAGCGATATGCAAAAACAGAAGAAGAAGAAGAAGAAAAAGAAGAGCAGCAGAGGGAAGAGCGGAGGGAGAAGCGGAGGGAAGAGCTGGCGTAGAGCCAGATCAGATTGCACATTGTCCTGCATAAATCGGACCCAGACCTTCGGCAACGACTGCGGCTGACTCTGTGGCACGCGCTCAAGGAGGCTGCAGCGCGTTGCAGCCAGGGGTTGACGCTGACGTCGCTGTCAGCACGCTTTATGCACTTATGCCTAAAATGCAATGCCGCAGCTCCTGGACTGCTTGGCTCGAGAGCTTTTTTTATTGCAGTTGTTGTTGTTGTAGTTGTTGTTGCTTGTGATCGCCTTTCGGTTGCAGCCTTTTTGTTGATATGATAATTATGAGAAACTGGCGCAGGGATCAAGTTGCATGCAAAAAAAAATGCGACTCCTCTGGCTTGGCCTGGCTTGGCCTGGCTTGGCCTGGCCAGGCCTGGCCTGGTGAGCATCAATGATTCGGCTGCATTCATGTGCCATGCCACACTCTGTTGCTCAATAAAAAAGGGAGCCGCAAAGCCGACGAGGAAGCAGGAAAAAAACTAAATAAATAAAAGCAAATAGCAGTTGAAAATGAGCCGCATTACCGTTAACCGTTAACAGCTCAAGGGTTGCCCCCCGCCCCCCTACTCGCGCACCATCTCCCTCTCTATCTCTCTCACTCTCTCTCTCTCTCACTCACAAAATGTGAGCAAAAATAAACAACGAAATTCGCGTGGCTCTCGTCGAGTGGTGCGCAGGTGCAGCTGACGTCCAAGATAGCCGATGCTGACATTGATAAGTAAGCGGACACTCGCCGATTGTTGTTGACCCAAACACGGCCGCCGCCGCCCCCCTCCGGGACCCGCTGACCCGCTGCGCCAAGCCCGGAGCTGCATGCCTTGGCTCATTGTATTTGAATTGAGTACAAAGCAGCAGCAGTGGCAGTGGCAGCAGCAAGGTGTTGCAGAACAAAGAGAGAGTGTGTGAGAAAGTGAGAGGACAACAAAATATACTTTACTCACTTGCCGCTTATTGCATGCAGCACGCTTTCTTTTACCACCTTTTCCCGGCGCATGCATCTAACAGGCTGCTGTCCCGTTGTCCCGCATGAACTTCTCTCGCTTCCTGTTGCCGTGAGATTGTCATCGAGCAATCAGCCGCGTGTCAGTCGACAGCATTAACGAAAATATTCATAACTTGACCAGAACTTATTAAAAACGCATTCAGACCAGGCCCATAACACCAATGCGCGATCTATCGCCAAGGGATTCCCAAATTGCGCTCGTGCCTGCCGAACGTTAATCATATAGCATTCAGTTTTGAGCAAACACTTTACGGCCTATCGGCCCATTGATCACAATATTTGCATGTGCTTTATAAACTGGATAAGCCAGAGCACTCTTCTCTTCTCTGCAAACTCTACTTGCCACACAGATCATAGGTGACTTCGGCCTTAAGCAGATCCCTTTATCTGCTCTCATTGATTCATGATTAAGCTTGATCCTTGATCGTCGATATTATAGATTGTACATAGTTATTGATCATTGCTTATTGACTGTTTGCCATCATCACTGATCGTTGATCCTAGATTTATTGAAATTAGAGCAGATCTTAAATCCTGGATGTTGCCATATCATAGATAGCTGATTGTTGATCTATTATCATGGATCGTATGTACTATAAATCGTAGATTGTTAATGAATGTTTATTGAAGATCGTAAGTCTTGGATATTATTGATCGCTTATTGTTGTTACTGTTGATCAATCATTATTGATCATTGATCGTCTATCGTATTGCCTATAGCTAATATATGTATGTACATTAATTTACATATATCGTAGATCCTAAGTGTTTTAATATGCAGTGTGTAACTATTAAGTGTATTAATATAAGTCTTATAAATTAGTTAGATCATTTATAAATAATTTATGTCTATTAATCCTAGTTAATATAAATCGTAGATAGTTGATTGTTGATCATTGATCGTATTGATACTTTGAAGCAATCTGAAAGTTGTAGTTTTCATTAATTTTAGAGAAACTTTTCATGCGTTAAATATGCTTATCAATATATATACATATATATATATATATATATATATATGTATATATATATATATATATATATATATATATTTTCAAGATCAATTCATGATCAATCATGATCTTAGCTCAAGAAGCTCTTATGCTGCTTCCATGAAAGTCTTCATAATTGACATCTTTTCCCTCTCTTTCTGTCTCTCTCTCTCTCACTCTCACTGTCTCTCACTCACTCTCTCTCTCTCTCTCTCTCTCTCTTTCTCTCTATCTATCTCTCCTTGTCCCACAATTCTGAACTGAAAATTTAGTTTTGACTAATGTCAAATGTTGGCAAACATTTTTTACGCACTTCCTGCAGCACGGGACATGGGACATGGGCCACGGGACACAGGACGGCGCACAAAGGACACGCACAGTTGTCGTCACATCATGAGGGTTGCAATCTAATGAAATAATAATAATAATAAAAAAAGTAAAATAAATAAATATGTATGTAAAACGAATAAGAAGCAGCAGCAGCAGCAGACGAAATCAAAGGCTCACACAACAATGCGGCAGCGGCAGCGGCAGCATCGAGTCAGGCAGAGGGCGGCAAAGCCAACGCACGTTTATCATCCTTGCCGTTGCGTTACGTTGCGATCCTTGGCCTTTGCGTGCGACAGAGATGGCAGGCGCGCGCGTAACGGGACACTCGACGCAGCTTTACATTTCGGGTGGTGTTCGAGCCACGCATAGCTGGCCGTGCGTGTGTGTGCGAGTGTGTGTGTGTGTGTGTGTGTGTGTGTGTGTGTGTGTGTGTGTGTGTGATGTAAGACGCAACATGCTCGCCAACTGCAGACATCGAACACATTCAGGCGAGATGCGCTGGCACAGCAAAGCGACTTTCAAATTCGAATCCAACTACGCACTAGGGCGACCCGGGGTGGGTGGTTGTTTAATGGCCTACGCTGGACTGGGCTAGGCTGGGCTGGGCTGGGCCGGTGGCCCAGCTACGGATCAGGGTAGCACTGGCGACGGCTGTAGCATTCCATTCCATGGCATACGCATTCGGGCGCCTTGCACACCCGTTCCTGGGGTTGAAAAACTACGCAAGTCGCGGACGCATTTCCCAAAATGGGACGAACGCATATTTGGAAAGGGAATGTCTACAAATTTATAGCAATGTCTCTCTCTGTGTGTGTGTGTGTGTGTGTGTGTGTGTGCGTGTGAACATGAAAGAGCAAAATGACGAGAAAGAGGAGGAAGAAGTAGTAGAAGCAGATAAGGATAAAGAAGAAGAAAAGGCAAACGAAACCGAAACCGAAATGTTGCAAGGTCACAGCTAAACTTTGTGGCAGCACCTTGAACACAGCCCGGCAAGCTGAAAATGTGCAAGAAGTTCAAAGATAAATTCTAAATAATCGAAGAAGAAGCTCAGAGACTAGCATTATTATTATAATTAATTAAATGCAATTAATAATCAATATAGAGCTGAAAAATATGTAAGCAATGGAAATTTCATAAGCTTTTCAATGTGGATTCATAGCAATAGAGCGATGTAGAAAGATAGCTATAGCCATGTAGATAGATATATTTAAATGGATAAAAATGATCATAATAGATTGTTTAGCCATATATCAATTATATATATTAAACATAATATATATTTATTTATATTATTTTATAAATAATTTAACGTAATAACATTTATTTATATTATTTTATAAATAATAATATATTTATTTTTTTAATTGTCTTTCCACATTAAGTTAATTTTTTAATTTACATGGAAATTGGAGTCAATAAATAATTTAATTTATTAATAATAAATTTCGAATAAAATTTGTTGCCATCATAAAAAGAAATGATTTTTATTGCGCTTCAAGTAAAATTGTTTTTACATTATTTTTCCCTATAATTTTTTATTTAAAAAAATGTATATTTAAAGACTTTAATTCAAATTAAATTAATTAATAATTAAATGAATAAATAAAATTCAAATTAACATGAACACTATTCCCAATATCTATTAAGACCTATATATGTGCATATATATATATATATATATATATATATATATATATATATATATATATATATATATATATATATATATATATATATATATATATATATATATATATATCTAAGACAAATGAGCCATGATTATTAAAAGATTTAATTTAATAATATAATATTAAAGTGGATAATATCCATCCAAAACATGCTTACTTAATTAGCTATTGACAACTTCGAGATCTGCTTAAAAAGATGAGCAGCAATATTCAGGGTAGTCTGAAAACTGTACAACTATAAATTTAGGCTTTTGGCTTTTCTACCATTGACCCATGATATATATTATTATAAAATATCATAATTAAAAGAGCTAAATTATATCATAAATCTATATATAGATATCTATTTATATCTGATATCTGTATCGATTCTAAATTACTGATTAACCATGGATCCTCCTGGTATTTGGCTTTTTAATGAGCTTAACGATGCTGCTGCTGCTGCTTACCGTTAGCATGGCAACTGCACATCTAAGCAGAGCCGTTAGTTTCTGTAGCGGCAGCGGCAGCTGTCGTCGAGCGAAACTAGTTGCCAGTGGGCGTTTTGGCCACGTGGGCACAGGTGAAT